>BLSH010000462.1:187559-207158 GCA_018402905.1 Glandirana rugosa
TGAAATTGAGTTTGGCCCTGTTTGACTTGATGACAAGACGTTTGTAGACCTTTGACACACACAGTGAAATTTATTTTGGCCCTGATTGACTTGATGACAAGACGTTTGTAGACCTTTGACACACACAGTGAAATTGAGTTTGGCCCTGTTTGACACACACAGTTTCCAGATGTTTGCAGAACAGTAGTTCAGTTTGTCCCGGTTTGAGTTAAAGTGACACACACAGTTTCCAGATGTTTGCAGAACAGTAGTTCGGTTTGTCCTGGTTTGAGTTAAAGTGACACACACAGTTTCCAGATGTTTGCAGAACAGTAGTTGAGTTAGTCCCGGTTTTATTTAAAGTGACACACACAGTTTCCAGATGTTTGCAGAACAGTAGTATGGTTTCTCCCGGTTTTAGTTAAAGTGTTACACACAGTTTCAAGATGTTTGCAGAACAATAGTTCAGTTAGTCCTGGTTTTATTTAAAGTGACACACACAGTAATTTCCCTATCCCCATTTCTTTGTAGGGCACTTGTCCGACCCTTACCCCAATTTTCCTTCCTTTTGCAGACCTCTAGGACTTTCCAGGACTTTTTTACAGCAATTTTCAGAACTTTTCGGACCCGAACCCGGACTTTTTTTGAAAAGTCCGGGTTCGGGTCTGGGTCCCGGACACCCCAAAGTTCGGTACGGACCCGAACTTTACAGTCCGGGTTCGCTCAACTCTATATACGAGATGAAAATTGACATTTCTCTCATTCGCCAAGATAACACCAAAATCAAAGAGCGAGTCATGGAAACGGAAACCCGCATAAGTACAGCAGAGGATCTCCTCCATTCACTACACCACTCCGTGGAAAACATTCAGGGCCAAATCCAACAAATGGCTGTGAAGCAGGACGACATGGAGAATTGCCTAAGACGCTGCAATCTCAGGTTTGTGGGTCTCCCTGAAAAGGCGGAGGGCTCTGATCCAGCTGGATTCCTGGAGGGCTTACTGATCAAAACCTACGGTAGAGAGGCCTTCTCCGCCATGTTTGTGGTGGAGTGGGCACACCGTATCCCTGCACTCCCTCCACCTGCGGGAGCCCCGCTGCATACATTTATTGAGAAATTCCTTAATTCCCATGACCGCGACAAACTCCTACGCCTCACCAGGGAAAATGGAAATATCCCCTATACCAATGTCCATCTGGCTGTCTTTCCTGAGAGATCCAGAGGCAAAGATCCCGCTTCCAAGATGTGAAGAAACGACTGTGTGGTCAAAACTTAAAGTACGCCATGTTGTTTCCTGCACAGCTACGGGTTGAGGTAGAGGGCCGAGTGCAATTTTTTGATGACCCAGATATGGCTTCCTCGTGGGTAGATGGTCGTGGGTAATCTCCATGAACGGCCGAATGCTGCACAAAAACTGCGAGTGACCCCTCTCCTCTATCCCTGTCACCCCTGTGTTAATCCTGGCAATACAGGGGGAAAATAGACATGTTATCCTGACCTGCTAACCCTTTAATGCACCTACGGACCAATTTAGAAAGATATATGACTGGAATGATATTTGAATAGAGTTGATCAAACCTCTGGAAGTCCGGGTATGGCAGGTTCGGCCGAACTTCGGGACAAAGTCCGGACCCGAACTTTGACCCGGACCCCGAACACCATTGAAATCAATGGGAACCCAAACTTTTAGGCACAAAAATGGCTGTAACAAAGTCCTGGAAAGTCCTAGAGGTCTGCAAAAGGAAGGAAAATGGGGTAAGGGTCGGACAAGTGCCCTACAAAGAAATGGGGATAGGGAAATTACTTAAAATAAAATAATTTTTCAGCTAAAATCACATAAAAAAAATCAGAAATGGAGGTGGATGTGGAGTTGGAGGTTGAGGAGGCTCTGAAAGTGGCGGTGGAGGAGGAGGAGGTAGCCAACACATTTTTTTGTTTTTTTTTAAGCCAGCAATGTAGATGCACTTTTTAATTTTGTGCAAGAAACAATAATCTGTCCCTTTAAGCAACAGTAAGAACCTCTCTCTATAGAACTAGGAGATGATTTTAGATTCTAAAATCATCTCCAAGTTGTACAGGGAAAGCCTCCAGCTGTTGCTTTAAGGGAAAGATTATTGTTCTAAAATCATCTCCAAAGTGTGCGGGAAAAGTCTATTGCAGGCGCATAGAGCCATATTATTGTTCTAAAATCATCTTCAAAGTGTGTGGGAAAAGCCTATTGCAGCCACATAGAGCCATATTACTGTTTTAAAATCATCTTCAAAGTGTGTGGGAAAAGCCTATTGTAGGCGCATAGAGCCATATTACTGTTCTAAAATCATCCTCAAAGTGTGTGGGAAAAGCCTATTGCAGCCACATAGAGTCATATTACTGTTCTAAAATCATCTTCACAGTGTGTGGGAAAAGCCTATTGCAGCCACATACAGCCATATTACCGTTCTAAAATCATCTTTACAGTGTGTGGGAAAAGCCTATTGCAGGCGCATAGAGCCATATTACTGTTCTAAAATCATCTTCACAGTGTGTGGGAAAAGCCTATTGCAGGCGCATAGAGCCATATTACTGTTCTAAAATCATCTTCACAGTGTGTGGGAAAAGCCTATTGCAGGCACATAGAGCCATATTATTGTTCTAAAATCTAGTCCACAATCAGATCGTTCAGTAATGCAGGATGAGATGTTCTACAATCTGTCCCTCACAGAGGCAGCAGCATCCTCTCCCTAAACTATCCTGATAGCATATGACATGCAGCACGGTGACTCCAGCCCCATATATAGGCTGGGTCACATGGTGCACTGGCCAATCACGGCCATGCCATTAGTAGGCATGGCTGTGATGGCTTCTAGGGAAAACCAGTGAAACACTTGTTGATTGGCTGCCCTTGGCAGCTTTTCAACACGTGGAATAAAATACCAGAACCCGGAACCCCTTTTTTTGAAAAGTCCCAAAAGTTCGGTACGGACCCGAACTTTACAGTCCGGGTTCGCTCAACTCTATATTTGAACGAACCCCCTTCATTACCTTTGAGAGCGGTCACCACCTACTACCTTAAATAGTTTGCAGAGTATATGTTGCTGTTTTTCCATGCACTGTACAGCGAAGTCGCCCCCTTAGTACTGTTTGTTTTTTCTTTGCTTTATTACGGGTATAGACAGATCCCATGTTTGGGAAGTTTCCCCACACACCAAAGCCTAACACCTCCAGTAAGGACCTTCTACTGGATGACTGTTTTTATACCTGAGTTTGGGATGCAGATGCTCGCACCATGTTTGGGAGGCGTGGAGCTGGGGAAAATGGTTGGTGCTCCTGTTGAGTACCCATTACGTTTACAGTATATGAGTAATGATTCCTCTCTTGTCAGCAACGGTATATGGAACAATTATTGTGATGCTTTAATATTCTTAACATCTTGGTATGTCAGGGTATACTACTTGGTTTCAACCATGCCAATCCGATTATATCCACATCTCCAACACTCTTTCACTCCCTTCTGATGGCTAATGTTAAATTTATGACGTGGAACGTTAGAGGGCTACATGATAGCATTAAACGAACAGCCATCCTTAAGTTTTTGAAATCACAGAAAGCTGACGTTATAGCACTCATGGAAACCCATATTACAGGCCATTTGCAAGCTGCACTGAGGCATCCCTGGATAGGCTGGTTATATCATGAAACCCATACACACCTATCCAGGGGAGTGTGTCTCTTGATTGCCAAATCTATACCCTTTGAACTAAATGTGCTTCAATAGGATCGTCATGGGAGATATGTATTTTTAAATGCTAGCATCCGAGGCTCTCCTGCGATTCCGGTGGATGGGGGACTTCAATATGACAATGATGCTGGCTTTAGATCATGTTGGATTGCGGGACTTACAGCAGCTCCTCCAACCCACACTAGATTGTATAAGATACTGACTGACTTTGCATTGGTTTATTCATGGAGGCACATGCACCCGGCTTCTAAGGCCTACTCTTGCTATTCAGCAAGTCATAACACCATGTTTCGGATAGATTTTATATTTGTATCCAAACCCCTTTCGCCTAAACTCTTAGATGCTGGCTTTACACCTAGAATTTTATCTGACCATGCTCCCTACTGAGTGACACTCGTGTTGCTTGGCCCTTCCCCTCCCTTCTCCTGGCCATTGAACCGGTACTGGCTTTCAGCATTGAAAGACCATGATACTATAATAGAGGATAGGGATGAGCCGAACACCCCCCGGTTCGTTTTGCACCAGAACATGCGAACAGACAAAAAGTTCAGGGCGAACATCAGAACACCTTTAAAGTCTATGGGACGCAAACATGAAAAATCAAAAGTGCTCATTTTAAAGGCTTATATGCAATGTTATTGCCCTAAAAATGTATGGGGACCCGGGTCCTGCCCTAAGGGACATCTATCAATGAAAAGAAAAGGTTTTAAATCGATTGTTTTTTCAGGAGCAGTGATTTTAATAATGCTTAAAGTGAAAAAAAAAATGAAAAAGTCCTTTAAATATTGTGCCTGGGGGGTGTCCTTAGTATGTGTGTAAAAGGGCGCAACTCTGTGAGGTGTAGAACATAGCCAGAGCAAAATGACATTTCCATAGGAAAAATTGTCATTTAAAATCATGGCTGTAATGTAATGTATATAGTATTTTTCAAACACCTTAGAGAATAAAATGGTGATTGTTGCAATACTATTTGTCGCACAGTATTTGCGCAGCAGTTTTTCAAGCGCAATTTTTTTGGAAAAAAAGTTGCATTTTGGAGTTAAAAAATAAGACAACAGTAAAGTTAGCCCAATTTTTTTGTATATTGTGAAAGAGGATGTTACGCAGAGTAAATAGATACCATACATGTTAGGGTTGAAAATTGCGCACACTTGCGGAATGGCGACAAACTGCGGTACTTAAAAATCTCCATAGGCGATGCTTTAAAAATGTTTTACGGTTCCCAGGTTAGAGGTGCAGAGGAGGTCTTTTGCTAGAATTACTGTGCACACTCTAGCAATTGCTGCGATACCTCACATGTGTGGTTTGAACACCGTTTTCATATGTGGGCGTAACTTACGTATGATTTCTCTTTGCTGCGCGAGCTCGCGGTTACGGTGTCGCTTTAAATTTTTTTTTTTATTTTATTTTATTTATTTTTTTAGCACTGTTTGTTTTAAAAAAAATATGATCACTTTTATTGCTATCACAAGGAATGTAAACATCCCTTGTGATAGTAATATATGGTGACAGGTCCAAAAGACCACCCCATCCCTCCTTTGCACTTCACAGCATTCAGATCACCAAAAACTGAATACTGTAATTTTTTTAAAACCAGCGCCGTTTGCCGCCGAGTAAACCAGAAGTGACGTTCTGACGTTGCTTCCAGAAATGTACGGAGTCCCGATTGAAGCAGATTCCGGCTTCCACAGGGACTCCACACAGTGGCCAGAAGTGTCGGATCTGAGCTCCGATCTCCTGGTGGGACAGGAGACCGGAGAAGAGCGGCAGATGGTGGCGGCCCCTCCCCCTCCCTGGAATAAAGGCCGAGCGGCTTCCGAGCTAGATCGGCCATTATCAACGGATAACCGGCCGCCTGCTCTAAAAACCAGTACCGGGGTATAGCCTGTAGCTGCAGGCTATACCCTGATACATCCACTTAAATCTACCACCGTTTATAAATGATGATTCGCGTTAAGTGGTTAAAAATTGTGATGAAATGCCCCAGTCAAACAGGTGATGAAAAATTGTGCCTTGGGTGTTGACGGTGCCAGAACACTGTAACCCCTTGCAGTTACTTTTGTTGGGCGCAGGAACAGGCCCTGCTGTTGTAAATTAGTGTAACCATTTAACGCAAATTGCTGTTTATAAACGGTGGCTGCTTTAAGTGGAAGTATCGGGATATAGTCTGCAGCTACAGGCTATACCCTGGTACCGTTTTTTAGAGCTATCCCTTGATAACAGCCGATCCGGCTCGGGAGCCGCTCGGTCGTTATCCCAGGCAGCGCCCCTCCCCCCTCCCGCCACCGTCCGCCGCTCTTCTCCGGCCTCCCTTCCACCAGGAGACTGGAGCTCCGATCCGGCACATCCGCCGACTGTGTGGAGTCCCTGTGGAAGCCGAAATCGGGTTAGATCAGGACTCCTTCGTACATTTCTGGAAGCAACATTACAGCGTCACTTCCAGTTTACTCGGCTGCTAACGGCATAAAGAGTACCTGTCACCATATATGACTATCACAAGGGATGTTTACATTCCTTGTGATAGCAATAAAAGTGATCAGATTTTTTTATTTAAAGGAACAGTGTTAAAAGAAAAAATATAATAATAAAAAAAAAAAAGTAAAGCGCCACCGTCCCCACGAGCTCGTGCAGCAAAGAAAACGCATATGTAAGTCACGCCCGCATATGAAAACGGTGTTCAAACCACACATGTGGGGTATCGCCACGATCGCCAGAGTGTGAGTAATAATTCTAGCAAAAGACCTCCTCTGCACCTCTAACCTGGAAACTGTTAAAAAATTTTAAAGCGTCACCTATGGAGATTTTTAAGTACTGGAGTTTGTCGCCATTTCGCAAGTGTGCACAATTTTTAACCGTGTCATGTATGGTATCTATTTACTCGGCGCAACATCCTCTTTCACAATATACAAAAAAATGGGCTAACTTTACTGTTGTCTTTTTTTTTTTACTCTAAAATTTTTTTTTTCCAAAAAAAAAGCGCTTGAAAGACCTCTGCGCAAATACCGTGTGACAAAAAGTATTGCAATTATTGCCATTTTATTCTCTAGGGTGTTTGAAAAAAATATATAATGTTTGGGGTTTGAAGTAATTTTCTATAAAAAAAAAAAATGATTTTAACTTGTAAAAAAGGGCTCTGGGGGTTAAGTGGTTAAAAACTGTATATATTTAATACACCACGTCAAGTGTACTTTATACCGTATGGACAGATATATAGTGCACACTCAATACGCGGTGTGTGTATATATATATATATATATATATATAGATATATATATATATCTTTTTTTATTATTTACTTTTTTCCTACACTAACCTGTCTGCACTAACTGACAGATATATTTTACATTTCTAACTATCGATCTAGTTAGCTATTTTTTTTTTAATTTTTTTTTCTTTTTTTAACATTTTTTTTTAAAACTAGCTGGCTAAACTGCCTGTATTCGGGAACCTATGCTATCTCACCATAACACCGACACACTACATAGACCCGCTGTACAATTTATATAGTGTGGGGCGTGGATTGAGACTGCTGTATCCTGCCTTTAGCCAATCAAAGCTCTCACAGCAGGCCGCCTGCTGATTGGCCAAAGCATGCAGGTCATGCTTCGGTTAAATTCAAAGTGTCCCAGAGGACAAATGAAAGCTGTCTTCTCCTTGTCTTCGGCACACATGGGTATCTGATAGTACCCACTCTTCATATCCAGCACGCTGAACCACTTAGATCCCGCCAAACACTGCAAAGCGTCTTCAATTCGCGGAGTTGTGTACTGATGAGGGATTGTTCTTCTATTGAGTGTTCGGCAATCTATACACATCCTCAAGGCCCCATTCATCTTCCAAACCACTACATTTGAAGAGGCTAAACTGCACTGTTCCCTCAAATCTTCTGGATCACTGAGAGAAATCCACCGAGCTCTTTCCTTAAACGATTTCCCTTCTTGCAGTCGGATTCGGTGGTGAGCACTTTTGGCACACCCCACATAAAAATCATCATGAGCAAAGATCTCTCTCCATCGTTGAGACTTCATTCTCTCATGCAGGAGGCAAACCAGCAGCACACTCCTCCACCTCCTTTCTCAGACTGTTCAGACCCTCTTCTTCTTGATCTTCCTCAGGCTTCACTGAAGTGGCTGCACTCACTTGACTCACCAACATACTTGCCTTCAGAATCACAGGATGGTCAGAAATGCTTTGCAAACTGATAGGCACTTTGTTCTGATTCCTTAGCAGAGCCTTCGTGGGTACTATCTCAGATTTCCCTTCTTGCAGTCGGATTCGGTGGTGAGCACTTTTGGCACACCCCACATCAAAATCATCATGAGCAAAGATCTCTCTCCATCGTTGAGACTTCATTCTCTCCCTCCATGCAGGAGGCAAACCAGCAGCACACTCCTCCACCTCCTTTCTCAGACTGTTCAGACCCTCTTCTTCTTGATCTTCCTCGGGCTTCACTGAAGTGGCTGCACTCACTTGACTCACCAACATACTTGCCTTCAGAATCACAGGATGGTCAGAAATGCTTTGCAAACTGATAGGCACTTTGTTCTGATTCCTTAGCAGAGCCTTCGTGGGTACTATCTCAGAAACCATGGCCAAACCTGCAGCTTCAGTCTGAGCATCCATCTCCAGTACTACAAAGGGCCCAGGATAAGTCAGCTTCACAGTAGCTTTCAAACAGGTGACTTCTCCCGGCTGAAGCACAGTTTCCCTCATGCCCAGCTTCCACAGACGACCCCTTGAGCTGGGGCCATCTTTTCCTGGATCACTTGCTGACAAGCTTGGTACAAAGTAGAACAAATCTCTTCAGGTACTTCAGGTACTGCCCCTTTTTCTCCTACTACTTTCTCCAACAATCTTCTGACCAAATCAGTATTAGTTCCAATGATCATGGAATTGTTCTCTGCTCCCGCTAGTCTTGGACACACCGCAGCCAAAGTGTCAAAGGTCTCCACATTGCCAGTGGCAGCTGGTCCAAAGGAAATTCTGATAGGAATATATCCATCATAGGGGAATCGATTGGTCCCAAGCCCCCAGATTTACAGGTCTTCCAGTCTGTTTAATGGAACGGGTAACCTGAGCTCCAGTATCTAACAGGGCCCTAGTATTAAAGCCTTCCACTTGCATTGAAACAATAGAAGATGGCCCTGCCAGCTTTTCTGGGAGGGTACCTTTCTTTAAAACATTTAAATTTATTATCTGCCCACTTTGTGAGGATCTTACTCTGGCCCTAGAGACCAATTCAGTATTGACTATCTCTCTCTGCCTGGTACTCAGACCCTGGTGACGGGTTAGACTCTCTCTCCTTCTTAGGACTTCTCTTCTTTGGACTTGACTTGTTCTTGTTTTTTTTTTTTTTGGAGCTCAGACTCTTCAGGTTCTCAGTTGGCTCCTTCACTGAGACCCACAGAAGTTTCCCGCCTTCTGAGTTGCCAAGATCTGTTGTAATGCTTTCAGTAACTCTGTCATAAAATTGAATTATTCTCCTCTTTTTGGGCACTGTCTCCTGAAATATCAGGACTCCCCACACTTTAATCACTTCCTCAAATCAGTTCTGTCAGTCTGGATAGTAACTTGAGCTTCCATAACTCTGGAAAAACTTTGTTACAGTTGATCTTGAGCTTGAACTACCCGAGTTAGCAATTTAACTCTTCAGGTGTCGGAGGAGGCATAAAGATTCTGGTATTTTCTCCCCATTCCGAACTCCCCTCACTGTCAGCTTCAAACATTCCTGACTCAATCTGTACTTGTTGAGCTGTCACCTTTCCAGCTTTGAGAGTAACATTAGCCCCTCTGGGAAACCCTTAGTTATTTTCATCTAACAAAGCCTCTTCTCTAACCATCTTCATCAGCTCATGATAAGTGGGTAAGTGGGTGCAACCTGTATTCCCTTCAACAATAGTCATAGAACAATGGGATGATTAAGTCTTGCCCCTTGTAGGATCCTTTCCCATCTCACTTTATCAGCTTCCTTAGGATCAATTCCTTTCTTTAAAATAATTTGATGCAGAACTCTATCAACTCTGACAACATATGCAGATACATTTTCTCCTCTAGATTGATGGATATGTTCAAACTTATACATCAGGTCAAGAATTTTCTCCACTCTCCCATATACTGCACACATAGCTTCTATATAATCCATAGCAATGCACTCAGGTTTTCCTCTCTTCAGACTTCGAATCACGTCCATGGCAGGGCTGCGCAGACTCTCACTTATCCGTTGTCTTTTCATCGATTCAGGCACATTCCAATCTTCCACTGCTTGCATGGTCTGATCCTTCAGGAGTGGGTGTGCGACCCAAAAAGAATTGTAACTTTCGGTAACCCTGATGGGCTGTAATGTTATTGCTCTTAATCAGACTTTCCACAAGTATACTCATGTCCATATAAAATTAAACTAGTGGCAGTCCTTTAAGGGTAGCCTCAGGCCCTTTTTCCTCCACATCAGACTTCCCAAGGGTACTCAATACCTCTTACAATTCTGATCCTTCTTCCATCTGCAACGGTACAATCTGAACCTCCAATCCTTCAGCCAGAGTCACAATTTCCTCCTAAAGACTTGCTGGAATACTTTCCCTCCATTCCACTAAAGCATAGGTTTCATCTTCTCCATATTCAGTCTTTACATCCACAACATAGGACCCTTGATTGGGGAAGGCCCCTCTCAGCATTAATCATACATCCCTTTCACTCCATCCCACTCCAGGTAACTTGAGTACACTGGACAACTCCATCCAGCTCCCTTCTTCCTGCGCCCACTTGGTGACAGCAGCTGGGAGGGGGTTCCTCAGACCTTCTGAGGTTCAGCGTAGGGGGAATCCTGGAAAAGCCCCCAAATGTAGCACTAGCCCCTTAAGGGTTGCTTAAGATATCAATTCCCCCACTCTGAGAGTCCCGAATCGCTCCTGACACTCTGGGTTCACTCATGTTACCAAGTTATAATGACTTAACACTTTAAATATTAATAGAGACAACACAAAGTTTTGTGTCTAAAGTATTTACTTATAAGAGCTAGTGCTGGAGCTCTAAAAGTAGAACCAGTAACTTGAATGCAACAGTAAACAGTTTACTTGACAATAAAGAATCTTAAAGTACCAATTTTGATTAACACTTTTGACATTGAATAACGAAAGGACAGGTGAATAACTATATTCTCCACTTCTTTTAGACTTTGGTAACACAACAAGTGAAAATATAATCTGCAGTTCCTCCAAATGAGTTTAATCATATACCCTTTGGTCAAAAGAAAAGGATTAAGCAAATAAGTACCACGGGTAAGGATGATTCAAAGAACTCACTCGTAACGTAAGTGAGCGACCCCACCCCTTCTGACGTCATGTATTGTCAGAGGGCGCGGGTCACACGCTTATGTCACTGGGTGGCCCTGCCCTTCCATATAAATAAACTGTCAAAGCAAAGAGCGTGCAGATGGCGGGAGCCCTCCCAACGGGGAGGAGCTGTGCGCGCCATCTGCGCA
Source organism: Glandirana rugosa (assembly GCA_018402905.1). NCBI lineage: Eukaryota > Metazoa > Chordata > Amphibia > Anura > Ranidae > Glandirana > Glandirana rugosa. The sequence continues at coordinate 198,735 of BLSH010000462.1, forward strand.
CAATACATTATGGGGCGCTCCGCAGCAGCGAAATCGACAAAAGGGCGAGCGCGGTTGCAGCTTTTTTTTTTTTGAGTCCGGGACACTTATTTTTTTTTTCTTTAACAATTGAGATGAGCGACTCTTGGGTATATTGATAACACTCAACGGAGATTAATTAAGATTATAATAATTTTGTAATGACTCAATCATATAATAATGCATGCACTCTTAACCGTAATAACCATTTAACTTCTCCTGCTCTAGTTCAGAGAGCTCCTTTGAAGAATTAACTTTGAGTTTGGTCAAATGAGAATTGGTAGCTGCAATAGTAGAGGTCCTGCAGATACAGTTCAGTTAATCTGAATGCTGGCTCAGGTAATTCAAAGGTAAATACTAGGGATGGGCCCACGGTTCGAGTCGAACGTAAGAATTTAGAACATTATGGGGCGTTCGCAGCGACTTCGCCACCGCGGAGAGCCCCATAATATATTGCGCACAGACTATTGGGAGGGCTCCTGCCGTCTGCATGCTTTTTGCTTTGACAATTTATTTATCTAATAAACATTGATCATCATCTGATGGGCAACATTCGATAACATACAGTACCTCAGTTGTCTACAGAACAAACACATGGCAGACCAGAAAATCCATGCATTAAAGTTCACATGTGAAATTGTAATTGTAGGCAACACCAGATCCTATATCGCTTACCCAATTGTCCATCTTAAATTCTTATAACTAGAATATGAATATAACTAAATTATAAAAGGAATAAAGTAGAGGAAGGAAAATAGGAGGAAAAAAGGGATAGCTTAGAATAAAAAGAGAGGGGGGGGGGGGGAGCCGACGATGGTCCAATTCTATGAGAGACGGTGTCTCACTACCTTGCTATTGAGACTCAGGCCTCTAGCATGGCTTTACCTTCATCCGTTAACGTGAGAAATATTTCTCATGTTTGTGTTGTGACGTCAAAAGTCCTGCACCCTATTAATCTCCTCAGCTTTTCGCATCCAAAGTGCGGTAGTTGTTGGATCGGATTTTTTCCAAAGTAAACGAATACAGGCTTTCGCTGCATTTAATAGGTGGCGCACAAGTGTTTTCTTATAGCTTTCTGGAGGCACCCTGGATACATGCAGTAGGAAAAATGCCGGATCCTCTGGGACTTCATACTACGTAAATATTTGGATTATGGAGCGTATATCTTTCCAGAATCCGAGCAGCTTAGGGCAAGTCCACAAGATGTGTAGTAACGTCCCTTTGTCTCCCCCACATCGCCAACACAGATCTGATGCATTCGGAAAGTATTTGCGTAATTGAACAGGCGTTACGTACCATCTGGTCATTATTTTCAAGTTTGTTTCTTGAATCCTAGTGCAGATTGAGGACTTAAGGGAAAAGTTGATTATATTCTGGACTTGAGACGCAGTAAAGTTGTGACCTAATTCTTTTTCCCAATGTTGTATGCAGGATAATGTTGGCTGACTAGGGGAGTTGATCAACAAAGAGTAGGCCTTAGACAGCACATGAGGGAGGTGTCTGCACAGTATTCCTCAAAACTCATCAATAGACGTCCATAACTGAGGGTTAGGGAGGGAATGTAAGAAGTGGTGGATTTGTACGGCCTTCCAGAATGGGAGGCAAAAGGTACCTTAGTGCAAGTTAACTCCATGGTCTAAGGCCATCTTCCTGCTACTAAAAATCTGGAGGCCTGTTCGCAGTTGTTTTGGCGCAGTATTTTGAAGTCTATTTGTTGAGGGCCCGGGGTGAATAGAGGATTCCCCAAAATCAGAAACAGAGGGGAGTCCCGTGTCATGAGAGAAGATCTTCTCAATGATCGAACGCTTGTGTTAGGAGAAGACTGCTAAGGGTTAATTGGATAGTCAGTTGGTTGTGGATTCCTCTAATTCCTGGATGAGCAGCCCTATTTAAACTTCCTGCTTCCTGTAAGCAAATGCTGTCCGTTCTACAGCGTATCCGTGTTCCTGAGCGACCCGTCCTGAGCTACCTGTTACCTGTGACCCGGCCTGAACCCGCATCTGCTTGAACTCTGCCTGCACCGACCCCAGCTTGCCTACGACCACTCTTCTGTCTGATCCCTGTGTACTTCAATCTGCCTGCCTGTTAACGACCCTGCCTGCACTTGACCATCCGACTGCCTGCTCCTCCTGTACTGCTCTGCCCGCATGTTATCGACCCGGCCTGTCTCACTACTCTTCCATCTTGCACGACCTTCTGGATGACATCTTACCATCACAAGTGTCCTATCCAGCCCTCGTGCTCCCCTGTGCTCCAGCGCTCCCTGTTTGCTCTATCAGGGGTTCTGGAACCAGGGCTGTAAGAGAGGTTGCCTTCTGCATAAGCCAGACTCCACCACCAGGTACGTGACAGCTTGTGCAGTACCAATTGTAGGGTGCTTTGTTAGGGATGGGGGTACATTTTCAAAGCACCAGAGTGCATTCTTTAACGGAATATGTGATTGGGCCTGTTCAAGCTGACAGGCACATAATTTAAAGGAATATTTCATTTTTATTGTTTCACTTTAAGCATTATTAAAATCACTGCTCCTGAAAAAACAATCGATTTAAAACTTTTTTTGCATTGATACATGTCCCCTAAGGCAGGATGCGGGTCCCCATACACTTTTTATGGCAATAACTTGCATATAAGCCTTTAAAATGAGCACTTTTGATTTTTCATGTTCGGGTCCCATAGCCTTTAACGGTGTTCGAATGTTCGTACAAATTTTTTACCTGTTCTCATGTTCTGGTGCAAACCGAACTAGGGGGGGTCCATTAATCCTGGGAACAAGGCACAAATAGGTAAAACTATGTTGAATTAGAAGAGAGCTATTGCTGAGATCACCGACTTCAGAATTAACTAACTATTAAAGGTAGGCCTGTGCTCAGGTTATTGTAATCCACCGGATAGGCTGAGTATGTCTTTATAGAAGAAACAATTGAAATATACTCAGAGAGGTTTTCGCCTGCTCACCACACTGTTCAGAGGACTACAGATAGCGGTCCGGCTACTCAGGCAATGCTGATGATGCTGGAACTTGTGGTATCTGCTTGAACTTTGCTTTGGGGAAAACGGCTTCCACTGCACTCCCTGCAGTTCTCTCTGGATCGATCGCCACTCACACTGCTGCCGCTGAATCTGGAACAGACTCAGGCACTGGTATGCTGGTTCCGCAGGTCATTCACTGGAACGTTGTAGCACTGCAGCTTGCTGGAACACTGTGTAAATTGAGCCCGCTGGATCACTGCACATGGGCCGCAGGCAGAAGGAGCACACAGGTCCCTGCTGGTCGATCATGCCGTCCAAAGAGACTGGAGCAAACTCCTCCCTTCACTTAAATAGGTTCTCCCACAAAGCATTGTTCCTCCCAAGAGCCTTTACTGTAGCACAGCACATTGGGAAATGGAGTCCTTCCGCTGCAGAGTTCAATGAGGAGTTCCCTCTGTGGCACTACAAATCCCACAAGGCAGCACTTCCCACATGACCGCTCTGTTCAACATTTTTAGCACTAGGGGAAAACCTTCATAATATCATAGGCAATAATGTCTCTATGTTACGGGAATATTGTTGGTCTCCTGGCTACATTAGCACCAGACCAACTGTGTAAAGCTGAAGTGGTAACCTGTTATGGCTTTCAAAATGTCACATATGGATAATCTAATGTTTCGTAGTTTGTCACCATTCCACGGGCGTGCGCAATGATAACTACTCTGTTTAAACCAGCTCCGGAAGGTTCTACCCCTTTTTTGACCTGGCCATTTTTTGCGATATGGCACTGTGTTGCTTTAACTGACAATTGTGCGGTTGTGCGACGCTGTACCCAAATAAAATTGATGCACTTTTTTACCCACAAATAGAGCTTTCTTTTGGTGGTAATTATTTTTATTTTTTTGAGCTATAAACAAAAAAAGACCAACAATTTAAAAAAAGATATATATATATATATATATATATATATATATATATATATATATATTTTTTTTTTTTTTACTTTTTGCTATAAAACATACGTAGCATTTACAAACGATGGGATGTTTTTAATGGACTTTTTATATTATTGGTTTTACTAGTAATGTCGTTGATCAGCGATTTTTAGCGGGACGCCAACATTACGGCAGACAAATCTGACACCAAGTGACTTTTTGGGGACCAGTGACACCAATACAGTGATCAGTGCTAAAAAATGCACTGTCATTGTATCAATGACACTGTCAGGGAATGGGTTAACACCAGGGGTGATCAAGGGGTTAAGTGCGCTCCTAGGGAATGCTTTCTAACTGTGGGGGGAGTTGTTGCACTGGATGAATAGAGATCTGTGTTTCTGCTTAGTAGAAACACACCATCTCTCTCTTTTACTCCCTGACAGAACAGTGGTCTGCCTTGTTTACATAGGCAGACCGCCGTTCCGCCTTTCCTCCGAACAATCGGCAGGTCCTGGCAGCCATTGCGGCCACCGGGCCCACTGATTGGCTGCCCCTGTGTCCAATGACAGCGAGAGCAGCACTCCGGCAGCGCGCGTGCACACCGCAGATCATGTGCACAAAATCACGTACAGGTACGTGATTATGCGGAGAGCCAGGATGCCCTGCCGCGGTTGACGATGCGGAAGCGGTTAAAGAGTGACGTTTGGTATCTGTTTACTCGGTGAACATCATCGCTTATATTTTACCAAAAAAATGGGTATTATATTGTGTTTGTGTGCACTGAAATTCATTTAAGTATATATTTCCCAAACATGTGAGTTTAAAAAAACGCTGCGCAAATACTGCGTGACATAAAAAATTAACCACTTCAGCCCCGGAAGGATTTCCCCTTTTATGACCAGAGCACTTTTTGTGATTCGGCACTGTGTTGTTTTAACTGACAATTGTGCAGTCGTGCAACCTTGTACCCAAATAAAATTTGCGTCCTTTTTTTCACACAAATAGAGCTTTCTTTTGGTGGTATTTGATGACCTCTGCGTCACTTCTGATCACCGTGATAAACAAAAAAAGAGTGACAATTTTGAAAAAAAAAACAATATTTCTTACTTTTTGCTATAATACATATCCAAAAATATATATATATATAAAAAAAAGTATTCATCAGTCTAGGCCGATATATATAGTTCCTCATATTTTTGGTAAACAAAATCGCAATTCGCGTACATTGATTGGTTTGTGCAAAAGTTGCCGCGTTTACAAACAATGAGAATTCCCATATACAGGCAACAGAAGATGACACTCCTCTCCCCTGTCAGAACAGAGATCCGTGTGTTTACATACACGGATCCCCGTTCTGTCACTGCGGGAAAGCGATCGCGGGTGGCCGGTGGACATCGAGTCCACCCCCTCCACTGATTGGCTCTCCTGCTACACAGTGAGTGGTGGTGACGGTTTGCAATATCGAGCCATGTTGCGACTGTCAATCTGCAGCAGGCGGTCAGCAACTGGTTAAACACTTCGCTAGGGCCTCTGCTTTAAAAAAATATATAATGTTTGGGGGTTATAAGTCAATTTCTAGCAAAAAATTTAGATATTATCTGGTTCCACACCACCTGCTGTCTATTTACTGCGGCAGTGTGGGCGCTGGGTGCGAATCGCCGTAAAAAAGCGTTGATCTGCGAGTGGGGAGTGTGCCCATGGCTCGGGCGGACCCGATGTCCGCCGGCGAGCCGCAATGAGTGGCCACAGCCAAAGAGCGGGGAACTGCCGATGTAAACACGGTGGTTCCCCGCTGTTAGTGGGGGCATGGGAGATCTACTGATCCCTGTCACTGGGATCAGTTAGATCTCTCATGCCCATGGTAGCCCAGCCCCCCCACAGTTAGAACGCACCCAGGGAACATAGTTAACTCCTAGATCTCCCCCTGCAGGTTAACCCCTTCACTGCAGTGGACATTTAGATTTCTGATCACTGTATAAATGTCATTGGTCCCAAAAAACTGTCAAAAATGTCTGACATGTCCGCTGCAATATCGCAGTACCGCTAAAAATCACAGATCGCCGCCATTACTAGTAAGAAAAAAATAAATAAATAAAAACCCCAGAAATGAATTCTCATCATCCGTAAACGCGACCACTTTTGCTCAAACCAATCAATAAACGCAGATTGCGATTTTTTTTAACAAAAATATGAGGAAGAATATAAATTGGCCAAAACTGATGAAAAAAATGTTTTTTTATATATTTTTTTTGGATTTGTATTTTAGCAAAAAGTAAGAAATTTGGGGTTTTTTTGCAAAATTGTCGCTCTTCTCTTGTTTATAGTGGTGATCAGAAATGACGCGGGTGATCAAATACCACCAAAAGGAAGCTCTATTTGTGGGAAAAAAGGACGCAAATTTCGCTTGGGTACAACGTCGCACGACCGTGCAATTGTCGGTTAAAGCGACGCAGTGCCGAATCGCAAAAAGTGCTCTGGTCCTAACCTGGGAAATCCTTCCAGGACTGAAGTGGTTAACATATACAGTATATCAAAAAAGTGAGTACACCCCTCACATTTTTGTAAATATTTTATTATATCTTTTCATGTGACAACACTGAAAAAATTACAGTTTACTACAATGTAAGGTAGTGAGTGTGCAGCTTGTATAACAGTGTAAATTTGCTGTTCCCTCAAAATAACTCAACACACAGCCATTAATATCTAAACCGCTGACAACAAAAGTGAGTACACCCTAAGTGAAAATGTCCAAATTGGGCCGAATCAGCCATTTTGCCTCCCCAATGTCATGTGACTCATTAGTGTTACAAGGTCTCAGGTGTGAATGGGGAGCAGGTGTGTTAAATTTGGTGTTATCGCTCTCACTCTCTCATACTGGTCACTGGAAGTTCAAAATGGTGCCTCATGGCAAAGACCTCTATGAGGATCTGAGAAAAAGAATTGTTGCTCTACAAAAAGATGGCCAAGGCTATAAGAAGATTGCCAAGACTAGGGATGAGCCGAACACCCCCTGGTTCGGTTCGCACCAGAACTTGTGAACAGACAAAAAGTTTGCGCAAACATTCGAACACTGTTAAAATCTATGGGACCCGAACATGAAAAATCAAAAGTGCTCATTTTAAAAGCTTATGCAATGTTATTGCCATAAAAAGTGTATGGGGACCCAGGTCCTGCCCTAGGGGACATGTATCAATGAAAAAAAACATTTTTAAATCGATCGTTTTTTCAGGAGCAGTGATTTTAACCACTTCAATACTATGCACTTACTACCAGACCAATTTTCAGTTTTCAGTGCTGTTGCGCTTTGAATGACAATTGTGCGGTCGTGCGACGCTGTACCCAAACAGATTTTTTATCATTTTGTTCCCACAAATAGAGCTTTCTTTTGGTGATATTTGATCACCCCTGCGGTTTTTATTTTTTGCGCTACAAATAAAAAAAGACCGAAAATTTTGAAAAAAAAAAATCCCTATTTTTGTCACAAAACTTTGTAAATAAGTAAATTTTCTCCATCACTGGTGGGCACTGATGAGGCTACACTGATGGGCACTGATGTGGCAGTACTGATTGGCACTGATGAGGTGGCACTGATGAGATGGCACTGATGATGAGGCACTTATATGCAGCAATGATGAGCACTGTTAGGCGGCACTGATAAGCAGCACTGACGGGTACTGATAGGTGGCACTGATATACAGCACTGACGGGCACTGAAATGCAGCACTGATGGACACTGCTAAGCGGCACTGATGGGCACTTATAGACAGCACTGATTGGCACTCATAGGTGGCACTGGGCACTGATAGGTGGCACTGATGGACACTGATAGGTGGGCACTGGTAGGTGGCAATGGTGGGCACTGATATGTGGCACTGGTATGCATTGATAGGGGCACTGGTAAGCACTGATAGGGGCACTGGTGGGCACTGGTGGGCATATATACTGATAGGGGCTCATTCCCTGGTGGTCTAGGGTGGCATCTGAAGGTGGCACCCACATTGGGCACTATGTCTCTTACCTGGTGGTCTAGGGGGGTCTCCTGGTGGTCCAGATTGGCTCCCTGGTGGTCCCTGGTCGGCTCCCTGGTGGTCCTGGGTGGGCACATTCCTGGTGGTCCCTGGGCAGGCTCCCTGGTGGTCTAGGGTGGCGATCCGAGGGAGGGCTGTGCTGATAAATCATCAGCACAAACCCTCCCTGTCAGGAGAGCACCCGATTGGCTCTCCACTCCTCAGGTCTGCAGACCTGAGTACAGGAAAGCCGATAAACGGCTTTCCTGTGTTACACTGTGACCAGCCATGATTGGTCACGGCTGATCACATGGTAAAGTGCTTCGGATAAAAGCACTTTACCGAGATCGGTATTGCGGGGGGTCAGACTGACCTCCCACACCACCGATCGCCGCGATGCGCGCCCCCCCGGGCGCGCGGTGGCTTGTTATCCTGAGGACGTCATATGACGTCCAGTCAGGATAACTAAGCCACTTCCCGGCCGTCATTTTGCA
>BLSH010000462.1:207168-218733 GCA_018402905.1 Glandirana rugosa
CCCCGTCTCGGGGGGGAGGGGGTTCCGGGGGTATGAGGGGTACATCTCCCGTACATCGGACCATGCCAAGTCCTCCCCCCCGCGAACGGGTGGGGGGGTAGGATTGGCCGGTCCCGACGTACGAGCCGTTGGCCGTATGTAAAATTTACTGTTAAAAAGGATACCTTTATAGTAAAACGAGACCGATACAAGATGTGGAGTGTCTCTACGCGGGAAAATGTGTGTCTGATTCCTGTGGGGGGTCCGTGTTATAAATTTCCGTAAAAAGAAAAAAAAAGTGAAATTCGTAACAATTGGTGAAGGGCTGGCGGTATACGTTTTACTGCCGGCCCTTCACCGAACGATCGCCGCGATGCGCGCCCCCCCGGGCGCGCGGTGGCTTGTTATCCTGAGGACGTCATATGACGTCCAGTCAGGATAACTAAGCCACTTCCCGGCCGTCATTTTGCATATGGCGGTCGGGAAGTGGTTAACAATGCTTAAAGTGAAAAAAAAAGAAAAATGCCTTTAAATATTGTGCCTGGGGGGTGTCCTTAGTCTGTGTGTAAAAGGGCGCATCTCTGTGAGGTGTAGAACATAGCCAGAGCAAAATGATATTTCCATAGGAAAAATTGTCATTTAAAATGTATGCCGGTTGCCGAGCATGCAGCCCTGGCCGGTTAGGATGGGGGGGTGGGCAAGCGCCCCCCCTCCTGAACCGTACCAGGCTACATGCCCTCTACATGGGGAGTATGGGGGCCTTGGGGGAGGGGGGGCTCTGCCCCCCCACCTCAAAGCACCTTGTCCCTATGTTGATGGGGACAAGAGCCTCTTCCCCACAAGCCTGGCCGGTGCTTGTGGGGGTCTGCCGGCGGGGGGCTTATTAGAATCTGGAAGCCCTCATTAATAAGGGTGCCCCAGATCCCACCCCCTCTATGTGAATAGGTATGCGATACATTGTACCCCTATAAATTCACCATAAAAGAAGTGTAGTGTTACAAAAAACAAGAGGTAGTTTTTGACAAGTCCTTTATTGTGTAAAATAGCTCTTTTCCTCTTTCTTCTTTCTTCCTCCGTCTTCTCCTGGCCCGGTCCTTCTTTTGGTCTTCTGCTTCTTCTTTTAGTCTTATTGTTTCATCTCTTCATCTTCAATCTTCATCTTCTTCTTCTTTCACCGCCGCCGCTCTCCCCGCTGCTGCAACCCGGCCCCTGCACGTCTCCCAAAATGGGCGGTCCTCACAATGACAGTTCTTTTATAAGAAGGGGTGGGGCCACTCGGTGATGTAAATGGGTGACCTGCCCCCTCTGACAGAGCATGACGTCAGAAGGGGGCAGGTTCACTCAGTTACGTCACTGGGTGGCCCCCCCATTTATAAAAGAACTGTCATTGTGAAGATCGCCCATTCTGGGAGACGCGCAGGGGCCGGGCTGCAGCAGCGGGGAGAGCGGCGGTGGTGAAAGAAGAAGAATATGGAAGAAGAAAGAAGAAAATAGCTATTTTACAGAATAAAGGACTTGTCAAAAACTGCCTCTTGTTTTTTTTACCACTACACTCCTTTTTTGGTGAATGGGTAGGGGTGCAATATACCCCATACCTATTCACATGGGGAGGGGTTGGGACCTGGGGGCCCCCTTATTAAAGGGGGCTTCCAGATTCTGATAAGCCCCCTGCCCACAGACCTCCACAACCACCGGCCAGGGTTTTGGGGATGAGGGCCTCCTCCCCATCAACATGGGGACAAGGTGCTTTGGGGGCGACCTCAAAGCATCCTCCCCATGTTGAGGGGATGTGGCCTGGTATGGTTTGGAGGAGGGGCGATCGCTCATCTCCACCCCCTCCTGCCATGCCAAGGCTGCGTGCTCGGATAAGGGTCTGGTTTGGATTTTGTGGGGAACCTGAAGGGTTTGGTACGGACTTTGGGGGGACCCTTAAGCATTTTTTTTTGTTTTTGTCATTTGGGTTCCTCTTAAAATCCATACCAGACCTGAAGGGCCTGGTATGGACTTTGGGGGGACACCTACGCAATTTATTTTTATTTTGGGTGTGGTACCCCTTAAAATACATACCAGACCTGAAGGGTCTGCTACGGACTTTGGGGGGAACCCTACACAATTTTTTTTTTTTTTAATTTTGGTGCGGGCCCCGCTGTTGTAAATTATTTTAAAAATTGTGATGACATGCCCCAGTCAAACAGGTGCTGAGAAATTGGGCCTTGGGTGTTGGCGGTGCCAGAACACTGTAACCCCTTGCAGTTACTCTTGTTGGGCGCAGGAACGGGAACCTGCTGTTGTAAATTAGTTTAACCACTTAAGGCATAGAGCTCTTTTTTACACTTGTTGTTTAGAAGTTAAAATCATTTTTTTTGCTAGAAAATTACTTAGAACCCCAAACATTATTTTTTTTCAAACACCCTAGAGAATAAAATGGCGATTGTTGCAATACTATTTGTCACACCATATTTGCGCAGTGGTCTTTCAAAAAAAATTTGCTTTTTTGAGTTAAAAAATTAGACAACAGTAAAGTTAGCCCAATTTTTTTGTATATTGTGAAAGAGGATGCTACGCCGAGTAAATAGATATCATACATGTTACAGTTGAAAATTGCGCACACTTGCGGAATGGTGACAAACTCTGGTACTTAAAAATCTCCATAGGCGATGCTTTAAACATTTTTAACGGTTACCAGGTTAGAGGTGCAGAGGAGGTCTTTTGCTAGAATTTTGCTCATACTCTGGCGATCGCAGCGATACCTCACATGTGTGGTTTGAACATCGTTTTCATATGCGGGTGTGACTTACATATGCGTAACACTGTTTGTTTTTAAAAAAAAAATCTGATCATTTTTATTGCTATCTCAAGGAATGTAAACATCCCTTGTGATAGTAATATATGGTGACAGGTACTCTTTATGGAGGGATGGGGGGTCTAAAAGACCCCCCATCCCTCCTTTGCACTTCACAGTATTCAGATCGCCAAAAACGGTGATTCTGAATACTGTCATTTTTTTAAAACCGGCACTGTTTATCGCTGAGTAAACCGGAAGTGACATTGTAACGTCGCTTCAGGAAATGTATAGAGTTGAGCGAACACCTGGATGTTCGGGTTCAGTGGGTTCGGCCGAACTTCTGGAAAAAGTCCGGGTTCGGTACCGAACTTGACCCGAACTTTATCCCGAACCCCATTGAAGTCAATGGGGACCCGAACTTTCCGGCACAAAAATGACTGTAAAAAAGTCCTGGAAAGTGCTAGAGGGCTGCAAAAGAAGTAAAATGATTTTTGAACAATAATCTGTCCCTTACAGCAACAGCAGGAACCTGACCCTATAGGAGTAGGTGATGATTTTAGAACAATAATCTGTCCCTTACAGCAACAGCAGGAACCTGACCCTATAGAACTAGAAGATGATTTTAGAACAATAATCTGTCCCTTACAGGAACAGCAGGAACCTGACCCTATAGAACTAGAAGATGATTTTAGAACAATAATCTTTCCCTCTAAGCAGTAGACTCTACCTAGTCCAGTCAGATTGTTCTGTAATGCACAATGAGATGTTATAAGATCTGCAATCTGTCCCTAAAATCAGTAGTAGTAGTAATCTCTAACTAGTCCACAATCAGATCGTTCTGTAATGCAGGATGAGATGTTATTATATATGCAATCTGTCCCTCACAGCGCCGGCAGCATCCTCTCCCTACACTACCCAGAGAGCATGTGACATGCAGCAGTAAGTGACTCCAGCTTATAAAGATGCTGGGTCACATGATGCACTGGCCAATCACAGCCATGCCATTAGTAGGCATGGCTGTGATGGCTTCTAAGGGCAAACCAGTGAAACGCTTGTTGATTGGCTGCCCTGCAGCTATTCAACATGCGTGATCAAATACCCGAACCCAGAACCCGAACTCAAACTTTTTTTCAAATGTCCGGGTTCGGGTCTGGGTCACGGACACCCCAAAGTTCAGTACAAACCCGAACTTTACAGTTCGGGTTCGCTCAACTCTAGAAATGTACGAAGGAGTCCCAATTGAAGCCAATTTCGGCTTTCACAGGGACTCCACACAGTGACCAGAACCGTCGGACCAGAGCTCCGGTCTCCCGGTAGGACAGGAGACCGGAGAAGAGCGGCGGACGGTGGCGGGAGGGGGGTGGCCCCTCCCACTCCCTGGGATAAAGACCGAGCAGCTTCTGAGCCAGATCGGCCATTATCACCAGATAGATGTTAAAAACGCTATCTAGCTAAACTGACTGTAATCAGGAACCTAAGCTCTCTCTCTAACTCCGACCAACGCCGCCAACACACTACATAGAGCCGCTGTACAAGCGTTTTTTTTATAATGTGGGGCGTGGATTGAGGCTGCTGGGCAGTGATTGGCTAAAGGCACCATGCCTTTAGCCAATGTAAGCTCTCACAGCAGACCGAACGCTGATTGGCCAAAGCATACAGGTCATGTGCATGCTCTGGGCATTCTGCCGGTGTTGGAATGCATTATGGGGCGTGCAAAGTTCCCGCAAACTCCCCATAATGTTCGGAATGACCCGAACGGATGAACACCCGATGTTCGAGTTGAACACGCGTTTGACTCGAACCAGGAGCTCATCCATAGCCAAGACCCTGAAACTGAGCTGTAGCATGGTGGCCAAGACCATACAGCGGTTTAACAGGACAGGTTCCACTCAGTACAGGCCGTGCCATGGTTGGCCAAAGAAGTTGAGTGCACGTGCTCAGCGAGATATCTTGAGGTTTTCTTTGGGAAATGTACATATGAGTGCTGCTAGCATTGCTGCAGAGGTTGAAGGGGTGGGGGGGTCAGCCTGTCAGTGCTCCGACCATACGCCGCACACTGCATTAACAGAACAGAAACTCTTCTACAGATGATGCACAAGAAAGCCCGCAAACAGTTTGCTCAAGTCAAGCAGACTAAGCACATGGATTACTGGAACCATGTCCTGTGGTCTGATGAGACCAAGATAAACTTATTTGGTTCAGATGGTGTCAAGCGTGAGTGATGACAACCAGGTGAGGAGTACAAAGACAAGTGTGTCTTGCCTACAGTCAAGCATGGTGGTGGGAGTGTCATGGTCTGGGGCTGCATGGGGAGCTACAGTTCATTGAGGGAACCATGAATGCCAACATGAACTGTGACATACTGAAGCAGAGCATGCTCCCCTCCCTTCGGAGACTGGGCCGCATTGTAACCACCCTAAAGCATCTGTGGGGCATCTGTAATGGAAATATTGATATTTAATCTGAAATGAACATTTTGGTGGACTTTTTGATAGTGGTCAGTTTCAAAGAAATTCCAGGGACTGAAATTCTGAGTACAGACACTTTATACAACCCTGGAGCTATGTGGGGGGTTTCATTAAAAGACAGAAGAGAACAGGTGATGGGGGAAGATGTATTTTGTTTGTAAGGGCCTTTAGTTTCTTCAAACCCCCCAACGGAATGTGGCATTGTCTTAGCATATGTGAAAGGGAGTGTCTTTACCTGGGAGGGGGCTGGGTGGGTTTTTTTGCAAGTGTATATATCAGAGGACAGACTACTGGGGTTTCTCTCTTTGGCTGGTGAATGAACCTACAATGGTGATGTAAGATTCCCTGTGTCCATAGCTCCATTTTGCTGTGTTCCATTTCTCTGTAAATTTCTTCCCTTTGTAATATTCTGTTTCTACATTGCAATCTCATTTTCTTTCTAGGAGTACTCACTTTGTATTTTATTGATAACTTTGATGCTTTTATGGTTATATTTGATTAGTGACTAGCTTCTTTTCTGTAAAAATAAATTAGATCTTTATTTTTTTTAGCAAAGGTGTCATTGATTATTGATTTTATTCGTAATAACCTCAACAGCACTGGTTGATTCTTGTATAGACAAAAGGTTGTAATCACTTATATTATTTTTCATTAAGCGTATAAGTGTGTTAGGTAAATATCGCTTTAACAGATGGTGCCCCTTTAGTGAGGAGTTTAACGTTTAGGTGATTGCGGGTGCAGTAAGGCTTATCTATGTCTTTGTTTTTCACCTCTGTCTGAACACCTAAACTAGTAAACTTCTAAGAACTTTCTGTTTTTACCTTTTATCTGTACTAACTAACACTTTGATGAGACTGATTTTGAATAGTATAATTAAAATAAGACTGTAAGTGTGGATAAGGGCTGCGTTTCCACTAGTGCAACTCCAAAGTCGCACGATTTAGAGTGTGACTGTGAAATGCGATTTTGAGTGCGACTTTGATCCAAATTTACACTCTGGGGTGAGTTTGCATCGGCAGATCGCATCAGAGTACTGCAGGTACCTTTTCCAATTCTCTGCAACTTTAAGTCGCATAGATTGGAACAGGTGCCATTGAAATCAACGGGCTGTGACTTGTAATGCTACTTTATGTGCTCAGAGTCGCATGACAAGTTTCGCTAGTGGAAACGGAGACTAGGTCACCTTGAATGATCTTGATGTGTATTAATTTGTATTTCTTAGTAATCTACTAACTGGGGATTGTAAACATTGTAGTTTTGTGAACACTGGCTATAGTATAACTGCTACAAACCTTATTGCTAATAGTTGTGCGTTTGTTTACCAAAAAGCAGATCCAGTTGACCCTTGAATGAGATTGGGCCAGGCTTTGTGATTGAAAGGCACATGTGGGATGGGGGCTGTGTTTCCACTAGTGCATCTCCAAAGTCACACAATTTAGAGAGTGACTGTGAAGTGCAACTTTAGTGCGACTTTGAACACGCTGGGTTGAGGTCGCATTGGGAAGTTGCATCAGAGTACTGCAGGTAGCTTTTCCAATTCGCTGCAACTTTAAGTTGCATAGACTGGAACAGGAGCTATTGAAATCAATGGTGTGTGACTTGTAATGCAACTTTATGTCCAAGGTCGCATGACCAGTTGCACTTGTGGAAACAGAGACTAAATCCCACTAAAAGTACTTGAGTATGAATCTTTCTTCCTTGCAATTAATAACTGGAAATTGTAATTAGACCTGTATACTGTACTGTGGCTGATGGGAACTATATTGCTAAAACCCTGTTCTCACCTAAGCGTTTTTTCAACTTGTAAAACGCTCATGTGTGAATAGTTGTGCCTCAAGTAACTGCCTTTTGTACTCCAAGCATTCATATAGTTTCTTGATTATCCAAGTTTGATCTAATCATTCTTGAGATAACAGGAGTAGCCCTAATTTAAGCATTTCTCTTAGAATACTTCAGAAAAGTCCACGGGGGAGATTGAACTATTAATGAGTTCGGGAAATCTCTAGGTTTTTTGAAGGGCTATAGTCAAGAACAAGGAAAAAGTTAAATATTGTTCTGACAAGTAGTGAAAAAGAAAAACAACGGTAACAGTGGAGAAACCTGTTCAACCAGTCAGAGATTAGCTACCTCTGAGGCAACCGATTGAAGGTTGGGAAATCAGTTCAGGGTTCAATCCGTTAGGATGGGAAATCAAATCACTTCATGGAGGGGATCTGGGTGTGATAAACCCTATCAACTGACCCCAAGGGAAGAGATGATATATTTGTGATTGGGAACGTTGGACTGGAATGAAGCTTTCGAAGAGAGGGAGTTTTAAACCTAAAGTATGGGAACAGCTGTCGTCTGGTCATCACAAGAAGATGACGCGGCCACAGGAAAGAGATGCTTGGGCTATATGGATGTTGGAGTCAGTGAATAGGGCAGAGGAAGGGAATGTTTTGACTATGGGATTTAAGGAGAAATCATTCCAAGCACTACTTGAGGGTAGGGACAAACAGAAATGGTCTCAACCCCAAAGTTGTGGCAGTGATAAACAGGGGGACAAGGAGCAATTGTCAGGGCCTGGGCCTAATGCAGGTGCCCAGTCCGTATCAGCAAAGTGCTCAGGTGCTGATATGAACTGTCATCTTTCAGTGGCTGACAATTAGGGAAAGCCACAAAGTAACAAGTTTGATACCCCAGTAAAATGTGAATTACAGAGGGAGGGTGTGGCACAGGAACAGGAAGAGGAAGGTCAAGCAGCCAGCCAAGGGAAGGCTATGCTGGCCTTAAGGGAGAAAAGTCTCCAGGCAGAAGGGATACTTTCTGTCCCTCTGATGGAAGAGAGCGGGAAATTAAATTTCACTGGTAAAAGTTGTAGTAAGCGTGCAGGAAGGACTCTGCTGATCTTTGCATCCAGGTGGTTGGCAAAACAGTATGAACATTTGAAGTTGCAAAACACGTCCCTAAAAGACACTCTAGAAATATCAAAAAGTAAGGTTAGTGCTTTAGAAGCTTCTATGGCAAATTCTGATGCTATCCACCAGAAAGTAGTAATTGAAAACCAGAGATTACAGGAAGAAATTCGTCAGCTGGGAAAAAGACTGAAGGATGCAGAAAGTGAGGTGATGGGATTAACTGTCAGCTGCCAGGAGCAACTTGCCCAGTTCTCAGTTAGAGTGGATGACAAAGCAAAAGATTTGGGTATCTCTGAGGTCAATGGGACATCCTCCACACCTAAGGTATGTACCAATAGGAATAAATCCACACAAAGTAAGTTATTTTTAAAAATTGCCCCTATATTTTGTAAGTCACAAGAAAGAGCTACTAATTCAGGAAAAGACATCCCACTATCAGCTACTGAACCTCCTCAGTCATATAAAACAAAACCTTTTGTTAAGAGATGTTATACAACGTTAGATAAGATTATATGCGATTTATGTGGACTCTTTGGCCACATAGCTAAATTCTGTCTATAGAGTCCCATTGAAAAAGTAATGAAGCAAAATCCCTATAGAACAAAGAGACATGATTTTGAAGTGCACTCAGCGCGCTTTGCAACGTGGTCTAGGGGTAATCAGTATGAACAGCCTAGATCATGGGTCCCATTCCAAGATCCTAAGGTAAGGAATGCATCCATACAGGAGGATAATGGGCTAATAAAATGGGGTGGATCTTTGGAAGAAGGTCAACCCTACAAAACAGGTTTTAGGAGTTTAAAAAGAGGTTCAGGTCAGTATAAAAAATAGGCTGGTATTTGGGGTGTCTAAAGTTTGCCTTCAAGTTAGCTGATTGTGAGAGTGTGCTTATGGTGTGAAATACATGGAACATACTGTATGTTGTGTCATCTCATTTACCTGTCTGTTTGTTGTCCCAGCAGCTGGCAGCCCACTGGAACTGACCCCCCTTCTTTCTAGCCAGGCCTGTGAGAGTGTGATTAACATGTATTAACATGTATGTATTATATGTGATTAACACTGTATTAACATGCAAATTTGTGCATTCAATGGAATGTTTTGTTTTTCAGAGACCAAGTTCTGAAGAGTTTTTTTGGTAAGGTATTATAATTGGTAGCTAAACGGTGTCGCTAAAAGGTATGACGAGCTGCTCATTTTTTAACCATGGTTTTTTTTTGGAAATTAATGGTATACCGTAAACAAAATCCACGTGGTAATAATTATGTTGAGCTCAACATTTTTTTTGGTATTTGGGAAAAAGTGCACTGGTTCAAGATGAATAAGAGACTTTCTTTGTGGAATATGATGTAATGTATGTTTGTGTGATTTGTAAGTTAATGCTTTTTATATCAGGTATCTAACCATCGGTTTATTTTTTCTCTAGGGAAAAAATTGAATGATCAGTACTAAATTATATGTGTTTCATCCCTTAGATTCGATAATTGGGGTTCATGGCTCTCAGAACAACAGGAGATCATGGCCTCCACAGACAACTTTATATAACATTATTTTTTCTTTTTCCTGGTTTGCCTGATTCCACAGGTGGAGGTTTTTACTAGGTTTACATCATTATTATTTAGTTGGTCCTTCTGCTTGAAAGTGTTTTGTCTACCTTGTATGGGTTGTATGTTCTGGTCCAACATGTGTGGAGCTCTAGTATGAATGAGTTTCTTTGCTCCAGTGATTAGCAGAACCAACTGGCTAAAGTCGGCAATCCCCTATTACCAGGGACAATATGATTGGTCATCTCCAGTCTAAAGCTGGATACACAATGTACAATATCCTGTGGGTTCTTTTTCCTTTGGATTTGCTGGGACCGTGTAATGTGAGATCGGGCCTTGAGGCTTTTGATTTGTGTGTTGTCAGGCAGGCCCTTGCTCTGCATGGTTCTGGTAAGTCTGGGGGAAATCAGACAGCCGGGATTGTACAGTGTGTATGGGGTCTTCTTTAGTTTAAATGAAAAGTTAGTTAAGAAGGCAGTGAATAATGGTCACTCTGTTAGGCTAAGAAATGTTATACATATCTGTTATTTGGTACTGTTTTTAGTGGTAAGTGTTTTTTTGTAATGTCCAGAGTTGGAATTGGATCTGTCATAGATCTGTTACATATCTGTTTCTTATTCCCAAGGATTGGTAGCCATGCTGATACTTTTAATTCCATAGTCTAACTGTTAGGGGTCTGCTATTTTAAGACTGCTTAACCCCCCTGCTGTTAAAATAATTAGGACATATCCAGTCAGTCCTGTTTTTCAAAATTCTGCTCATTGCCTCAGGCTGATGTATGTTAATGACTCTAGCAGGCTGGGTGTCTCCAAGTGTATTTCAAGTCTGTTTCCTGCCCCATGTCACCATGCAACTCGGCTCCTAGAGTTTCCTGTTTGTCTGGTTTTGACGTGGCGATTTGTTACTAGTTATCTAATGGGTCTTTGGTGTACCTATCACTAACATCTGTGTGTTTCAATGCACACCTGTCAGCTTGAATTGTACCCCCTACTGTTCAGTGATCCCGGAGCCTTAGTGCTGCAAGGGATATTTTGTCTGTTGGCTGTTTGTGCCCCATAGCAGTAGTTCCTTAAGCTGCATACACATTGCATAATTGTATTTGTTGTTCAGTTTTTATCCCTGCCTTCAGATACGTAGTGTGAGGGCCTGCCGGGTTGCATACAGGTTGAGAGTGTTTGGGTCTGGCCTTGTACGGTGTGGTTCTGGTGAGGTAGGAGGAGAGTTGTACAGGGAAATTGTACGGGAGTATCATGGTGTGTGTCCAGATATGGACTCTGTGTCTTGGCTTTTACTATATGTATGGGCCTGCTGTATTCTCCTTAGTTAGTACCCATAGGTATCCTTCCTGTCCTAGACTCCTCCGGTACCCTAACTGGTAGTCTGTGTCTTGCATGCCTGCAAGAACTGCGTCCCGGTGCTGCACTATGCCCCTGAAATTCATGTGAGTCCAGTTTGATTAGTGTAGGCAGTTTATGTTGTATGGGTGAAGGATAACATTGTCTGCGTGCCGGATTGATAAACAGGTTAAAAGGTGTGCAGCCTTTATAAAGAAGGAAGTGTACATGTGGGAAGGTGGTTTTCAATCCGGGTATGTAGATCATTTACCATACTTAAGTTAAAGAGAGGCTTAATGGAGACTGCTGGAGGAGTGGGGGGCAGGGTGTCTTAAACGATATGGAGTTGGAAGTTCTCAGGAACACATTGGGAAGTCTGGTGCTACATGTCGGTACAAGGGTTAGGAAATCCAACTTGCTCTGTCCAGCACCCAGGTACTATGAGAGGTGTTCCAGGACCTCGGAGAGGTGATTGCCTCTTTCTCAGTGGAACAATTTCCACTTTGTAAAGACAGGCAGGTGGGGGGGGGGGGTAGTATCCAAGTTTGCTATGAGTCCTAT
>BLSH010000462.1:279673-292070 GCA_018402905.1 Glandirana rugosa
ACATATATATATATATATATATTATATATATATATATATATATATATATATATATATATATATATATATACACCTTTTTATTTATTTATTTTTTTATATAGATATATATCATTTTTATACATCTTTTATACATTTTTTATACATTTTGTCTGTAGCATAGCCTTTGACATGTCCCCCGGTCCTTATAGAAACATAGAAAAGTGACGGCAGAAAAAGACTGAGTAGTCCATCGAGTCTGCTCCTTTTTATCTTGAGCTCGTGGCTCATGTTGGCATGTCCCTCTGCACACTTGGATGGATACACACACAATTGTACAGACCCCTCCCATTTTTTCTCTTTTGCTTCTCTATCACTACCGCTTTGTAGCTACTTCGTTGTATTTATTTATTTATTTTTATTTATTTATTTATTTATTTTTCTCCCCCTTATTCATATTTTACCCTGGTCCCCCCCCCCTTGTTTCATCACGCCAGAATAAACCCATATATACATCCATATATTATATCACATTTTTCCTTTGCCCATTCCTTATATTCCATTTTTTCTTTTGCCCATTCCTTAGATTCTATGTTTTATCATTTTTTATCCTTTGCCAAACTCAGTCCTTTATTTATCCCCTTGTTTTTAACATTTCCATGCTGTTCCATCTGGTCACTCCTCCCCTCCCCTCCCCCCCCTCCCCGCCTCTTCCTCTTCCTCCCCCTTCAGTAGCTGTTTTAAATGAACTCTGTCAGTCCCAAGAGCACCTGCTATTCCTTCCCCTTCCTGAAGAAGTGATGCTGGTTACCCACGTCATCGGAGCCTGCTGTCAAGGAAACGCGTCACATCTGTGACGTCATCCACCCGAGACGATCGCTCCTGCGCTCCCAGCCTCATTCCCACACCGCTTCAGCCGGCTGTTTACCATCCATCGGTAGTGAACGATCGGAGACGCTGCAGCTACACTGCTGATCATCTCCCCTAGCTGGATTGGCGTCCTACACCTGCCCCTTCTCCATGTCTTTGGACTGTGATTGTGCCTGTATTTACCTGGGATCTTGTGAGTGTTTTTAACCGTTTCAATAAATTATTGTACCTTGTTGATTGCACTTAGAGGCGCCTCTTTGTTCTTTGCCTCTCTTTCAGTTTGTTTATGAACCTGGGTTCCGGTTCATCCTCTGAAGGCTGCCTCTGGTGCTATTTCCTTGGACTACCACCTCTGAATACACAAGTTTCTAAGATACTGTAAGCAGTTGATTCATGTCATTTATGTCCCTTGTGTCTTATTTCCTTGTATACCTGTTGATATTTGCGCCCTATACTTGCATTACGTCTATAGGGAGTGCACAGGCGCCGCCCCCCCAAAGCTAGTCTTAAAAAAAAGTCCTTTTAAAAAAAAAGGTCCTTTAAGTGCACTGTGTTCAGGCACCTAAGAATGACGCCTTTGCAATCACGAGATTGTGATGTGATCCTCCTGTGTGGCGCAATGCAATGCAATACACCTTAGTGTCATCTTCTAGGTGTAATCGTTTTGATTGGCACCACCATAGGTCACATAGGCTTTCCTTCGGAGTCCCGGCATCACTTCCAGCTTCTCTGTGCCAGTGAGGAGCCGGAAGTGACGGCATGGCTCCGTGGTTGGTATGCACGGCCCGAGCTGTGCCTTTTTCAGAAGAGATCATCTTGGTAATAATTAATCACTTGTCAAAAAATACAGATTTTTTTGCCCACTATACCCCTATATGCTGGATGCTGTATATACCCCAATCTGCTGGATGCTGTATACACCCCTATCTGCTGGATGCTGTATATACCCATATCTTCTGGATGCTGTATATACCCCTATCTGCTGGATGCTGTATACAGTATCTTACAAAAGTGAGTACACCCCTCACATTTTTGTAAATATTTTATTATATCTTTTCATGTGACAACACTGAAGAAATTACACTTTTCTACAATGTAAAGTAGTGAGTGTATAGTTTGTATAACCGTGTAAATTTGCTGTCCCCTCAAAATAACTCAACACACAGCCATTAGGGATGAGCCGAACACCCCCGGTTCGGTTCGCACCAGAACATGCGGACAGGCAAAAAGTTTGAGCGAACATTCGAACACTGTTAAAGTCTATGGGACCCGAACATGAAAAATCAAAAGTGCTAATTTTAAAGGCTTATATGCAATGTTATTGCCCTAAAAAGTGTATAAGGACCCAGGTCCTGCCATAGGGGACATGTATCAATGGAAAAAAAAGTTTTTAAATCGATCTTTTTTCAGGAGCAGTGATTTTAATAATGCTTAAAGTGAAAATAAATAAAGAAATATTGTGCCTGGGGTGTGTCCGTGAGTTGTAGGTGTAGAACATAGCCAGAGCAAAATGACATTTCCATAGGAAAAATTGTCATTTAAAATCGCAGCTGTATTGTATTGGTTTGTATATTAAGGGAAACCCCGCACCAAATTAAAAAAAAAATTGACGTGGCGTTCCCCCTATGATCCAAACCAGACCCTTATCCGAGCATGCAGCCCTGGCCGGTTAGGATGGGGGGGATGGGCGAGCGCCCCCCTCCTGAATTGTACCAGGCTACATGCCCTCAACATGGGGAGTATGGGTGCTTTGGGGGAGGGGGGCTCTGCCCCCCCCACCTCAAAGCAACTTGTTCCATGTTGATGGGGACAAGAGCCTCTTCCTCACAAGCCTGGACAGTGCTTGTGGGGGTCTGCGGGCGGGGGGGGTTTATCGGAATCTGGAAGCCCCCTTTAATAAGGGGGCCCCCAGATCCTGGCCCTCCCCTATGTGAATAGATATGGGGCACATTGCACCCTATCCATTCACCAAAAAAGGAGTGTAGTGGTACAAAAAACAAGAGGCAGTTTTTGACAAGTCCTTTATTGTGTGAAATAGCTCTTTTCTTCTTTCTTTCTTCGGTCTTCCTCCATCTTCTCTTGCCCCGGTCCTTCTTCTGCTTCTTCTTTCAGTCTTCTTGCTTCCTCTCTTCGTCTTCAATCTTAATTTTCGTCTTCCTTCTTCTTTCACCCCCGCCATTCTCCCCCCTGCTGCAGCCCAGCCCCTGCGCATCTCCCAGAATGGGCGGTCTTCACAATGACAGTTCTTTTATAAGAAGCGGCTGGGCCACCCGGTAACGTAAATGGGTGACCGGCCCCCTCTGACAGCGCATGACATCAGAAGGGGGCGGGTTCACTCGGTTATGTCACTGGGTGGCCCTGCCCCTTCCTATAAAAGAAGTGTCATTATGAAGACCGCCCATTCTGGGAGACACGCAGGGGCCGGGCTGCAACAGCGGGGAGAGCGGCGGCAGTGAAAGAAGAAGAAAGAAGAAGATTGAAGATGAAGAGACAAGAGAGGAAGACAAAAGACTAAAAGAAGAAGCAGAAGACCAGAAGAAGGACCAGGGCAGGAGAAGATGGAGGAAGAAAGAAGAACAGAGCTATTTTACACAATAAAGGACTTGTCAAAAACTGCCTCTTGTTTTCTTGTACCACTACACTCCTTTTTGGTGAATGGGTAGGGGTACAATGTACCCCATACCTATTCACATAAGGGGGGTTCAGGATCTGGGGCTCCCCTTATTAAAGGGGGCTTCCAGATTCTGATAAGCCCCCTGCCTGCAGACCCCCACAACCACCGGCCAGGGTTGTGGGGATGAGGCCCTTCTCCCCATCAACATGGGGACAAGGTGATTTTGGGGCGAACTGAAAGCATCCACCCCATTTTGAGGACAGGTGGCCTGGTATGGTTTAGACGGGGGGGGGGGGGGCTTTCGCTCGTCCCTACCCCCTACTGCCATGCCAGGGCTGCGTGCTCGGATAAGGGTCTAGTTTGGATTTTTGGGGGGACCCCACGCCATTTTTAAAAAAAAAATTGGCACAGAGTTCCCCTTAAAATCCATACCAGACCTGAAGGCCCTGGTTTGGATTTTAGGGGGGACCCCATGTCATTTTTTAAAAACATTTTGGCACGGGGTTCCCCCTAAATTCCATGCCAGACCTGAAGGGTCTGATTTGGATTTTGGGGGGGAACTCCATGTAATTTTTTTAAAAATTTTGGCACGGGCCCTGTTGTAAATTAGTTAAAAATTGTGATGAAATCCCCCCAGTCAAACAGGTGGCAAAAAATTGGGCCTTGGGTGCTGGTGGTGCCAGAACACTGTAATCCCTTGCAGTTACTATTGTTTGACGGAGGAACAGGGCCTGATGTTGTAAATTAGTTTACAAATTGTGACTAAAGCCCCCAGTCAAACAGGTGGCGAAAAATTGGGCCTTGGATGCTGGCAGTGCCAGAACACTGTAACCCCTTGCAGTTACTCTTGTTGGACGCAGGAACGAGCCCTGCTGTTTTAAATTAGTTTAAAAATTGTTATGGCATGCCCCTGCAAACCAGGTGCAGAGAAATTGGGCCTTGGGTGTTGGTGGTGCCCTAAATACAAAATATTGTTCTAGATTATGGACAGGAGGAATAGGAGCAGTGGCAGTCTTTAAGGGATACCAGATCCCTAGCAAATTTAATCAGTGGCATCAGCATCAGGGGCTTGATAGCTGCTGATCCAGGACTGATTCATTTTTATAAATGCGAGCCTATCAACCGAGTCTGTGGACAGGCACACTCTTTGATTGGTTACGAACCCTCCAGCAGCACTGAATGTCCGTTCAGAAAGTTTGCTGTATGCAGGACAGCCAAGTAGCTCAATTGCATATTGAGCAAGTTCCAGCCAGGTGTCCATCATCAAGACCCAGTAACTAAGTGGATGCTCAGTTGGAAAGGTCTCCAAGTCTGCTCTTGCCCCTATATATTCCTGCACCATATAATGCAGACACTGACGGTGGTTGCTTGAACCTATCAGGCCTGGGTGCTGAGGACTGAAACATTTTTTAAAGGCATCGCTCAGCTGGCCACCTTCTCCACCACTCTGCTTCTGAATGACCGAAGCTTCAGAAACACATTGTCCAGGACCAGCAGGAGGATATGGTAACCTCCCAGGGTCTGGAAAGGCGTTGCACAAATTTTTCTTCAAGGTATCCTGAAGATGTTTCATCCTCTGCATCCTCAGCGCAGGCAGGATGAGTTCTGCAACTTTACCCTTGTAACGTGGATCAAGAAGGGTTGCCAGCCAGTAATGATCCCTCTCCTTGATTCCATGAATCCTAGAGTCTATTCGCAGGCTTTTCAGAATCAGAGAGCCCATGTAGCGTAAGTTTGAGGAGGCATGAGTGTCCTCTGGGTCACTGAGGATGAAATTATCAGGAACTACCTCCTCCCAGCCACGTACAACTCCTTAGGTTTCTCTGGCCTGAAAACCATGATCCCTTGAAGACTGCTGCATATTATACTCCACATCCTTGCTGACACAATCCTCCTCCTCCTCCTCCCATCTGTTTGGCGGCTCTGCAGGAATGGTCTTTCCATAAAGGGAAAGGAAGTCCTCTTCTTCCTCCCTCTCTTCTGCCTCAAGTGCCCTGTCCATGATTCCACGAAGCGTGTGCTCCCGAAGGAATATTAGTGGGACCGTGTCACTGATGCATGCATTGTCACTGCTCACCATCCTTGTGGCCTCCTCAAATGGTGACAGGACAGTGCATGCATCCTTGATCATTAGCCACTGACGTGGCAAAAAAAAAACAATCTCCCCTGAGCCTGTCCTGGTGCCATGTTCACAGGGGTACTCATTGATGGCCCTCTGCTGTGCATGCAGCCGCTGCAGCATTGCCAATGTTGAGTTCCACCTTGTGGGCATGTCACAAATGAGGCTTTTGTTGGGCAGGTTGAATTCCCGCTGGATGTCAGCCAGCAAGGCACTGGCATTGTATGAACGCCGGAAATGACCACAGACTTTTCTGGCCTGCCTCAGGATATCTGGTAAGCCTGGTCAAGAAAGCTGCACCACCAAATTCAAGACATGTGCCAAGCATGGAACATGTGTCAATTTTCCCATTTGGAGGGCAGAGAGAAGGTTGGTGGCATTGTTGCATACAACCATTCCTGGCTCAAGCTGTCGTGGTGTCAACCACCCCTGAGCCTGACCCGCAGAACTGAAAGAATCTCTTCCCCAGTGTGGCTTCTGTCCCAAAGACAGACTGACTCAAGCACTGCATGGCATCTTTTAGCCTGACTGCTTGCATAGCCCCTTGAACGCTTAGGGAGCACTGCAGGTTCAGAGGACAATTCTGCAGAAGAGGCCACAGATGTAGAAGAAGAGAAGGGGGTGGAGGAGGCGGATGTAGCAAAATCACCACCAGCTTTTTGGCGGCGTGGTGGCCGAACTATTTCCAAAACTGAACCCTGTCCTGTATGCTTCTCAGCTTCCAGCAGAGTTACCCAGTGCGCCGTGAAGGAAAGGTAACGTCCCTGACGGTGCCTGCTGGACCATGAGTCAGCGGTAATCTGAACCCTGCTGCTGACCGCACTGTCCAACGAGGCCAAAACATTGCCTTCAACATGAGGGTAGAGAGCTGGAATGGCCTTACGTGAAAAGAAATGTCTTTTGGGAACCTGGCACTGTGGGACAGCACATTCCACAAATTCACAAAAGGGGGCAGAGTCTACCAGCTGAAAAGGCAGCAGTTGACGTGCTAGCAATTTGGCCAAGCTATCATTAAGATGCTAAGCATGTGGATGGCTGGGACAGTATTTCATTTTTACGGTTCATCAACTGGGGTAGGGATATTTGCCTGCTGAATTCACCTGGTGGTGTACTGCTAGCAGATTGGCTGCAAGTACTAGTTGTGGCATGCATTGCTACACCTTCATTCCTCTCAGTGCAGGTTTTGGAGAGGACTGCAGGTATAGTAGGGGTTGAGATCCCAGATGAGGAGCAAAGAGAAGTCCGCCTTGTTTTTTGGTGTTGGTTCTTCAGGTACTCTTGCCAAGGGACTGCATGGCTGGTCGTCATATGTCTTGTCAAGACCGTAGTACCCAAGCGGCTGGAGTCCTGGTCGCCCTTGACCCGCTTCAGACATAGATTGCAAATGGCAACGGTGCGATCTACTGCACATGTGCTGAAAAATTCCCACACCAAAGAAATATTGGAAGTCGGTGGGGAGGCAGCAGCGCCCTGCACCTGTGGAGCTCTTAAGCTGGCCCCTGGAGGACATCCTGCCTTGTTGGAGTTGGGCCTCCTCCTCCTCACTTTCCTCCTCTCTTCTCTCAGGCACCCAAGTACAGTCCGTGTCCTCATTATCCCCTCTCTCCTCATCACTGGAGCAAACTTGTTAGTATGCTGCAGCTGGGGGAACATGACTGCTAGTTTCTTGTCCTTTTGCGGCACCCACTGTTTCTAGGCTCACGCTACTCCCTTCCTCATCCTGGGAACCAACATCGGAGCCTTCAAACTGCTGCACATCCTCCATCAGCATGTAACTGACACTATGGTCGAACAACTCAGGTGACTCCTAAGTGCATGATGGTGGGGCTACAGAAGAAGTAACTGTGGAAAAGGATCTGGTGGAATAGGCCGCTTTGCTAGATGAGTTGGAAGGGAAACTTGCATGAGCCTGGGTGACACAGGATGAGGACGGCTTTGTTATCCACGTCCAACAGCAGAAAAAAAGGACAAGCGTGACCCGCCTGCAGAGGACGCACCACATCCACCACCACCATTTTTCACTGAAGACACAGAGGCCGCTTGCCCTCTTTTAGTGGCCTGGGAGCATCTGCCTCTCCTTTGTGGCCTTCCTGACATGATGGGTATTTTTTTTAACACCGCACTACACTGTACTTTATACGGTACACCCCCAAATGCACTGATATATAGTGTACACTTAATACGCTTTGTGTATCTGGAGACACTAGACTGTATATATTTTAAGACAGCACGTCAAGTAGTGTGCTATATACCGTACACCTCCCGAATGCACTGATATATAGTGTACGCTAAATACGTTGTGTGTATTTCTGGATACACTAGACTGTATATATTTTAAGACAACATGTCAAGTAGTGTACTATATACCGTACACCTCCGAATGCTCTGATATAGTGTACACTCAATACGCTGCGTGTATATCTGGATACACTAGACCAGGGTTTCTCAACTCATGGTATGCATACCTCAGGGGGTACGTGCACCAAGGGCAGGGGGTACGTGCAGTGCTCTGTTCCCTCGAGTCTCTCCTCCCACACACACACAGTCCCCGGCGGCTTTCTGTAGCCTGTTGCGTGGGACTGTACTACCAACGGGGGAAGTGGTCCACCGTGTGTGTGTGCGTGGGGGGGGAGTGTCAGGCTGGCGGCAGCTGTCCGGCGTCCTACTATCAATGCAGCCCATCACGGAAGAGGTTTCCCAGGCCAACATTGGCTGATGGGGCAGGCACCATGTCCTCCCATCTCCCGGCTCCTCCTGCTCTCCAGTGCACCTTGGATGTCCCTGATTGTCATGTGTGAAGATGACTATTAAGGCTCTGCAATCCTGGATAAAAAAGTGAGTCCTGCCTGCACATGTCAGCGTGCCCAGCCATCAGTGCCTCTTCTCAGTGCCTCTTCTCAGTGCCTCCACTCAGTGCCTCCTCTCAGTGCAGTTTATCAGTGCCTTCAATCAGTGCCTACTCTCAGTGCAGTCCATCAGTGCCTCCTCTCAGTGCAGTCTATCAGTGCCTCCTCCCAGTGCCTCCACTCAGTGATGTCTATCAATGCCTCCTCTTAGTGCCTCCTCTCAGTGTTTCCACTCAGTGCCTCCTCTCAGTGCCTCCACACAGTGCAGTCTATCAGTGCCTCCTTTCAGTGCCTCCACTCAATGCATCCTCTCAGTGCAGTCCATTAGTGCCTCCTTTCAGTGCATCCTCTCAGTGCCTCCTCTCAGTGCAGTCTATCAGTGCCTCCTCTCAGTGTCTCCACTCCGTGCCTCCACTCAGTGCAATATATAAGTGCCTCCTCTCAGTGCCTCCACTCAGTGCAGTCTATCAGTGCCTCCACTCAGTGCCTCCTCTCAGTGCCTCCTCAGTGCCTCCACTCAGTGCCTCCTCTCAGTGCAGCCTATTAGTGCCTCCTCTCAGTGCAGTCTATCAGTGAATCCTCTCAGTGCCTGCACTCAGTGTAGTATCTCAGTGCCTTCTCTCAGTGCAGTCTATCAGTGCCTCCTCTCAGTGCAGGCTATCGGTGCCTCCTCTCAGTGCAGTCTTTCAGTGCCTCCTCCCAGTGCAGCCTATCAGTGGCTCCTCTCAGTGCAGTTTCTCAGAGCTTCCTCTCAGTGCTGTCTATCAGTGCCTCCTCTCAGTGCAGCCTATTAGTGCCTCCCCTCAGTGGGGTCTATCGGTGCCTCCTCTCAGTGCAGTCTATCAGTGAATCCTCTCAGTGCCTGCACTCAGTGTAGTATCTCAGTGCCTCCTCTCAGTGCTGTCTATCAGTGCATCCTCTCAGTGCAGTCTATCAATGCCTCCTCTAAGTGCAGTCTATCAGTGCCTCCTCCCAGTAAAGTCTATCAGTGCCTCCTATCAGTGCAGTTTATCTGTGCCTCCTCTCTGTGCAGTCTCTCAGTGCCTCCTCTCAGTGCCTTCACTCAGTGCATCCACTCAGTGCATCCTCGCAGTGCCTCCACTCAGTGTAGTCTCTCAGTGCCTCCTCTCAGTGCAGTCGATCAGTTCCACCTTTCAGTGCAGTCTATCATTGCCTCTGCTCAGTGCAGCCTCTCGATGCCTCCTCTCAGTGCCTTCACTCAGTGCAGTATATCAGTGCCTACACACAGTGCCTCCTATCAGTGCAGTCTATCAGTGCCTCCTCCCAGCGCAGTCTACCAGTGCCTCCTCTCAGTGCAGTCTATCAGTGCCACCTCTCAGTGCAGTCTATCAGTGCCTCCTCTCAGTGCAGTCTATCAGTGCCTATCTCAGTGCCTCCACTCAGTGTAGTCTCTCAGTGCCTGCTCTCAGTGTAGTATCTCAGTGCCTGCTCTCAGTGCAGTCTATCAGTGCCTCCTCTCAGTGCAGTCTATCGGTGCCTCCTCTCAGTGCAGTCTGTCAGTGCCTCCTCCCAGTGCAGCCTATCAGTGGCTCCTCTCGGTGCAGTTTCTAAGAGCTTCCTCTCAGTGCCTCCTCTCAGTGCCGTCTATCAGTGCCTCCACTCAGTGCAGCCTATTAATGCCTCCTCTCAGTGCAGTCTATCAGTGCCTCCTCTCAGGGCAATCTATCAGTGCCTCCTCTCAGTGCGGTCTATCAGTGCCTCCTCTCAGTGCAGTCTATCAATGCCTCCTCTCAGTGCAGTCTATCGGTGTGTCTTCTCAGTGCAGGCTATCAGTGCCTCCTCTCAGTGCAGTCTATTAGTGCCTCCTCTCAGTGCCTTCACTCAGTGCAGTATATCATTGCCTCCTCTCAGTGCCTCCTCTCAGTGCCGTCTATCAGTGCCTCCACTCAGAGCAGCCTATTAATGCCTCCTCTCAGTGCAGTCTATCAGTGCCTCCTCTCAGGGCAATCTATCAGTGCCTCCTCTCAGTGCGGTCTATCAGTGCCTCCTCTCAGTGCAGTCTATCAATGCCTCCTCTCAGTGCAGTCTATCGGTGTGTCTTCTCAGTGCAGGCTATCAGTGCCTCCTCTCAGTGCAGTCTATTAGTGCCCCCTCTCAGTGCCTTCACTCAGTGCAGTATATCATTGCCTCCACTCAGTGCCTGCTCTCAGTGTCTCCTCTCACTGCAGTCTATCAGTGCCTCCTCCCAGTGCAGTCTATTGGTGCCTTCACTCGGTGCAGCCTTTTAATGCCTCTTCTAAGTGCAGTCTCAGTGCCTCTCTCAGTGCTTCCACTCAGTGTAATCTCTCTGTGCCTCCTTTCAGTGCAGTCTACCAGTGACTCCTCTCAGTGCAGTCTATCAGTGCCTCCTCTCAGTGCAGTCTCTCAGTGCCTCCTCCCAGTGCAGTCTATCAGTGCCTCCTCTCAGTGCAGTCTGTCAGAGCGTCCTCTCAGTGCAGCATATCAGTGTCCCCTCTCAGTGCAGGCTCTCAGTGCCTCCACTCACTTTCTCCTCTCAGTGCAGTCTATTAGTGCCTCCTCTCAGTGCAGTCTATCAGTGCCTTCTCTCAGTGCCTTCACTAAGTGCAGTCTATCAGTACCTTCACTCAGTGCCTCCTCTCAGTGTCTCCTCTCACTGCAGTCTATCAGTGCCTCCTCTCAGTGCAGTCTATTGGTGCCTTCACTCGGTGCAGCCTATTAGTGCCTCCTCTAAGTGCAGTCTCAGTGCCTCCTCTCAGTGCAGTCTAGCATTGCCTCCTCTCAGTGCCTCCACTCAGTGTAATCTCTCAGTGCCTCCTCTCAGTGCAGTCTATCAGTGCCTCCTTTCAGTGCAGTCTATCAGTGGCTCCTCTCTGTGCAGTCTCTTAGTGCCTCCTCTCAGTGCCTCCTCTCAGTGCAGTCTATGGGTGCCTCATCTCAGTGCCTCCACTCAGCGCATTCTCTCAGTGCCACCTCTCAGTGCAGTCTATCAGTGGCTCCACTCAGTGTAATCTCTCCGTGCCTCCTTTCAGTGCAGTCTATCAGTGCCTCCTTTCAGTGCAGTCTGTCAGTGTCTCCTCTCAGTGAAGCCTATAGTGGCTCCTCTCTGTGCAGCATATCAGTGTCACCTCTCAGTGCAGTCGATCAGTGCCTTATCCCAGTGCCTTCACTCAGTGCAGTATATCAGTGCCTCCACTCAGTGCCTCATATCAGTGCAGTCTATCAGTGCCTCCTCCCAGCACAGTCGATCAGTGCCTCCTCTCAGTGCAGTCTATGGGTGGCTCCTCTCAGTGCAGTCTATCAGTGCCTCCACTCAGTGCATTCTCTCAGTGCCTCCTCTCAGTGCAGTCTATCAGTGCCTACATCAGTGCCTTCGCTTTGTGTAGTCTCTCAGTGCCTCCACTCAGTGTAGTCTCTGTGCCTCCTCTCAGTGCAGTCTATCAGTGCCTCCACTCAGTGCAGCCTTTTAATGCCTCCTCTCAGTGCAGTCTATCAGTGCCTCCTCTCAGGGCAATCTACCAGTGCCTCCACTCAGTGTAATCTCTCAGTGCCTCCTCTCAGTGCAGTCTACCAGTGCCTCCTTTCAGTGCAGTGTACCAGTGACTCCTCTCAGTGCAGTCTAGCATTGCCTCCACTCATTGTAATCTCTCAGTGCCTCCTCTCAGTGCAGTCTATAAGTGCCTCCTCTTAATGCAGTCTATTAGCGCCTCTTCTCAGTGCCTCCTCTCAGTGTAGTCTATCAGTGCCTCCTCTGAGTGCCTCCTCTCAGTGCAGCCTATCAGTGCCTCCTCTCAGTGGAGTCTATCATTGCCTCCTCTCAGTGCAGTCTATTAGTGCCTCCTCTTAGCGTCTTCACTCAGTGTATTCTCTCAGTGCCTCCTCTCAGTGCAGTCTATCAGTGCAGTCTATCGGTGCCTCCTCACAGTGCAGTCTAACAGTGCCTCATCCCAGTGCCTCCACTCAGTGTAGTCTCTCAGTGCCTCCTCTCAGTGC
>BLSH010000462.1:330514-344416 GCA_018402905.1 Glandirana rugosa
CTCACTTCCGTGACTTTCCCAGTGCCTCCTCTCACTGCAGTCTGTCAGTGGCTCCTCTCAGTGCAGTCTCTCAGTGCCTGCCCTCAGTGTCTTCATTCAGTGCCTCCACTCAGTACAGTCTATCAGTGTCTCCTTTCAGTGCCTTCACTCAGTGCAGTCTATGGGTGCCTCCACTCAATGCAGTCTACCATTGACTCCTCTCAGTGCAGTCTAGCAGCACCTCCACTCAGAGTAGTCTCCCAGTGCCTCCTCTCGGTGCCTCCTCTCAGTGCAGTTTTTCAGTGCCTCCTCTCAGTGCAGTCTATCAATGCCTTCTCTCAGTGCCTCCACTAAGTGCAGTCTATCAATGCCTCCCCTTAGTGCAGTCTATCGGTGCCTTCACCCAGTGCAGCCTATCAGTACCTCCTCTAAGTGCAGTCTATCAGGGCCTTCTCTCAGTGCCTCCTCTCAGTGCAGTCTCTCAGTGCCTCCTCTCAGTGCAGTCTATCAGCACCTCCTCTCAGTGCAGTCTGTCAGTGCCTCCTTTCAGTGCCTTCACTTAGTGCAGTCTATCATTGCCCCCTCTCAGTGCCTCCTCTCAGTGCAGTCTATCAGTGCCTCCTTTAAGTGCAGTCTATCAGTGACTCCTCTCAGTGTATTCTATCAGTGCCTCATCTCAGTGCAGTCTCTCAGTGCCTCCTCTCAGTGCAGTCTATCCACGCCTCCTCTCAGTGCAGTCTATCAGTGCGTCCTCTCAGTGCCTCCACTCAGTGTAATCTCTCAGTGCCTCCTCTCAGTGCAGCTTATCAGTGCCAACCCTCAGTACAGTCAATCAGCGCCTCCTCTCAGTGCAGTCTGTCAGTGCCTCTTCTCAGTACAGCCTGCCAATGGCTCCTCTCAGTGCAGTCCCTCAGTGCCTCTACTCAGTACCTCCTCTCAGTGCCTCATTTCAGTGCAGTCTATCAGTGCCTTCACTCACTGCAGCCTAATAGTGTCTCCTCTCAGTGCAGTCTATCATTGCCTCCTCTCAGTGCAGACTATCAGTGACTATTCTTAGTGAAGTCTATCGGTGCCTGCTCTCAGTGCAGTCTATCAATGCCTCCTCTCAGTGCAGTCTATCAGTGCCTCCTCTTTGTGCCTTTTCTCTATGCAGTCCCTCATTACTCCTTTCAGTGCCTTCACTCATTGCAGTCTATCAGTGCCTCCAATCAGTGCTTCCACTCAGTGCCTCCTCTCAGTGCAGTCTATCAATGCCTCCACTCAGTGCTTCCTCTCAGTGCAGTCTATCGGTGCCTTCACTCAGTGCAGTTTATCAGTGCCTTCTCTCAGTGCCTCCTCTCAGCGCAGTCTATGAGCACCTCCTCTCAGTGCAGTCTATCATTGCCTCCTCTCAGTGCCTCCACTCAGTGCAGCCTATAAGTGCATCCTCTCAGTGCAGTCGATTGGTGACTCCTCTCAGTGCATTCTATCAGTGCCCCCTCTCAGTGCAGTCTCTCAGTGCCTCCTCTCAGTGCAGTCTATCGGCGCCTCCTCTCAGTGCAGTCTATCAGTGCGTCCTCTCAGTGCAGCTTATCAGTGCCAACCCTCAGTACAGTCAATCAGTGCCTCTTCTCAGTGCAGTCTGTCAATGGCTCCTCTCAGTGCAGTCTCTCAGTGCCTCCACACAGTAACTCCTCTCAGTGCAATCTATCAGTGTCTCCACTCAGTGCCTCATTTCAGTGCAGTCTACCAGTGCCTTCACTCACTGCAGCCTAATAGTGTCTCCTCTCAGTGCAGTCTATCAGTGCCTCCTCTCCGTGCAGTCTATCAGTGCCTCCTCTCACCGCCTGCACTCAATGTACTCTCTCAGTGCCTCCTCTGAGTGCAGTCTATGGGTGCCTCCTCTCTGTGCCTCCACTCTGTGCAGTCTATCAGTGCCTTCACTCACTGCAGCCTAATAGTGTCTCCTCTCAGTGCAGTCTATCATTGCTTCCTCTCAGTGCAGTATATCAATGCCTCCCCTTAGTGCAGTCTATCGGTGCCTTCACCCAGTGCAGCCTATCAGTGCCTCCTCTAAGTGCAGTCTATCAGGGCCTTCTCTCAGTGCCTCCTCTCAGTGCAGTCTATCAGCACCTCCTCTCAGTGCAGTCTATCAGTGCCTCCTCTCAGTGCCTCCAGTCAGTGCAGCCTATAAGTGCCTCCTCTCAGTGCAGTCTATAAGTGCCTCCTCTCAGTGCAGTCTGTCAGTGCCTCCTCTCAGTGCCTTCACTCAGTGCAGTATATCATTGCCCCCTCTCAGTGCCTCCTCTCAGTGCAGTCTATCAGTGCATCCTTTCAGTGCAGTCTATCAGTGCCTCGTCTCGGTGCAGTCTCTCGGTGCCAACCCTCAGTAAGTCAATCAGCGCCTCCTCTCAGTGAAGTCTGTCAGTGCCTTTTCTCAGTGCAGCCTGTCAATGGCTCCTCTCAGTGCAGTCTCTCAGTGCCTACACTCAGTACCTCCTCTCAGTGTCTCATTTCAGTGCAGTCTATCAGTGCCTTCACTCACTGCAATCTAATAGTGTCTCCTCTCAGTGCAGTCTATCAGTGCCTCCTCTCCGTGCAGTCTATCAGTGCCTCCTCTCACCGCCTACACTCATTGTACTCTCTCAGCGCCTCCTCTGAGTGCAGTCTATGGGTGCCTCCTCTCAGTGCAGTCTATCAGTGCATCCTCTCTGTGCCTTCTCTCTGTACAGTCTCTATCAGTGCCTTCTCTCAGTGCCTCCACTCTGTGCAGTCTATCAGTGACTCCTCTCAGTGCAGTCTATCAATGCCTCCTCTCAGTGCAGCATATCAGTGCAGTCTATCAGTGCCTCCTCTCAGTGCAGACTATTGGTGCCTATTCTTAGTGAAGTCTATCGGTGCCTGCTCTCAGTGCAGTCTATCAGTGCCTCCTCTCAGTGCAGTCTATCATTGCCTCCTCTCAGTGCCTCCACTCAGTGTAATCTCTCAGTGCCTCCTCTCAGTGCCGTCAAGCATTGCCTCCTCCCATTGCAGCCTATTAGTGCCTTGTCTCAGTGCAGTCTTTTGGTGCATCCTCTCAGTGCAGTATATCAGTGTCTCCTCTCAGTGCAGTCTATAAGTGCAGTTATATCAGTGTCTCCTCTCAGTGCAGTCTATAAGTGCAGTTCTATCAGTGCCTCCTCTCAGTGCTGTCTGTCAGTGCCTCCTCTCACTGCAGTCTGTCAGTGCCTCCTCTCAGTGCAGTCTCTCAGTGCTTGCTCTCAGTGCAGTCTATAAGTGCAGTTCTATCAGTGCCTCCTCTCAGTGCAGCCTATCGGTGGCACCTCTCAGTGCTGTCTGTCAGTGCCTCCTCTCACTGCAGTCTGTCAGTGCCTCATCTCCGTGCAGTCTATCAGTGCCTCCTCTCAGTGCAGTCTATAAGTGCAGCTCTATCAGTGCCTCCTCTCAGTGCAGTTCTATCAGTGCCTCCTCTCAGTGCAGCCTATTGGTGGCTCCTCTCAGTGCTGTCTGTCAGTGCCTCCACTCAGTACAGTCTATCACTGCCTCCTCTCAGTGCCTTCACTCAGTGCAGCCTATCAGTGACTCCTCTCAGTGCAGTCTAGCAGTATCTCCACTCAGAGTAGTCTCCCAGTGCCTCATCTAAGTGCCTCCTCTCAGTGCAGTTTTTCAGTGCCTCCTCTCAGTGCAGTCTGTCAATGCCTCCTCTCTGTGCAGAATATCAGTGGCTCTTCTCAGTGCAGTCTTTCATGCCTCCTCTCAGTGCATTCACTCGTGCAGTCTATCAGTGCCTCCGCTCAGTGCAGTCTATCAATGCCTCCACTCAGTGCCTCATCTCAGTGCAGTTTATCGGTGTA
Source organism: Glandirana rugosa (assembly GCA_018402905.1). NCBI lineage: Eukaryota > Metazoa > Chordata > Amphibia > Anura > Ranidae > Glandirana > Glandirana rugosa. The sequence goes on from BLSH010000462.1 coordinate 334,327, forward strand.
TCGGTGCCTTCAATCAGTGCATCCTATCAATGGCTCATCTCAGTGGAGTCTCTCAGTGCCTCCTCTCAGTGCCGTCAAGCACTGCCTCCTCTCATTGCAGCCTATTAGTGCCTTGTCTCAGTGCAGTCTTTTGGTGCATCCTCTCAGTGCAGTCTATCAGTGTCTCCTCTCAGTGCAGTCTATAAGTGCAGTTCTATCAGTGCCTCCTCTCAGGCCAGTCTATAAGTGCAGTTCTATCAGTGCCTCCTCTCAGTGCTGTCTGTCAGTGCCTCCTCTCACTGCAGTCTGTCAGTGCCTCCTCTCAGTGCAGTCTCTCAGTGCTTGCTCTCAATGTCTCCTATTATTGCCTTGTCTCAGTGCAGTCTTTTGGTGCATCCTCTCAGTGCAGTCTATCAGTGTCTCCTCTCAGTGCAGTCTATCAGTGCCTCCTCTCAGTGCAGTCTATCAGTGCCTCCTCTCAGAGCAGTCTATCAGTGCCTCCTCTCACCGCCTGCACTCAGTGTACTCTCTCAGTGCCTCCTCTGAGTGCAGTCTATGGGTGCATCCTCTCTGTGCCTTCTCTCTGTACAGTCTCTATATCTGTACAGTGCCTCCGCTCAGTGCAGTATCTCAGTGCCTAATCTCTGTGCAGTCTATTAGTGCCTCCACTCAGCGCAGCCTATCAGGGAGTCCTCTCAGTGCAGTCTATCAGTGCCTCCTCTCAGTTCAGTCTGTCAGTGCCTCCTCTCAGTGCAGTCTATCAATGCCTCCTCTCAGTGCAGTCTATCAGTGCCTCCTCTCAGTGCAGTCTATCATTGCCTCCTCTCAGTGCCTCCACTCAGTGTAATCTCTCAGTGCCGTCTAGCATTGCCTCCTCTCATTGCAGCCTATTAGTGCCATGTCTCAGTGCAGTCTTTTGGTGCATCCTCTCAGTGCAGTCTATCGGTGTCTCCTCTCAGTGCAGTCTATCAGTGCCTCCTCTCAGTGCAGTCTATAAGTGCAGTTCTATCAGTGACTCCTCTCAGTGCAGCCTATCGGTGGCTCCTCTCAGTGCTGTCTTTCAGTGCCTCCTCTCACTGCAATCTGTCAGTGCCTCCTCTCAGTGCAGTCTATCAGTGCCTCCTCTCAGTGCAGTCTATAAGTGTAGTTCTATCAGTACCTCCTCTCAGTGCAGTTCTATCAGTGGCTCCTCTCAGTGCTGTCTGTCAGTGCCTCCACTCAGTGCAGTATCTCCACTCAGAGTAGTCCCCCAGTGCCTCCTTTAAGTGCCTCCTCTCAGTGCAGTTTTTCAGTGCCTCCTCTCAGTGCAGTCTGTCAATGCCTCCTCTCTGTGCAGAATATCAGTGGCTCTTCTCAGTGCAGTCTCTCATGCCTCCTCTCAGTGCATTCACTCGTGCAGTCTATCAGTGCCACCGCTCAGTGCCTCCACTCAGTGCAGTCTATCAATGCCTCCACTCAGTGCCTCATCTCAGTGCAGTCTATCGGTGCCTTCAATCAGTGCAGCCTATCAATGGCTCATCTCAGTGGAGTCTCTCAGTGCCTCCTCTCAGTGCCTTCACTCAGTGCAGTCTATCGGTGCCTCCACTCAGTGCAGTCTATCAGTGCCTCCTCTCAGAGCAGTCTAGCTGTGCCTCCTTTCAGTGCATCCACTCAGTGCAGTATCTCAGTGCCTAATCTCTGTGCAGTCTATCAGTGCCTCCTCTTTGTGCCTCCTCTCAGTGCAGTCTGTCAGTGCACCCTCTCAGTGCAGTCTCTCAGTGCCTCCTCTCAGTGCAGTCTCTCAGTGCCTCCTCTCAGTGTATCCACTCAGTGCAGTCTATCAGTGCCTCCACTCAATGCAGCCTATTAGTTCCTCCTCTCAGTGCAGCCTATCAGTGCTTTCTCTCAGTGTCTCCATTCAGTGCCTCCACTCAGTACAGTCTATCAGTGCCTCATCTCAGAGCCTCCACTCAGTGCCTCTTCTCAGTGCCTCCACTCAGTACAGCCTATCAGTGCCTCCTCTCATTGCAGCCTATCAGTGCCTCCTCTCAGTGCAGTCTACCAGTGCCTCCTCTCAGTGTAGCCTATCAGTTCCCCCTCTCAGTGCAGTCTATCAGTGCCTCCACTCAGTACCTCCTCTCAATGCAGCCTATCAGCCCCTCCTCTCAGTGCTTCCACTCAGTGCAGTCTCTCAGTGCCTGCTCTCAGTGCCTCCACTCAGTGCAGTCTATCATTGCCTCCTATCAGTGCCTCCTCTCAGTGCAGTCTAGCAGTGCCTCCTCTCAATGCAGCCTATCAGTGCCTCCTCTCAGTGCAGTCTTTTGTTGCCTCCTCTCAGTGCAGTTTACCGGTGCCTCCTCTCAGTGCAGTCTATACGTGCAGTCTATCAGTGCCACCTCTCAATGCAGTTCTATCAGTGCCTCCTCTCAGTGTGGCCTAATGGTGGCTCCTCTCAGTGCAGTCTGTCAGTGCCTCCTCTCAGTGCTGCCTATCAGTGCAACCTATCAGTGCAGTCTATCAGTGCCTCCTCTCAGTGCAGTCTATCATTGCCTCCTCTCAGTGCAGTCTGTCAGTGCATCCACTCAGTACCTCCTCTCAGTGCAGTCTATCAGTGCCTCCTCTCAGTGCAGTCTGTCAGTGCCTTCTCTCAGTGCCTTCACTCCGTGCAGTCTCTCAGTACATCCTCTCAGTGCCTCCTCTCAGTGCAGCCTATCAGTGCCTCCTCTCAGTGCAGTCTCTTAGTGCCTCCTCTCAGTGCAGTCTATCAGTGCCTCCTCTCAGTGCAGTCTATCAGTGCCTCCTCTCAGTGCCTCCACTCAGTGCAGCCTATCAGTGCCTTCTCTCAGTGCAGTCTATCAGTGCCTCCTCTCAGTGCAGTCTCTCTGTGCAGCCTATCAATGGCTCCTCTCAGTACAGTCTCTCAGTGCCTCATCTCAGTGCCTTCACTCAGTGCAGTCTATCGGTGCCTCCTCTCAGTGCAGTCTATCAGTGCCTCCTCTCAGAGCAGTCTAACAGTGCCTCCTCTCACCGCCTGCACTCAATGTACTCTCTCAGTGCCTCCTCTGAGTGCAGTCTATGGGTGCATCCTCTCTGTGCCTTCTCTCTGTACAGTCTCTATCTCTGTACAGTGCCTCCGCTCAGTGCAGTATCTCAGTGCCTAATCTCTGTGCAGTCTATTAGTGCCTCCACTCAGTGCAGCCTATCAGGGAGTCCTCTCAGTGCCTCCTTTCAGTTCAGTCTGTCAGTGCCTCCTCTCAGTGCAGCCTATCAATGGCTCCTCTCAGTGCAGTCTCTCAGTGCCTCCACTCAGTGCAGTCTATCAGTGCCTCCACTCAGTGCAGTCTATCAGTGCCTCCACTCAGTGCAGTCTATCAGTGCCTCCTCTCAGAGCAGTCTATCAGTGCCTCCACTCAGTGCAGTCTATCAGTGCCTCCTCTCAGAGCAGTCTATCAGTGCCTCCTCTCACCGCCTGCACTCAGTGTACTCTCTCAGTGCCTCCTCTGAGTGCAGTCTATGGGTGCCTCCTCTCAGTGTAGTCTCTCAGTGCCTCCTCTTAGTGCCGTCTAGCATTGCCTCCTCTCATTGCAGCCTAGTAGTGCCTCGTCTCAGTGCAGTCTTTTTGTGCATCCTCTCAGTGAAGTCTATCGGTGCCTCCTCTCAGTGCAGTCTATCAGTGCCTCCTCTCAGTGCAGTCTATAAGTGCAGTCTATCGGAGCCTCCTCTCAGTGCAGTTCTATCAGTGCCTCCTCTCAGTGCAGCCTATCGTCGCCTCCTCTCAGTGCAGCCTATCAGTGGCTCCTCTCAGTGCAGTCCCTCAGTGCCTGCTCTCAGTACCTTCACTCAGTGCAGTCTATCAGTACCTCCGCTCAGTGCAGTCTATCATTTTTCTCCTCTCAGTGTCTCCACTCAGTGTAGTCTCTCAGTGCCTCCTCTCAATGCAGCCTATCAGTGCCTCCTCTCAGTGCAGTCTTTTGGTGCCTCCTCTCAGTGCAGTTTACCAGTGCCTCCTCTCAGTGCAGTCTATCAGTTCCTCCTCTCAGTGCAGTCTATAAGTGCAGTCTATCAGTGCCACCTCTCAATGCAGTTCTATCAGTGCCTCCTCTCAGTGCGGCCTAATGGTGGCTCCTCTCAGTGCAGTATGTCAGTGGCTCCTCTCAGTGCAGCCTCTCACTGCCTTCACTCAGTGCAGTCTGTCAGTGCCTCCACTCAGTGCAGTCTATCAGTGCCTTCTCTCAGTGTGTCCATTCAGTACCTCTACTCAGTACAGTCTATCAGTGCCTCCTCTCAGTGCCTCCACTCAGTGCAGTCTAATTGCCTCCTCTCAGTGCCTCCTCTCAGTGCAGTCTAGCAGTGCCTGCTCTCAATGCAGCCGATCAGTGCCTCCTCTCAGTGCAATCTCTCAGTGCCTCCTCTCAGTGCAGTCTTTTTGTGCCTCCTCTCAGTGCAGTTTACCGGTGCCTCCTCTCAGTGCAGTCTATCAGTTCCTCCTCTCAGTGCAGTCTATAAGTGCAGTCTATCAGTGCCACCTCTCAGTGCGGCCTAATGGTGGCTCCTCTCAGTGCAGTCTCTCAGTGCCTCATCTCAGTGCCTTCACTCAGTGCAGTCTATCGGTGCCTCCTCTCAGTGCAGTCTATCAGTGCCTCCTCTCAGAGCAGTCTATCAGTGCCTCCTCTCACCGCCTGCACTCAGTGTACTCTCTCAGTGCCTCCTCTGAGTGCAGTCTATGGGTGCATCCTCTCTGTGCCTTCTCTCTGTACAGTCTCTATCTCTGTACAATGCCTCCGCTCAGTGCAGTATCTCAGTGCCTAATCTCTGTGCAGTCTATTAGTGCCTCCACTCAGTGCAGCCTTTCAGGGAGTCCTCTCAGTGCAGTCTATCAGGGAGTCCTCTCAGTGCAGTCTATCAGTGCCTCCTCTCAGTTCAGTCTGTCAGTGCCTCCTCTCAGTGCAGCCTATCAATGGCTCCTCTCAGTGCAGTCTCTCAGTGCCTCTACTCAGTGCAGTCTATCAGTGCCTCCACTCAGTGCAGTCTATCAGTGCCTCCTCTCAGAGCAGTCTATCAGTGCCTCCTCTCACTGCCTGCACTCAGTGTACTCTCTCAGTGCCTCCTCTGAGTGCAGTCTATGGGTGCCTCCTCTCAGTGTAGTCTCTCAGTGCCTCCTCTTAGTGCCGTCTAGCATTGCCTCCTCTCATTGCAGCCTATTAGTGTCTCGTCTCAGTGCAGTCTTTTTGTGCATCCTCTCAGTGAAGTCTATCGGTGCCTCCTCTCAGTGCAGTCTATCAGTGCCTCCTCTCAGTGCAGTCTATAAGTGCAGTCTATCGGAGCCTCCTCTCAGTGCAGTTCTATCAGTGCCTCCTCTCAGTGCAGCCTATCATCGCCTCCTCTCAGTGCAGCCTATCAGTGGCTCCTCTCAGTGCAGTCTCTCAGTGCCTGCTCTCAGTACCTTCACTCAGTGCAGTCTATCAGTGCCTCCGCTCAGTGCAGTCTATCATTGCCTCCTCTCAGCGCCTCCACTCAGTGTAGTCTCTCAGTGCCTCCTCTCAATGCAGCCTATCAGTGCCTCCTCTCAGTGCAGTCTTTTGGTGCCTCCTCTCTGTGCAGTTTACCGGTGCCTCCTCTCAGTGCAGTCTATCAGTTCCTCCTCTCAGTGCAGTCTATAAGTGCAGTCTATCAATGCCACCTCTCAATGCAGTTCTATCAGTGCCTCCTCTCAGTGCGGCCTAATGGTGGCTCCTCTCAGTGCAGTATGTCAGTGGCTCCTCTCAGTGCAGCCTCTCACTGCCTTCACTCAGTGCAGTCTGTCAGTGCCTCCACTCAGTGCAGTCTATCAGTGCCTTCTCTCAGTGTGTCCATTCAGTGCCTCTACTCAGTACAGTCTATCAGTGCCTCCTCTCAGTGCCTCCACTCAGTGCAGTCTAATTGCCTCCTCTCAGTGCAGTCTAGCAGTGCCTGCTCTCAATGCAGCCGATCAGTGCCTCCTCTCAGTGCAATCTCTCAGTGCCTCCTCTCAGTGCAGTCTTTTTGTGCCTCCTCTCAGTGCAGTTTACCGGTGCCTCCTCTCAGTGCAGTCTATCAGTTCCTCCTCTCAGTGCAGTCTATAAGTGCAGTCTATCAGTGCCACCTCTCAGTGCGGCCTAATGGTGGCTCCTCTCAGTGCAGTCTCTCAGTGCCTCATCTCAGTGCCTTCACTCAGTGCAGTCTATCAGTGCCTCCTCTCACCGCCTGCACTCAGTGTACTCTCTCAGTGCCTCCTCTGAGTGCAGTCCATGGGTGCATCCTCTCTGTGCCTTCTCTCTGTACAGTCTCTATCTCTGTACAGTGCCTCCACTCAGTGCAGCCTATCAGGGAGTCCTCTCAGTGCAGTCTATCAGTGCCTCCTCTCAGTTCAGTCTGTCAGTGCCTCCTCTCAGTGCAGCCTATCAATGGCTCCTCTCAGTGCAGTCTCTCAGTGCCTCCACTCAGTGCAGTCTATCAGTGCCTCCACTCAGTGCAGTCTATCAGTGCCTTCACTCAGTGCAGTCTGTCAGTGCCTCCACTCAGTGCAGTCTATCAGTGCCTTCTCTCAGTGTGTCCATTCAGTGCCTCTACTCAGTACAGTCTATCAGTGCCTCCTCTCAGTGCCTCCACTCAGTGCAGTCTAATTGCCTCCTCTCAGTGCCTCCTCTCAGTGCAGTCTAGCAGTGCCTGCTCTCAATGCAGCCAATCAGTGCCTCCTCTCAGTGCAGTCTTTTTGTGCCTCCTCTCAGTGCAGTTTACCGGTGCCTCCTCTCAGTGCAGTCTATCAGTTCCTCCTCTCAGTGCAGTCTATAAGTGCAGTCTATCAGTGCCACCTCTCAGTGCGGCCTAATGGTGGCTCCTCTCGGTGCAGTCTCTCAGTGCCTCATCTCAGTGCCTTCACTCAGTGCAGTCTATCGGTGCCTCCTCTCAGTGCAGTCTATCAGTGCCTCCTCTCAGTGCAGTCTATCAGTGCCTCCTCTCAGAGCAGTCTATCAGTGCCTCCTCTCACCGCCTGCACTCAGTGTACTCGCTCAGTGCCTCCTCTGAGTGCAGTCTATGGGTGCATCCTCTCTGTGCCTTCTCTCTGTACAGTCTCTATCTCTGTACAGTGCCTCCACTCAGTGCAGCCTATCAGGCAGTCCTCTCAGTGCAGTCTATCAGTGCCTCCTCTCAGTTCAGTCTGTCAGTGCCTCCTCTCAGTGCAGCCTATCAATTGCTCCTCTCAGTGCAGTCTCTCAGTGCCTCCACTCAGTGCAGTCTATCAGTGCCTCCACTCAGTGCAGTCTATCAGTGCCTCCACTCAGTGCAGTCTATCAGTGCCTCCTCTCAGAGCAGTCTAGCAGTGCCTCCACTCAGTGCAGTCTATCAGTGCCTCCTCTCAGAGCAGTCTATCAGTGCCTCCTCTCACCGACTGCACTCAGTGTACTCTCTTAGTGCCTCCTCTGAGTGCAGTCTATGGGTGCCTCCTCTCAGTGTAGTCTCTCAGTGCCTCCTCTTAGTGCCGTCTAGCATTGCCTCCTCTCATTGCAGCCTATTAGTGCCTCGTCTCAGTGCAGTCTTTTTGTGCATCCTCTCAGTGAAGTCTATCGGTGCCTCCTCTCAGTGCAGTCTATCAGTGCCTCCTCTCAGTGCAGTCTATAAGTGCAGTCTATCGGTGCCTCCTCTCAGTGCAGTTCTATCAGTGCCTCCTCTCAGTGCAGCCTATCGTCGCCTCCTCTCAGTGCAGCCTATCTGTGGCTCCTCTCAGTGCAGTCTCTCAGTGCCTGCTCTCAGTACCTTCACTCAGTGCAGTCTATCAGTGCCTCCGCTCAGTGCAGTCTATCATTGCCTCCTCTCAGTGCCTCCACTCAGTGTAGTCTCTCAGTGCCTCCTCTCAATGCAGCCTATCAGTGCCTCCTCTCAGTGCAGTCTTTTGGTGCCTCCTCTCAGTGCAGTTTACCGGTGCCTCCTCTCAGTGCAGTCTATCAGTTTCTCCTCTCAGTGCAGTCTATAAGTGCAGTCTATCAGTGCCACCTCTCAATGCAGTTCTATCAGTGCCTCCTCTCAGTGCGGCCTAATGGTGGCTCCTCTCAGTGCAGTATGTCAGTGGCTCCTCTGAGTGCAGCCTCTCACTGCCTTCACTCAGTGCAGTCTGTCAGTGCCTCCACTCAGTGCAGTCTATCAGTGCCTTCTCTCAGTGTGTCCATTCAGTGCCTCTACTCAGTACAGTCTATCAGTGCCTCCTTTCAGTGCCTCCACTCAGTGCAGTCTAATTGCCTCCTCTCAGTGCCTCCTCTCAGTGCAGTCTAGCAGTGCCTGCTCTCAATGCAGCCGATCAGTGCCTCCTCTCAGTGCAATCTCTCAGTGCCTCCTCTCAGTGCAGTCTATCAGTTCCTCCTCTCAGTGCAGTCTATAAGTGCAGTCTATCAGTGCCACCTCTCAGTGCGGCCTAATGGTGGCTCCTCTCAGTGCAGTCTGTCAGTGCCTCCTCACAGTCCAGTCTATCAGTGCCTCCTCTCAGTGCAGTATGTCAGTGCCTCCTCTCAGTGCAGCCTATCAGTGGCTCCTCTCAGTGCAGTCTCTCACTGCCTTCACTCAGTGCAGTCTGTCAGTGCCTCCACTTAGTGCAGTCTATCAGTACCTCCACTCAGTACCACCTCTCAGTGCAGTCTATCAGTGCCTCCTCTCAGTGCAGTCTATCAGTGCCTTCTCTCAGTGCCTTCACTCCGTGCAGTCTCTCAGTACATCCTCTCAGTGCCTCCTCTCAGTGCAGCCTATCAATGCCTTCTCTCAGTGTCTCCATTCAGTGCCTCTACTCAGTACAGTCTATCAGTGCCTCCTCTCTGTGCCTCCACTCAGTGCCTCTTCTCAGTGCCTCCACTCCGTGCAGTCTCTCAGTGCATCCTATCAGTGCCTCCTCTAAGTTCAGTCTACCAGTGCCTCCACTCATTGCCTCCTCTCAGTGCAACCTATCAATTCCCCCTCTCAGTGCAGTCTATCAGTGTCTCCACTCAGTACCTCCTCTCAATGTAGCCTATCATTCCTTCCTCTCAGTGCCTCCACTCAGTGCAGTCTCTTAGGGTGTCCTCTCAGTGCAGTTTATCAGTGGCTTCTCTCAGTGCAGTATCTCAGTGTCTGCTCTCAGTGCCTTCACTCAGTGCAGTTGATCAGTGCCCCCACTCAGTACAATCTATCAGTGCCTCCTCTCAGTGCCTCCTCTCAGTGCCTCCACTCAGTGCCTCTTCTCAGTGCCTCCACTCAGTACAGCCTATCAGTGCCTCCTCTCATTGCAGCCTATCAGTGCCTCCTCTCAGTGCAGTCTGCCATTGCTTCCACTCATTGCCTCCTCTCAGTGCAGCCGATCAGTTCCCTCTCTCAGTGCAGTCTATCGGTGCCTCCACTCAGTACCTCCTCGCAATGCATCCTATCAGTCCCTCCTCTCAGTGTGTCCTCTCAGTGCAGTTTATCAGTGGCTCCTCTCAGTGCAGTCTATCAGTGTCTGCTCTCAGTGCCTTCACTCAGTGCAGTTTATCAGTGCCTCCACTCAGTGCAGTCTATCAGTGCCTCCAATTAGTGCCTCCTCTCTGTGCAGTCTATCAGCACCTCCTCTCCATGCAGTCTAGCAGTGCCTCCTCTCAGTGCAGTCTATCGTGTCTCCTCTCAGTGCAGTCTGTCAGTGCCTCCTCTCAGTGCAGCCTATCAGTTCCTCCTCTCAGTGTCTCCACTCATTGCAGCCTCTCAGTGCCTCCTCTCAGTGCAGTCTATCAGTGCCGCCTCTCAGTGCCCATCACTTTTTCGAGTTAGGGGTACTTAGGAATTTTTTTTAGACTTGCAGGGGTACTTTGCCGTAAAAGGTTGAGAAGCACTGCACTAGAATTTATATATTTTAAGACACCACGTCAATTAAGGTGCTATATACCGTACACCCCCAAATGCACCAATTTATAGTGTGCACTCAATACACTGTGGCCCTGATTTACTATACCTCCCAAATCTACTCCAGCAGTGCCTTAAAATAACTCCCAGTTAAAGGCACTTACAACTTCAGCTCTCACCCACTCGAGTAAAATAGCACACCTGCGAGCTCTATTTGCCTGTGAAGATGCCTCTCAGGTTAGGTGTTGATGTTGGTTGGGATTGAACTTGCAGTTGTATG
>BLSH010000462.1:347115-360385 GCA_018402905.1 Glandirana rugosa
TGTCATAGACTCGTGATATTACTCGTGGAAAGTTCGTGGTACAGTGAAATCTTCTAATAACCAAATAACTAAGTAAGACGTGGTTATAAAAACCTAATACATATTACTATAAAATAGGCGCGATGTCAAATCTGAAAAAACCTGTAAGTGGTGAGAGGAGCGGAAAACTGTCAAATTCCTCTACACTTTATAGGACCCCCGACGACAAATTTGTCTACAGTGATCCAATGGACATGACTATAAGTTATAACCTAGTTGACGCGGTGGGATTTGTTTACCAAGTGTCCTATACGAATAAACACCTGGTTATACACGAGTTTATTTTACACGGGATTTACTTTAGGTATTCCGATTTTGTTAGTTAAACAGCAGCCCCCAGGATATTTCACATCTCCTTAAACTGTCAAAAGGCGAGGAGAGTGGTGAATGTCCAAAAAAGTCTAAACTGTAGCGCGGATAAAATATCATTATACATAATCCAAAAATATTGGTGCAGAATGAATCAATAAACCAATAATCTTCTAAAGTGACATGGTGCTTGAAAGGTGCTCATTATAGTGCTCAGATACTGTTCCAAGTGAAGCATGCAGACTGTGCCAAATGCCCTCTGTGTCCCCACTCACCAAAAATCGTTGACCAACTGCTTTTCAGTCAGCGGTCAAAAAGGCATGTGTCAGTGGGGAGAGACAGCAGGAAACCGGACACTGGATAATGGACCACAATCTTCATACACAGGGATAATGTCTAGGTAGCGCAAGAACAAAAAACATCCTCATGTGTAGACCATAAAAGAATGTCACTTTATTGCGCAAAGCAGAGTGCTACTTACAAGAAAGTAGATTAAAAATAGCCTGTTGACAGCTAGTATCCACAGCGGCGTGCGTTCCACACTCCCTCTCCACTCAAACCGGAAGTGTTGTAGACGGCTGCAGCGACCGGAAGTGATGTCAACGCGTTTCGCCCTCGTGATAGGGCGTCATCACGGATCCGTTCAACCAAAAAAACAAAAAAAAAAGAATTATATATAACCATACAATCCCGGATACAATCCTTCACCCACAGTTGATCTAGAGGAAGCCAAAAAACCCCAGCAAAGCCATGATCCAATTTGCTATAGTGGGGGAAAAAATTCCTTCCTGATCCCCCGAGAGGCAATTGGATTCACCCTGGATCACCTTTACCTAAAAATGTTAGTACCCAGTTATATTATTTAAATTAACTAGTTCCACACCGTCTGCCGTGTATTCACGTGTGGACGCTGTGCGCGAATCGCCGTAAAAAGACAGCGATCTGCGAATGGCCGCTAGGGGGCACACACCCGCCGCACTCCTGAGGAGTGTGCCCGCAGCTCGGGCGGACCCGATGTCCGCCGGCGAGCCGCGATGAGCGGCCACAGGCAAAGAACGGGGAACCGCCGATGTAAACACGGCGGTTCCCCATTCTGACAGTGCTGGCATGGGTGATCTACTGATTCCTGTCACTGGGATCAGTTAGATCTCTGATGCCCATGGTAGCCCAAGCCCCCCCCCCCAGTTAGAACACACCCAGGGAACATAGTTAACCCCTTCACTACACCCTGCTGGTTAACCCCTTCACTGCCAATGACATTTACACAGTAATCAGTGGACATTTAAATTTCTGATCGCTGTATAAATGTCAATGGTCCCAAAAAAGTATCAAAAATGTCCGACATGTTTGCTGCAATATCGCAGTACCGCTAAAAATCGCAGATCGCCGCCATTACTAGTAAAAAATAAAAAACAATAAAAACCCCAGAAATAAATTCTCACCATCCGTAAACGAGGCCACTTTTGTGCAAACCAATAAATAAATGCTGATTGTGATTTTTTTTTTATCACAAATATGAGGAAGAATATAAATCGGCCAAAACCAGTGAAAAAAAATGTTTTTTTATATATTTTTTTGTATTTGTATTTTGGCAAAAAGTAAGAAATTAGTTTTTTTTGCAAAATAGTCGCTCTTCTTTTGTTTATAGCAGTGATCAGAAATGACGCAGAGGTGATCAAATACCACCAAAAGAAAGCTCTATTTGTGGGGAAAAAAGAACGCAAATTTAGTTTGGGTACAACGTCGCACGACCGTGCAATTGTCAGTTAAAGCGACGCAGTGCCGAATCGCAAAAAGCGCTCCTCTGGTCCTAAACTGGGAAATTTTCCCGAGGTGAAGTGGTTAAGGAAAAACCCAGGCCTTTTTTAAAGGAATCTACTGTGCTGGCCAAAACCACCTCTGGAGGGAGTCTATTCTACATTTTCACAGCTCTAACTGTGAAGAAACCTTTCCATATTTGGAGGAGAAATCTTTTTTCCTCTAGACGTAGAGTGCCCACTTGTCCTTTGTGATGACCTTAAAGTAAATAAATCCACACCTAGTTCACTATATGGACCACTTATGTATTTGTACATGTTGATCATATCCCCCCTTAATCTCTCAAGAGAGAATAAATTCAGATCCTCTAATCTTTCCTCATAGCTGAGCTCCTCCATGCCTCTCATTAGTTTGGTAGCCTTGCTCTGCACTTTCTCCAGTTCCCCGATATCCTTTTTGAGAACTGGTGCCCAAAACGGAACTGCATATTCCAGGTGAGGTCTTACTAATGATTTGTACAGGGGCAAAATGATGTCTATCTATGGAGGCCATACCTCTCAATACAAGAAAGGATTTTGCTTGCTTTGGAAACCGCAGCTTGGCATTGCATGCCATTATTAAGCTTATTATTTACCAAAACCCCCAGATCCTTCTCCACTATGGATTCCCCCCGTTGTACTCCCCCTAGTATGTACGATGCATGCATATTCTTAGCCCCCAAATGCATAACTTTACATTTATCAACATTAAACCTCATTTGCCACACAGTCGCCCAATTAGACAGTGCATTGAGGTCTGCTTGTAAGTTGGAGACATCCTGCAAGGACGTTATTCCACTGCATAGCTTGCTGTCATCTGCAAACACTGAAATTGTACTTTTAATCCATGACCCTATACAATTTATAAATATTTTGAAAAGTAAGGGTCCCAACACTGAACCTTGGGGTACACCACTGATAACCTTAGACCATTCAGAATAAGAATCATTAACCACTACTCTCTGAATTCGGTCTTTTAGCCAGTTTTCTATCCATTTACAAACAAATCTTTCCAAGCCTGTAGACTTTACCTTACACATTAGCCATGTGTGGGGAATGGTGTCAAATGCTTTTGCAAAATCCAAGTATACCACGTCCACAGCCACCCCTCTGTCCAAGGTTTTACTTACCTCCTCATAAAAAGAAATCAGGTTTGTTTGACAACTTCTGTCTTTCATGAATCTATGCTGTCTGTTGCTTAAAATCTTTTTATCCAACAATAACTCATCTATGTGGTCTTTTATTAAACTCTCCAGTATCTTCCCAGCTATAGAAGTTAAACTAACAGGCCTATAGTTACTTGGTAAAGACTTTGGTCCCTTTTTAAATATGGGCACCACATTGGCCCTACGCCAATCCAGTGGTACTATTCCAGTCATTAAGGAGTCCCTAAAATGAGATACAATGGCTTTGAAATGACAGAGCTCAATTCCTTTAGGATCTGTGGATGGATGCCATCTGGTCCAGCTGCTTTATCTACCTTTATGCTGTCTAAATACTTCTGGACAATTTCACTTTTGAGCCATTGTGGATCATTTGTGGCTGTGTCACTACCACCCCCATCATGGACATGAGCTCCCCATGCTCCTTTGTATACACAGAGCTGAAGAAAGTATTTAATACGTTTGCCTTCTCTTTGTCCCCAGTCACAAACTCTAGATTATTTTGTAAAGGGCCTACATGTTCAGACCTGACCCCTTTACTATTAATATATTTGAAGAATTTTTGGGGATTTGTCCTACTATTTTTTGCAATCTGTTGTTCATTGTGAATTTTTGCATCCTTGATTTCCTTTTTACATATTCTGTTATATTCTTTGTAACATTTAAAAGATGATAGTGTTCCCTCATTTTTATATTTTTTAAATGCTCTTTTCTTATCATTTATAACTCTTTTAACGTTGGCCGTGAGCCACATAGGTTTTCTTTTTAGCCTTTTAAACTTTTTGCCCATGGGAATATACTTTGCAGTGAGTTCACATACAGTTTTTTTTTAATAATTCCCATTTCTGTTCTGTGTTCATCAATGCCAATATTCCCTCCCAGTCTAAGTCCTGGAGAGCAGCCCTCATCTTTGTAAAATTTGCTCTCTTAAAATTAAATGTTTTTATCTTTCCCGTGTGTGTTTGTTGCTTGCAGCTTACATTAAATGAAATCATGTTATGGTCACTGTTACCCAGTTGTTCTTTTATTTGCATATTGGTAATAAGCTCTGCATGGTTTGAGATTACCAGGTCCAGCAAAGCATCATTCCTAGTTGGGGCCTCAATAAACTGGACCATAAAATTGTCCTGTAATAGGTTTATATATTTTTGCCCTTTAGCTGTCCCAGCAGTTCCATTACTCCAGTTCATTTCCAGGTAGTTAAAATCCCACATTATTATCACAGTCCCAGCCCTTGCAGCTCTTTCCATCTGTGCAAGGAGCAGAGTCTGCACCTCCTCTTTAACACTGGGAGGTCTATAACAAACTCCAATGATAACCTTTGTAGTGCGCACACCGATATGCAGATCTACCCATAATGCTTCAGACTCATCACACTCTCCATCAACTAGGTCCTCATTCACACTCACTTTGAGATCACTTCTCACATAGGGACAGACACCCCCACCCTTCTGTTTTACCCTGTCTTTCCGAAAGAGAGCATAGCCAGGAATATTAATAGCCCAGTCATGTGAAGAATGAAGCCAAGATTTAGCTATAGTAATCAAATCATAGTTCTCCTCATGCACCAGAGCTCCCAACTCGCCTATTTTGCTTGGCAGTCTCCTGGCATTGGTGAACAAACACTTTAATTCACTGTCACATTTTGCACATGTATGTTGCATATTTTACATATTTTACATTATAGCAAAGTATAATTTCTTCAGTGTTGTCACTGAAGAAATGATACTTTGAAAAGATATAATAAAATATTTACAAAAATGTGAGGGGTTTACTCACTTTTGTGAGATACTGTATATACACTAGGAAGGTGTATATATATATTCTTGCACTGCCTGACTGTATACAGATAGCTCTATGTATATAGTATATATTTCCCTACACTAACCTGCCTGCACTAACTGACAGATATAAAGATAGATTGTAGATCTCCCTATATATTTGTCTATCTATCTATCTATCTTTTTTTTTCCTTACACTTTCTGAAAGCTATCTAGCTAAACTGCCTGCAATACGGAACCTAAGCTCTCTATCTATCACCGCCGCCAACACTCTACATAGAGCTGCTGTACAAGAGGTTTTATATAGTGTGGGGCATGGATTGAGACTGTTGTGCAGTGATTGGCTAAAGGCGCCCTCCCTTGTCCCTTGTCCTCTTCCAGGGCAGCATCTTAGAAGATGTAGTAAGGAATACTTACTAACGAGGGTCCACTACCTGGAAAACTTTCCTACCAAAAGTTTTATCTTGATTGGACAGGCAGTTGATGCGATAATGCCTTACAAAGGTTCTAAAGCTCAACCTTTTCACTGCCCTGCAGATCTGCTCTGGCGTAGCCCCTGCCTTTTTTTTGCCAAAAGAGGAAGCCCAAGCTCTGGTAGAGTGTGTTGTGACGGCACTGGGAGGGGGTGTGCTTTGGGACTAATATGTCAGCATAATGGCCATCTTGATCCATCTTGCTATAGTGCCCTTTGAAGCTTGTTGGCCTCTATTTGCTCCTGAGTATAGAACAAATAAAGGTGAAGCCTTCTGCCAATCTTTGGTCCTTTCCAGGTAGGCTATAATGATCCTTCTAACATCTAATTTGGAGTAGGTAGTAGTAATTATTTTAACCAGGAGGATTGTACAGTATGGCTCCAAAATTGACAGGGCTTGAATTTCACTCGCTCTTCTGGATGACACCAGAGATACTAGTAGTACTGTTTTTAAGGTGAGTATTTTGTCCAAATAACACTTGAGAGGTTCAAAGGGAGTCGTGGAGAAATCCCTTTAGTACCATGAATAAGTCCCTCGAGTGAAATTTCCTGTAACTTGTTGGTTTTGTTTTGCTTAATGAAAAAATAAATTGTTTTATACGTGGCTCTTCATTCTCGTATCAAAAAGGGCCACACTTTTAAATGTTATGTGATAGTTTCCTGTCTGCACCATCTTGGAGACAGTTCAGAAATGTCTGAATCATCCCCCCCCAACCTTCTTTTTCCAGGCACCAGGATACAAATTTCTTGCACACTTTTATGTATATGGCCTGTTAACTTTTTTCCTGCTGACTAAGATGATGTTCACTACTTTGTCTGACAGACCCTTGTTCTGCAGCATCACCCTTTCAGTAGCCAGGCTGAAAGCTTCAATATTTTGATATTCGGGTGCAGAATTGGACCCTGTGTGCAGCTGAATGCTCATGTTTTTGAGATGGCTGAACCAAGCTCTCTGAGGCCAATGTGGTGCAATGAGAATGAATATGGTCTTTTATTTTTTTGATCTTTTGGATGACTCTGGGAATCAGAATTATTGGTGGGAATGCGTAGCATAACGGGAATGACCAATCTGGGGCGAAGGTGTTCACCCCCATATTCCCATCCCTCAAGGAAAGGGAGAAGAATCTCTGGGCCTTGGTGTTGTGTTATTATGTGAATAGGTCTACTGAAGCTTGTCCCCCAGATCTGAGTGGTCCATGTGAAGGTCTAGTGACCATTCCATTTGCCTCACTGCATTCCAGCTTAAATAGGGTGCTCTCTGCCCCTTTCAGGTATATTGCTTAGATGGAACATATGTTCGCTGCTGCCCATGTTGGAATCAAATTGGCCATAGTCATGAGCAGAGGGGATCTGGTTCTGCCTTGTCTGTTGATGTACACTACCATTGTAGCATTGTTTGATTGTAATTGAATGTTCTTGTTCTGTGCTTGAAAGGACCTCAGTGCTTGATGCACAGCTTCCATTTAACTCATGTTTGATGAGGCTAGTGACCAATCCTGTTCAATTCGCGACCAATTTTCCTTGGGCTAGGAGCTCTGCTAGGTGTGCTCCCTAGCCTGAGGTGCTGGCATCTGTTTTGATATGGATTATTTTAATTTGAGTCCACTGGTGCCCCTGGGTTGAGCCACCATTGCAGAGATGTTTTGACCTCTTGCGGGACTTTGATCATCTTTTTCATGGATCGTGGGTTCCCGTTCTATTGCACATGATGAAATTCTGTAGAGGCCTTTTGTGCAGCTGTCTACATAATAGCTGGTATACAGGAAGGCATGAGACCCAGTACCCTCATGGCCTTCTTGATGGTGATTGGGTTGGGGTAGCATATTGATGCAATTTCTTCTGTTCTCCTCTTTTCTTGTCTTGTGTGAGGTATATCTGTTTCCTTTGTGTCCTGCACATAATAGACAGAATTTTTATTTGTTTATGATCCACCCTAAACTTTTCAGGTAAGTGATACTCAACTGGAGTTTGTCTATCAGGGTTTCTTTTGTGCTGGCGAAGAATAGGGGCTCGTCCAAGTATGGCACTAGTCCTATAACTTTCAAACTTAAAGTCTTCAGTGCTTCCACCAGGATTTTTGTGAAAATTCTGGGTGCTGAAGAGATCCCAAATGGTGTATTGCAGATGCAGAGTTGACTTTGTTCCCTGTATTGCAAACCTTAGGTACTGATGATGATCTATCTTTTCCAGTATTTGCAGGTCTACTGTCGCCATGAAGACTCCTGGTGGTAGTAAATTCCTCACTGAGTAGATGGACTCCATACAGAATTTCTTGTACCTTATTTTTGTTGAAAGGTTTCAGGTTCAGAATAAGCCTGTACTTTCCCAACAGTGTTCTTCTGGTGATGTGCGAGTAGAAACATTTGCCTTGTATGTCTTGTGGAACCGAAGCAATTACTTTCTGCTCCAATAAGTCTTCTAGAGAGGATAGTAGTACCTTGGCCTGCTCCTTGTCTTTGGGGAGTGTGGTCAACAAGAACTTGTTTTGTGGGGTGTCAGAGAATTCTATAGTGTAGCCTTGTTCTATTGTGTGAAGGACAAACTTGTTTGCGGTGATGTCTCGCTGATTTTGTATAAATTACATCAGTCCCCCCCACCTGTAAAATGTCATTGCTTTTTGGTGTTGAGGCTGAAAGGCTTGAGGATGATTCTTCCTTCTCTAAAAGGACCAGCTTTTTTGTTTCGCTCTGCTTGTATGCCTTTCTCTTTTGACGAAAGTGCTCTTTGCCTGGCTTCTTTTTTGGCTGAGGGAAGCATCTCTTCCTGTCCGCTGATCTGTCAAGTACAGATTCCAGCTCTGGACCAAAGATGAGTTTGCCTGTAAAGGGAATATCACAAAGTTTGTTCTTTGAGGTAACATCCCCTGGCCATGCTTTTAGCCATAGGGCTCTCCTATCAGAATTGATCAGAGCAGTGGCTCTGCTCGACTCCTTGACTGCTTCCGCAAAGCATCTGCTACAAAAGCTGCCGTTAGGATGGTTTTCAGCAACTTTTCCCTCAATGTGCCTCCTTCCTTGAGATTTTGAAACTGGTTCAGCCACAGTAAAAAGGGTCCTTGCAGTGCATTTTGATGCAATCGCAGGGTTAAAATTTGCTTCTCATGCCCTCTTTAGTAGGGACTTCTTATCTATTGGATCCTTCAAGGAAAAAGAGAGGTCCATCTTATTTGTTATCTTAGAGAGCGACATGTCAACTTTGGGGCATTTAGCCCAGGACTAAGTGTCCTCTTCTGCGACTGGATACCTGGGTTGTATTGCTGTTAGTGTGAAAGTTTTCTTTCTGGTTCTTCCCACTCTTTTTTGATGATACCCTTTAAAGTTTAATGGAATGGGAAGGATCTGGATTTCTTGGGTTGCAAACCTTTGTACACCTTGTCATGTAAAGACAGCTTAGGCCTTTGCTCCTTTTATGTCCAGGGTGTCCGTGATCACTCTCAGCAGCTTTTCCATATCCCCCCACAGGAAGTAGCTCTATAGAGTTGGAGATTGCGCTGGACTGACTCAATTAGTTGTAGGTCAATGCTTAGGTGATGGTGGAGCAGATTGGAAGAGTTCTCTTACGATGCTTTTTGCCCAACTAAACAGGAAGGAGGTGGTGAGCCTTTTTTAGGTGCTTGGGCTGCTGCCTCTGGGTAAGGCCTTGAGGTTGTTTCCACGTGTACTAGTAAAGGTAAGGGAAAATGGAGAACTTGATATCCAATTAAATTATTATTATTATTATTATACAGAATTTATATAGGGCCAACAGTTTACGCAGCTCTTTACAATATAAAGGTTGACAATACATTTACAATACAATAAAATGCAAGAGGATTAAGAGGGTCCTGCTCAGAAGAGCTTACAATCTAATAGGGTGGGGCAGGTGGTACAAAAGGTTGTAACTGTGGGGAATGAGCTGATGGATGTGGTAAAAGATTAGTTGGAGGCGTGATAGGTTTCCCTAAAGAGATGAGTCTTCAGGGATTGCCTGAAGGCATCTAAAGTAAGAGATAGCTGGACAGGTTGAGGTAGAGAGTTCCAGAGGATGGGAGAGGCTCTGGAGAAATCCTGGAGTTTAGCATGGTAGGAGGAGACAAGGGAGCTTGAGAGTAGGAGGTCTTGAGAGAAGCAGCGAGGACGGTTTGGGTGATATTTGGAGACAAGATTGATGATGTAGTTCGAGGCAGAGTTGTGAATGGATTTGTATGCTGTGGTTAATATTTTGAATTTAATTCACTGGGCGATCGGGAGCCAGTGTAGGGATTGTTGGAGAGGGGTGGCAGACACTGAACAGTTGGTAAGGTGGATAAGTGAAAGTAAATGCAAGTTGAAAGGTGAATTTGTGGCTGTTTATTGAAAGTAGCAAGAAGTGATCAAGCCAGCGCGTTTTGGGGTAAAAAAGACTCCCCCTTCCTCAGGGCTATCATAGAAAAATAAGGGTGTACAGAAACATACACTACCAAAAGTAGTTACCAAAAGTATTGGGATGCCTGCCTTTACACGCACATGAACTTTAATGGCATCCCAGTCTTAGTCCGTAGGTTCAATATTGAGTTGGCCTACCCTTTGCAGTATGGTTGCGCCTCTTTTTTAAGAGTACCGATACTTTTTTTGAAGTACTCGCCAATACCGATTAACAATACTTTTTTTAAAGTCATGTGACAGTGGCACTAATATGCAGCACTGATGGGCACTGATAGGTGGCACTCATGAGGCGTGGACTGTGTCGGTATGTTTTTATATATTTTTTTTTTTACAATGTATTTTTTTAACTATTTTTTATAATTTATATTTTTTTGTTATTTTTTTTTACCTTTATATTTTATTTTTTAGTGATCACTGACTCTGTTCATTCAGAAAAGGAAGGAGCCGGTAAATGATATATATACCGGCTCCCTCCTCCGCTCTCCATCCTGACAAATCTGGGAGGGGGGGTGGGCCAGAGGAGGACACGGGAAGTCGGGGAGCAGGAGTAGGACATCGAAGAGAGAAAGGAGGACACTGAAGAGAGAGAGGAGGACAGGGGGAGCCGAAGAGTGGGAGGAGGACACCGGAGAGAAGAAGGAGGACAAGGGGAGCGGGAAGAGTACACCGGAGAGAGAGAGGAGGACTTGGGGAGCCGGGGAATGGGAGAAGGACACCAGAGAGAGGGAGGAGGACACTGAAGAGAGGGAGGAGAACACTGGAGATAGGGAGGAGGATACGGGGAGCCGGGGAGTGGGAGGAGGACACCAGAGAGTGATAAGGACACAGGGAGCCAGGGAATGGGAGGAGGACACTGGAGAGAGGGAGGAGGACAACAGAGAGAGGGACGAGGACACTGGAAGCCAGAGGAAGACCCCTGGAGCCGGAGGAGCACACAGGGGACATTTGGGGTGATCAGTGCGGTGGCAGGAGCAGTTACAAGCGCTGATCCCCCTGTATAGCCTTTCATTAAAGCAGCTAAAAGCCATGGGAGGGAGCGGAGGAGAAGCTTATGTCAGATGTTTTATTAAAAACTATACAGGGGGATCCGTGCTTGTAGTTGCCCCTCATCTGCGAGGCTGCTCCGCCACCCTGCTACACTGAGGATGCCTGGCCCGATGCTACAGGTATCGGATCAAGCATCGGAGCATTTGCATGTGTGCCGATACTCGTGCAAATGTTTGGTATCGGCACCGATACTAGTATCGGTATCGATTGAACCCTACTTTGTAGCTATAACTCTTCTGGGATGTTTGACAAGAAGGCCTGGCTTGCAGTCTTCTCTCGATTTCATTCCAAAGGTGTTGGGTTGAGGTCAGGACTCTGTGCAGGCCAGTCAAGTTCCTCCACCCCAAACTCACTCATTCATGTCTCGTCCACATCAGGGCCTGACCTCACAAATGCGCTTCTGGAAGAATAGTCAAACTTTCTCATAGACACACTCCTAAACCTTGTGGACAGCCTTCCCAAAAGAGATGCAGCTGTTATAGCTGCAAAGGGTGGGCCAACTCAATATTGAACCCTATGGACTAAGACTGGGATGCCATTAAAGTTCATGTATGTGTAAAGGCAGGTGTCCCAATACTTTTGGTAATATGATGTATATATAAAATAATAAAAATATGTAGAAATGGAAGTTAAAAATATAATTTATGGAGTGTACATGTGCGGGCGGTCCAAGATGGCCGCGTGAGCCAGGACCTCCGCAGCACCCGAGAAGCCCCGGAGCCAATTGCACCTCCCAGAGCACCAATAGCCTCCCCTCTTGCGCAGCACAGGACCCTTGAGCACACCGGGCTCCCCTACATATGTCCAGGGGCCTGGTGCGGAGGGACCTTGGCCTGTAATTTGGGTCGGTGGAACCGACCGGGTGTACCAAGATGGCCGCCGCGTCCACGAGGCAGACACAACGAGCAGAGGGCACACCAGAAGGAAGGTGAGTGATTGCACCAGCATCTCTAACTTTCACACCCAAGCCCCAGAGAGGCTCGGTACAGGGCCTTAGCCCCTCTCCAACATCCACAGAATCCCTTCTGGGCAGGGAGTTTGGAATCTCAGCAGGCTCTCCCTTAGGCCTACCGCAGTCCCCTTATCAGGACATTTCAATCCTTATTACCCCCATTCAGGACCCCCCTCTCCCCCAGGGGATCTCTACCAGAAATTAGCAGAACCGCTGGATAGGGGTCTGGCCACCGCTACAGCCAAAATAACTGGAGAAATGAAAGCAAATTTTCAGAATCTGGGGGCCATAGAAAATAAACGGGATATGACAGTTTCCCGCACCAACCAGAATTCTGACCATATCCAAGTACTTCAAGAGTGCTTAGAATCTGCCCTCTCCAGAATATACGAATTGGAAAATCGCTCTCGGCGACATAATTTTCGGATCAGAGGGATACCTGAGTCATTTACGGACCCCTCCCAAGTGGTCCAGGACATCATCAAAAATTAAATTCCAAAGTGGTCCAGGACATCATCAAAAATGAAATTCCAAATATTGTACTCCATACTCATACTCTTAGACCTCTCTGCTGCCTTTGACACAGTTGACCACCCACTCCTCCTCAATAAACTCCACTCTCTTGGCCTACGTGACTCTGCTCTTTCCTGGTTCTCCTCCTACCTATCTCAGCGCACCTTCAGTGTCACATACAACAACATCTCCTCTGCTCCTCTGTCCTTTTCCGTTGGGGTGCCCCAAGGCTCTGTCCTTGGGCCCCTCCTATTCTCCCTCTATACCTCTTCCTTGGGCCAGTTGATAACTTCCCATGGCTTCGACTACCACCTCTATGCCGAAGACACCCAGATCTATCTCTCAACTCCTCAACTCTGCTCCTCAATCTCCTCACGCATCACAAACCTACTGAATGACATATCGGTATGGATGTCACGCCACTTCCTCAAACTCAATCTTTCTAAAACAGAGCTTGTAATATTTCCTCCTCCCCGATCACCTCCTCATAACTTTACCATTAAGATCAATGGCACAACCATTGGTCCTTCCACACATACCAGGGTGCTGGGCGTAATCCTAGACTCCGACCTCACTTTCAGGCCCCATATCCAATCACTGGCTAAATCTTGCCGCCTCAACCTCCGCAACATTGCAAAAATTTGCCCCTTCCTGACTAATGACGCCACAAAACAACTTATTCACTCCTTAGTTATTTCCCGCCTTGATTACTGCAACTCCCTCCTCACCGGCCTACCGTTACACAGGCTATCCCCCCTTCAGTCTATCATGAATGCTGCTGCCAGACTTGTACAC
>BLSH010000462.1:360395-371836 GCA_018402905.1 Glandirana rugosa
GTTCACAGGTATAGTCGAAGAACGCTTTATTCAACGTCCACGTCTTCTTGAAAGAGATTAAGACCCTCTCACCTCTTTCTTACCACAAACCTGACTATCTCTTTAAAGTGTCACTTCCCCTTACAGGTGGTTATAAAATACAAAAACCTCTACTCCTGTCACTCTTCACCAAAGTCCCTGGAAGAGGTGACCTATCACCGGACCCCGTTCAGGCTCATCTAGACCTATCCCACAGGAACTATCCTGTCGACCGACCGTTGGGACCTAACAAAGTAGTGGAGAAGGAAGAAGGGACCCACACGGTAGGAAGGACCCCCCCGGATCTCGAGATACTTGAGACAGATTAAGATCTTCCACACTCCCTTATAATAATATCCTTCTGTATTGAACTGTATTGTAATTGTACTGTGTCCCTTCTTTATTGTAAAGCGCTGCGCAAACTGTTGGCGCTATATAAATCCTGTATAATAATAATAATAATATTCCCTCACACCTTCTAGAATTAGACAGAGTTCATAGAGCTCTAGGCCCCCCCAGGAAGGATGGCACACCCAGGGAAGAAGGAAGAGGTGATGAAACAATCCAGGGTTGCCAGCCAGCTGTCCTATCAAGGACACCCTATCCAGATCTACTCGGACTTGCCCCAGGCCACTATCCAGTGGAGAAGGTCCCTGAAACCACTTCTCACTGTCCTCATCTCCAAAAACATAAAATATTGGTGGACATTCCCCTTCACTGTGAAATTTCTCTATCAGTCCAAACACCATTCTTTCTCCACTCTCCCAGAATTAGAGAAAGTTCTTCTGCACCTGCAACTTATTTCGCAAGAAGCTGATATGGACACTTGAAGCAGAGTTCATGGATCAACCAAGAGATCCCCCGGCTAGCCCCCTGACCCCACTTTGGAATAAGTCCAAATCAAAGAAATTCAAGTAAAATGACTTAACCTGAAGGCTGCTTTGACACAATCGTCTCTTGTTATACTGGGTCGGCCTTCATGTTAGAGGACCCTTTGGTTTGCCTGAACAGACGGGAAGCCCTTGCTCCTCTCTTTTCCATTTTTGTTATAATTTATCCTAAGGTTTTCACTTGACTTAAAATGCTTTTCATTCCAACAGGAACTACAGTCTTCATAGAAATGACATTTTGTAATCCTGTTGATCTCTGGCTCCCCCCAGGGGTCAGATGATGGTTTGCTCTCTGACCAGAGGGTTAAGGCCCGAGTGGGTCGGCATTTCCCGGGGGGGGGGGAGGGTTATCCCTCAATTTGTGGTGAATTCAAGTGCTTCTCTTCGGGCGGGGAGGGGGCCCCCGTCCGGCTGGATGAGAATCTCCACTACTGTCCCCATTTTTGGATCACTGCTCCTTCCTCAAGTATTAACAGATGTTGGTTGTCAGTTTATAAAACAGTTATAGTTGACCAGAGGAAGAGATCATACCTCTCAGTTTGTTAAATCTGTTTTGGCTTTCTTATTGCCCTTTCCGGTTTTGACCCTTTTAACAGCTGCCACATTGTTTTACATGAAGAAAGCTTCTGCTCATCTTTATGCATATTGGTTATCCCCTCGTGGGGGACACCGGCTGGGTCTCCCATGGGAGGGGTGGGGCTTGATTTTGCTTACGAGCACTTAGGGGGGGAAGCCCCCCGATTCCGGGCAGAATAGTTGGCCATTTGCTAATAGACGTGGGCCTTTCCTCCTTGGTTGTCCCCCTGAAAGGAAGGGGTTACTGTATCTACGGCTAGCTCCTGAACCTCCGACAGGCACCTTTATGATTATCAGACATGTTTGTAGATAAATTGCATAGATATGAAAGACACACACAGAACAATAGTTAAGCAGGGAATTGTGTGTATTGTGACTCATGGGAGGCGCCCTTTATATGGCAGTACACGTCACAGATCATTCAAGAAATGTCACATGCATACATCATCAAGCAGTAGAAACTGGGAAAAACAGGTGTCCTTTGTTACAAGATACAAAGGGAACATTAGCTGCAGAATATTGATACAGAATACAAGAACTTCATTATGTGACTAACTGGCCTCAGCTATTTCATGAGAACCTAGCAAAAGGCATTTTCTCAAGATAAGGCCAGAAACAAACCAGACTAACAGATATTTAAAGTGGAACCCTAACATACAAAATGGATCCCGTCAAATCCTTACAAATCCCCTCTTAAGTCATGCATATGACTTCTATAGCTTTGAGATCTCTTGGGGCACTTTAGTCTGATCCTTATGTTTACACTGACCCATATAAAGCTGGAGATATTGGGTGTATGCATGAGAGGGGTGTTGGGTTGGGGCAGTACATTTGGCAATACACATAAGTAACTTGAACCCTAAATAAAGCAAAAGGATAACAAGGGCCAATGTTACAATAATAGACTAGTAAGACTATTCTTTAACCCAGAAGCTGATGTGTGAAAGGTATCGTCTGTCATTGAACCATTATTGGTTGGCCTAGTGATATTAAATTCTGAATTGCTACACATGTGTTGGCCTTTATTTGAACCTCTTAATTTAAAGCACTAATTTGGTCTACAAGCTGTACTCACCACGGGAAAGGGTATTGATATATTTGCCTGTCCTGCGGTGACATTTGTCAGTACTATAGGAGGGGTGCCATTTAGCATGGGAGTGATGTTTAATGGTAGTGCTAGCAGGGGAATTCTCGTGGTACTAGGGTGTAGCTTACTACAAATCCAACATTCCTTGAAACCTGACTTCTGAGCATATGCATATTTAAATTTTAGCAAAAGCATTTTCCCTGAAAAGGAGTCACTAACAGTTTTATTGCTTTCTATCTCTCATTTGTCTCTCTTAATTGTAGCATTGTTCATTACAGCAACAGTCTTAGAGCTTTCTCCACATATTGGCCTTATGAGGCCTAAGTCCTCAGGGTGATATATACAGTTAGTGACTATCCAAACTGGAAGGAAGATCAAGAGAAGGAGCGCCATTAGAAGGCACAAGGCCTTCCCAAAGGTCTGTGGTGAGATAAGCAAGGTCATCTTTTTCAGAGACATTTCCACCTGTTTCACTCTCAGTTCGAGGACTTATAACACCTGTTTCGCCTCTCTTGTCTTTATCTTGCTTCTTGGATGTTTGGTTCACCCTTTTCACACGACTAGCATGGATCCAGCTAGGATTTCTCTGTAAGGATAGCTGTCCTGATGATGGCCACCACTCTTGTGGCTGGTCCAAATGGAGGTTCCTGTGGCTTTCGTCCCTTGGGCACTCTCTGGATCACGACCTGGTCCCCGACCTGGAAAGGGTGCGTTGGTATCTGTGAAGAACAAGGAGAGGTGCGAGCAACGTTTCTTTCAACTTTGTCCAGAGTTTCAATAAGTTTTCTCACATATTCCTCCTGGATTAGATCTAGGTCCCCTCTTTCTACCATAAGTGGCTGTCTGGCTCATGGAGTGGGGAATGGCTTACCCATTAAAACCTCAAAAGGGGAGTAACTGCCTTCTTGGAGGGGGTCACTCCTACCTCGGCCAGAACCACTGAGAGGACCTTCTTCCAACCTGCACATGTACCTCCAGTTGCATTCCCTATCTTATCCTTGAGAGTCCTATTCATCCTTTCCACTATACCTGAGCTTTGGGGGTGATAAGGTATGTGAAACTTCCAGTCAATTTTTAGATTCCTTACCAGATCTTGGCAGACCTTAGCCACAAACGCAGAGCCATTGTCTGAGTTAATCTAGAGCGGACATCCCCACCTGGGAATAATCTCTTTTGTAAGAATTTTTACAACTGCTTGGGCATCTTCTCTTGTGGTTACAAAGACCTCAGGTCATCGTGAAAACATATCCACAATTACCAAAAGGTACTCCTGTCTCTTACCCACCTTTTGGCTATATGTGTAAAGTCTATCTGTAGGTGAGTGAACGGTGTTGTTGGGTATATAAGGTGTTCATGTTTTTTTGTTCATGCTTTTTTTCTGATACATATGATGCATCTGGAGACATATGCCTTGACAAGGGAGGGGAGACATATGCCTTGACAAGGGAGGGGAGACATATGCCTGAACAAGGGAGGGGAGGCCTAGAATGCATGGTCTCCCCTCTTGGTAGATAAGTCCAGAATTAGGGGCTATCCACACACCTGCATTGCTCCAATCTATATCCATGGCATATGTCTGTAAATCTTGCAATATTTGGTCTAAAAATAGCATTTCTGACACGAGCAAAGGCATTTGGGTGGTTGTATTTTGAATGGATGCAGCTTCCTTCGGTGCTCTATCTGCTAGGGCACTTCCTTTGCCTATATCAGTTTACTGGCCTATGTGTGCCCTGCAATGTAAAATGGCAATGGACCTTTGTAGCTGTATAGCTTTTATTATTTCTTTAAAATATGCACATCATGTCCTTCAAAGAGCTGGCAAGCTCTTGTGAGGGCTATCAGTTCTGCAGCCTGGGCTGACTGGTAAGGAATTGATTTTGCCTCTAGAATTTTGTCTGGTAATTGTGCAACAGCATATCCTGCATGATATGTGTTGTCATTGGGCCTTGAACGAGAGCCATCCACAAACACATTCTGTGCATCTGGAAGGGCCACAGAAGACATGTCCTGTCTTGGGGACGTGTCCTGATGGATGAGATCCAAACAATCATGTTGTGGAACAATCTCATCCTGTTCTCCTTTTAATTCCAACAAAACATTGAGGATTGGGGCTGGGCCTGAGGTAAGTGAAGCATATTTTATCTTTAGCTTAGGGTTGGAGAGCAGTATAACCTTATAACCACTAAGCCTTTGGGCCGACATATGTTGGGTGTGTAAAGTGGTATCCTGTCCCAGAGTGAATGATGCAGCCATTTCCACCATCATCACACAGGATGCTAAAGCTCTGAGACACGCAGGCATGCCTTGAACCTGTACTGGAACCATCTTTGAGAAAAAAACAACAGGGCGGAGCTTGCCTCCATGTTCCTGAGCTAGGACTCCCGCCATCGTTTTACAGTTGTCCCTGGAATCAGGCAGGCCTAGACTAGGGGCCGTTACTATAGCATTTTTCAAATACACAAAAGCATTACACATTTCCTTTGACCAGTTTACACAATCTGGCATATCAGAACCTGTGGCATGCCTCAGGAGATTGTCATAGTAGGAACAGTCAGGTATTCATTGGCGGCAGTAACCAATCATGCCAAGGAAGGTAACCATGTCCTTCTTGGTCAATGGGCGGGGCAGACTCATGAGAGCCGCAGCTCTCTTGTGACTGACTTTCCTTTCTCCTTTTGTGAGGACAAAACCAAGGTACACAACAGTTTCCTGGCACCACTGCAATTTCTTTCTAGACACTTTATGACCACTTTCAAATACACAGTTTATGAGATCCACACTGTCCTCCTGTCCGGCTGCCTGATTTGAAGTAGGACCGAACCATGATGGGAAGTCCAGGACCTCAGTGTGGCCTGGAGCACAATTGAGTAGACTACAGGTGAGTCCACATAGCCCTGGGGCATTCTACACCAGATAAATTGGCGATTCTTTAAACACAAGGCAAAGATTGGCCGTGTCTCCTTATCCACAGGGACGAAAAAAAACATTTGCCAGATCAATCACTGTAAAACACTCTGCATCGGATGGAATGGAGGACAGGAGCGATGGCACATCTTGCACTATTGGGGCAATGGGGACCACAAGTTCATTCATGGCTCTCAGATCCTGTTCAAATCTGTAGCTACCACTGGAGCAATACCTTCCTCCTTTTCTTTTGATAAAGGATACTGTTTATGGTACACAGATTTTATCCATGCCTTAAGAGTGGCCTTGTAGGGGGTACAGGAAAAGGGGCCAACATCAAAAGAATTTTCTGCCTATACTCTGTCCTACCTGAAGGTGGGCTGTGGGTGTCTGTCACAATCAGTGTTAGGAAGGCAATTATTGGGACCTTGGTGGATTGCACTACAATCCCACCCTTCTTTGTGGTTTTGATTAACAATTATGGTGATGCAAACTGTCAATGTGTGCTGTAATCTTCATCTTTAGTTCTCGGACATCAAACCATAACAGACAGGTGGATTGATGCCTTATTTTCTCTGCACTAGAAACTAGACAAAATGAAAGATCTTAGTGAATTATCATTACATTTCCCTTCTAGAAACAAACAACTGGTTAGCAATAAACACATATAAATCACAAAATACAAAACATATGGCCATATTGTTTAATAAGAGTGCACTCTTTTCTACCCATATGAAATAAATTCATAATTAATTAATTATCACCACGTGGATTTTCATTAAAGGACGTCCATCAAAAATTACCAATAATAATTCACCATAACCTTTATAGCATGTTCATAACATGTTGCATAAAATTATACATCACCAAATCCATTCATTTTCCTATTTAAACCTCTTACCATACATATCTTGAGTGTTGTATTTTAAAGTATTACACTTCATTACAATCATTAATCAGGGGGCGCATGCGCGGCGCGATGCAGGGCGGCGGCTCTTCCTAACAGCTCCGCAGCTGCTACCTGGGGGAAAGGCGATTACAGGGCTTTACACCCTTAAAACCTGCACTAAAACCAGCAACATCCCTGCCTGAACACCTGGTGCATGCCTGGAAGTAAGAAGGGACCGAAGAAGCACCGCTCTCAGAGCCATCTTACTACTTATTTACTCCGGTCCCAGGAGAAGCACAGCAAGATGTCCCAAAATGGCGCCGGCACCATGCTGCCTCAGAAAGGCTCCTCTTCTGCAAATGAAGTCCCCTTGATCAACTCAAACTGTGAGTACAACTCTCCACACTTAACACAGACAGGAATCACTAAGGCAGATTTAGAGGACAGCCTAGCAGCAATATACGAAAAACTGGCAGACAAGATTCACAGAGAAGTCAGTAACTCTACAAACGCCCTAACACAGGAAATATCAGCCCTGGGGAACCGCACAGATATCTTGGAGACTAAACATGACGAACTGACCCTAGCACACAATGATTTAAGAAAAGACTATGAAACATTAGCGGAAAATTTTGCGTATGTGCAAACGCAGGTCGAAGACCTTGATAACAGAAACAGAAGGAATAATCTGCGCATCCGCGGTGTTCCAGAAACAACAACAGACATACACACCGCCATGCTTAAGCTGTTTCACTCCCTGGTTCCTGATAAAAACGACGATGCATTTTTATGCGACAGGATGCACAGGGCGCTAAGGCCGAAGCCACCAGCAGACAAACCACCTAGAGACATTATCCTTTGCCTAAAAGATTTTCTTATAAAAGAGGAAATTCTAAGGGCCTCCAGAAACACCACTAACATCAACATCGATGGGATAAGAATCCAAATATATCCTGACATTTCCCCTGCGACTCTTGAGAGGAGACGCAACATGAAGGAAGTCACAAGTGTTTTGCAAAGTGCCAGAATTCGATATAGATGGGGATTCCCCTTTAAGTTATCAGTCCCTCCCAACGGCACTGTATATACAGTATACAACCTAACTGAAGGAAAGGATCTCCTAATCAAGCTGGGCCTTCTAGACCCTGAACCTGCCCTGCGACTTCCATCCACTCCTAGACCCTCCCCTATCTGGTCTACCCCGGCATCAAGAAGAGACCAAAGAAACTTATGCCAATCTCCCAGAAATCTCCCAGTTTGAAACACATCATTGGATCAATGATATTCTTTTTTGCCAACACAATTTTTGTCTGGACACTCTTTTCTTTTTTTTTCTTTTTGGCTTCTTCTCCTAATGTTCTTTTTTCTCAGCCCCATCTGAACACATTGTATGCAACACCAACCTCACCCTGTGGAGGCCACTGTTCCATAAGTTTCCAATAATTATGCTCTTCTCCAACTAAATGATAACCTCTTTCTCAAACAGCTCATATCTGGACTTAGTTCAGTTTGATCTTGGATTCACTTTCATAAAATACAAGTAATACCAGCTTTGCCCTGAAGATGTCACTGTTTGTCAGGTTATCTACGAACATGATTCAACCTAGCTCTAGGATGACATCACTTCTCTATAAATTTAGCTTCTCACAAGAGGTTTACTACCTAAAATTATTTGGTCACCGCAGGGTTGTTACTCTTGTTTGTTTCGGGCTAATTTTGTCTTTAAAGACATTGCTCCTTGTATTACATAATGTTTATTTCTGTTCTCACAGGATACCTTTTATTGATCTAATGCATTCATGGCTATATCACCTAACAATTAGATACGCTTGAGTTATAACCTCATACTGTCTAATTGTGGGCTAGTTTATATATAGCATTTAATGTACACTCTCAATGTTCTGCCAAAGTTGCTTCTCCTTTTGCTAAGAATATTGGTTGCCCTCAGGCATATACCACCATTATTGCCCTTATTTTTCTACATTTTAATATCGCCTGTTCCCCCAGGCGCCGAGGCTGGATTGTCCCCCACCTGACAATGCTTTTGAGGTTTTGCATACTCTGCCTGGTCCATGGACCTATCTTGCTCAATGCACTGTCAGGACGTGGACAATTTTGTCCATTTGTTAAAAATATGTTGTCGTTAGATATATTATCTTTCGACCCTAGTATCTCAGTTATCCAATTTTTAATGATGCTTTTTCTATTGAATTCATCATCACTGACAAAGTCTTATAATGATTATGGAAGGAATTTAATGTTAACTAATCTACTTATAACTTTTTCTTGCTCTAAATATTTTCTCAGTACATGTTTTCCACATCTGCCTTTTTCTACAAGATATAGGGCGGTCGAGGGTGCAGTCTTCTGTGTGATTCCATTCGGATCCCACGGATGGAAGTACGGTAATACCAGCTCTAATTCCATTCTCCAGCTCATAACACACAGTTATCATAGTCTCACTTTGTTTTCTCAACAATGGATCTAAAGATCATTACTCATAATGTCCAGGGCTTCAATTCGCCCCACAAAAGGAAAAAAGCCTTTAACTTTTATAAAAGATTGGGAGCTGATGTTATACTTATGCAGGAGACGCACTTCTCGGCCGCCAATCACCCTCAATACTTTAACAAAACGTATAATCAAACGTTTTATACTACTTTTTCTAATAAAACTAGAGGTGTAGCTATATTCATCAGAAATTCCATTATCTTTGATACGCAACATATATTCAAAGACCCTTTAAGCAGATATATCATTATTAAAGGGAAAATAAATAATCGCCAAATCACGATCGCTTCTTTATACGCCCCTAATGAAGCTCAATCTTCTTTCTTCAAAGACTTCTTCCACATCTTAGATGGATATAGCTCACCTCATATGGTCATCGGAGGAGATTTTAACCTTGCAGCTAACTCCGCACTAGACAGAAGTAATAACTCCCCCACTGCCAGATCTTTTACAAAATCGATCTCTAAATCTTTATACGACCGCCAACTTCTGGATGCTTGGCGAGCTCACAACACTGGTATCAAAGCATACACCTTCTACTCCGCACCACACAATAGCCATGCTAGGCTAGACTATATTTTCACCACCCCAATCATCCTTGCCAACTCCTCCAAAGCTAACATATGCCCCTGCCCGTGGTCAGACCACCAAATAGTCACTTTCAATACATCAAGTATCGGACTCCAACACACGCCACACAATTGGAGAATCAACGATTCCCTTCTCTCAGTCCCACTAATATTTGAACAGGTACAAAAAAATATCCAAGAATACTTCCTACTTAATAACACCCCTGATGTTCTTCCTCCCACTCTTTGGACGGCCCATAAGGCTGTGATCAGAGGCCAACTCATTGACATAGCTTCTAAAAAAAATAAAGCCAAACTAGCAGATATTAGAACTTTATCAAGGGAACTGAACCAACTTTATAGTAACCCACAGCACCCCCATTCACAAATACTCACTGACCAAATTAAAAATAAAAGACAAGCACTTGATGCTCTCCTTTCACAAGAAGCAGAGAAACAAATTAGATTTTCCAAATCCAAACTCCTCTTAAACAGTAATTCCACCTCTAAAATATTTGCTAGGAAATTAAACCAAATCACTAAACCTCCCCACGTCTATAAGTTAAGAGACGGAGATGGCAATATAGTCTCTCACCCAAATGAGGTTCAACAGATATTCTTAAATTTTTATAAAAAACTCCTTTCTAATCCTCATTCTACACCTCCAAACAACATTCCTAACTGGCTCGATTCATTAAACATTCCCTCTCTTACACCACAACAAGCCGAAACTCTCAACTCTCCATGTACGGAGGACGAGATACAGAATATAATTAAATCATTAAAATCCTCCACCGCCCCAGGCCCAGACGGATACTCTTCCACATATTATAAAAAATTTAGCTCTACCTTATCCCCCCACCTTTGCTCCCTCTTTAACCACATTCTCAAAGGTAACTACTTCCCTGAAGAAATTCTTTTAGCAAATATGTCCCTCATCCCCAAACCATCCAAAGATCACTCCCTTCCTCAAAATTATCGCCCAATATCTGTCCTAGACAATGATTTAAAAATTTTTGGTCGCATGTTAGCAGACAGATTAGCTAAGGTAATCAACCTTCTAATACATCCTGATCAGACAGGCTTCATGCCTCATAGACACATCACAGACAACATCAGGCTTGTAGCAAATATCACTCAAGATGCTAACCACACCTCTCGCCCGGTTACTCTTCTGAGCCTTGACATTAACAAGGCTTTTGACAGTGTGGGATGGTCCTATCTAGATCATATTCTATAAAAATTTGGTATTAAAGACTCCTTTTTCCATGGTTTTAAAGCCTTATACCACCTGCCACAAACAAGGATCAAGATCCCTGGTGCCAATTCTGAGTTCTTCCCTCTATATAGAGGCACACGGCAGGGATGCCCTTTATCACCCTTACTGTTCGCCCTGGCATTAGAACCTTTAGCGATCCACATAAGAAATAATAAGGATATAAAGGGTTACATTAAAGACCAAATAGAGTATAAACTTAGTTTATATGCTGACGACTCCATTCTTTTCCTATCCGACCCAATCAAGTCACTCCCAATACTAATTCAGACCTTGGAACAATTTCACCAGATCTCCGGCCTCAGAGTTAATCTTTCAAAATGTTCAATCCTTCCCATAAATATACCCACTGACATCTCTCAACACATACAGAACAACTTTTCTTTTACTTGGTGCCCTCACTCATTCAGATATTTAGGTGTTCATATCACCCCTAGCTTCAATACACTATATCAACACAATTACCCTCCCCTTTTTGCTCATATTAGAAAATTGATAAAGTCCTGGAATACCTACAATATTTCTTTCCTTGGCAGATTATGTGCGATTAAGATGACAATTCTTCCTAAACTTCTATTCTTCTTCCGCTCACTCCCTATTAACATCCATAAATATAATTTGGACAGACTACAGAAAGACATTAATGCATTTATCTGGTCTGGGAAAAAGCCAAGATGCAACCTCATCACACTTTATAGATCCTCTAAAGCAGGCGGCTTTG
>BLSH010000462.1:375828-386438 GCA_018402905.1 Glandirana rugosa
GA
Source organism: Glandirana rugosa (assembly GCA_018402905.1). Taxonomy (NCBI): domain Eukaryota; kingdom Metazoa; phylum Chordata; class Amphibia; order Anura; family Ranidae; genus Glandirana; species Glandirana rugosa. The sequence goes on from BLSH010000462.1 coordinate 375,831, forward strand.
ACTGTCTATAGAAATATCTACACTATTGTCATGAATTCTACTTATGGTGTATATATTCATGTTATACAAACATTCCACCCTTCAATTTCCATCCTTGTTGGCTCAAACTAGAATATCCAGGTTCTTAAACAGACAGATCCCTTTATCGCCACAAATATGTCTACTTTTTCAATCTATACCTGACACTCCAATCCAATGCCTAAGATTAATACACTCCCTATTCAGTGCGATTCAGTGGATGATAGCTTGCAACTGGCGCTCTAAAAGTCTCTCCTGGTCACAAGTTCTTCATAGTTTGGATCAGGCCAGACTTTCAGAATATATCCTTCATACACTGCATGATTCAAGACATATTTTTAAAGAAAAATGGTCTTATTGGGATGTTCCTTGATCTACATAACAAGCTATTCTTAATGCTTTTAACATTTCTACTTCCTACCTTTAACTTCCCACCTTACAAACATATTGTACTTATATATGTGGTATTCATCTTAAGTACTGTTATCACATCTATAAAGATATCTGTCAAGACTGTTACATCTATGTATAATAATATGTATGATAATGTACTGAGACATGTATGTATCTTTCCTGTTCCATTTCCTTCCAATAAAAATTCGTAAACAAAAAAAAAACAATCATTAATCAAAATGATACATACATACATAGACATACATCTCCAGTGATCATTCACCATTGTCCTATCATATACTGTTAAGTAAAGATGATCTAAGCCTGGTCTTTACTTCAACTGTCTTGTTCAAATGATTTTCCCCAAAGGGTACAAGTGGGTTTTTATCAGTGGGTGGAGCCTTTTCCCTTTCCATGCCCAATGGGCTGGAAGGGAGGACTAAACATTTAAATAATTATAATAATCATGGCTACCTTTTAGGAATTTGCAGGGCGTCGATTGGTCTCAGCAATTTTTTTCCTTTGTTTCAAATAATAGTTACATAGCAAAACTAACCATTTCAAGTATTTAAAAATGTCCTTTACCTTACAAAGTTTTTATTTTTTTTCATCACTTACTTTTGAGCAACACATGTCACACTAGCATTCCATAGCTGTTCAAAACGTAACACATTGCCCTACACTTCACACAGTATATCTCTATTAGATTACAAGCTTCCTGAAGGTAGGGACCGATGTGAACACACAATATACATACAAAGCACTGCACAAACCGACAACTCTATAAAAGTTCCTGAAATAAATAAATAAATCAAAGGAGAGAAGGAATCCGTCTACACAGAAACACACAGAACGAGGGGGAAAGGGGGGGCCAAATCATCTCCCTCAAGTAGTGAAACGTATGTTATCACATTCACTACAGGGAGAACAGAATGCATTTAACCTCTTCATAAAACATGGCCAGCTCATCATCCCCCACATTCAAACAGTGAGACTTCTACAATCCACATACTTTTTTTTTTTTTTTTGTGGGACTCGGATAAAGTTTGGCAGGCTTCGGGACATAAGCGGGAGGGTGGCTTGGAGAACGGCATGAGGGGGTGTATGGGTCTATGTATTTCTAACTCACACTCATATATTTTCTGAAAAATCTTATTATGATTTATTACTAGAGAACCTTTTTCAGAGGGAACATTAAACAGTAAACCACACACACTCAGGACAAGTCATTCAAAACATTTTCCATGCAACAGAGAGTGAGAGAGAAAACAAAAGTAATATAATCATGAAGTGCACTGCCGTTGGTTGTTATCTGTTTGGCGTCCCAAACAGCCCCGATGCTTATCAAACAAAGCATTTTTTTATATTTCTCTATATACTCGAGCATCCCAGACTGCTCTGATGGGTGTCCCCGACTTCCCAGTGCTTCTCAGAGCACTCTAACTGGTCAGTTAGTTTTACTTTTATCTCAACAGGAGGATATTATTTTTAGCCTTTAAGATGCAAAGGATCTTGGAGACACCCGTACCTACGGCAATGTAATCTCCGTCAAAAAGACAAATATTACTTACCGCAGGTGACCCCCAAAATCCCAGGACGAGCCCCCAGCTGAAAGGAAGGGGTTACTGTATCCTCGGCTAGCTCCTGAACCTCCGACAGGCACCTTTATGATTATCAGACATATCTGTAGATAATTTGCATAGATAAGAAAGACACACGCAGAACGATAGTTAAGCAGGGAATTGTGTGTATTGTGACGCATGGGAGGCGCCCTTTATATGGCAGTACCCGTCACAGATCATTCAAGAAATGGCACATGCATACATCATCAAGCAGTAGAAACTGGGAAAAACAGGTGTCCTTTGTTACAAGATACAAAGGGAACATTAGCTGCAGAATATTGATACAGAAAACAAGAACTTCATTATGTGACTAACTGGCCTATTTCATGAGAACCTAGCAAAAGACATTTTCTCAAGATAAGGCCAGAAACAAACCAGACTAACAGATATTTAAAGTGGAACCCTAACATACAAAATGGATACCGTCAAATCCTTACAATCGTCTCTGTTATACTGGGTCGGCCTTTATGTTAGAGGACCCTTTAGTTTGCCCGAACTGATGGGAGGCCCTTGCGCCTCTCTTTTCCATTTTTGTTATAAATCATCCTAAGGTTTTCACTTGACTTAAAATGCTTTTCATTCCAACAGGAACTACAGTCTTCTTAGAAATTACATTTTGTAATGCTGTTGATCTCTGGCTCCCCCCCAGGGATCAGATGATGGTTTGCTCTCTGACCAGAGGGTTAATGCCCGAGTGGGTCGGCATTTCCCGGGGGGTGGGGTTATCCCTCAATTTGTGGTGAATTTGAGTGCTTCTCTTGGGGCGGGGAGGGGGCCCCCCTTCCACGGCACACCCCTAGGGGTGGGTCGCGGAGGGGGCCCCCGTCCGGCTGGATGAAAATCTCCACTACTGTCCCCATTTTTGGATCACTGCTCCTTCCTCAAGTATTGACAGATGTTGGTTGTCAGTTTATAAAACAGTTATAGTTGACCAGAGGAAGAGACTCATACCTCTCAGTTTGTTAAATACGTTTTGGCTTTCTTATTGCCCTCTCCGGTTTTAACCCTTTTAACAGCTGTCACATTGTTTTACATGAAGAAAGCTTCTGCTCCTCTTTATGCATATTGGTTATCCCCTCGTGTGGGACACCGGCTGGGTCTCCCACGGGAGGGGTCGGGCCTGATTTTGCTTACAAGCACTTAGGGGGGGAAGCCCCCCGGTTCCGGGCAGAATAGTTGGCCATTTGCTAATAGACGTGGGCCTTTCCTCCTCGGTTGTCCCCGTGTTGGGGAGTGGGGAGGGTAGCCCCATGAAATGGTAATGGGACCTCAGTCACCTTCTTTAACACGGGTCCATACCTCAAGTTTGTCTAGGTGCTGGTTATAAGCTCTTAAAACTTTTTCATAACTGTGATTAGGAATGGGCTCCGGATTCTCGGGTGCTACCCCCCATGTGCCTCCTCCTCCTCAGACACCCCGGTCTCTGGGGAAGAGGGCGTCCAAACTTAGTTTCAGACATTTATAGTGTGTGTACGCATCTTCATACCCTGTTCTGGTTTTTGTTTTTCTTTTCTTTCTCTTCTCAGCCCTTTTCTCTTTTCCTCTTTTTCCTATATTTAAGGGAGAGCTAACCCATTACCTCTTTGCACCACCTTCTCCGTAGACCAGCGGTGAGACTGGCAGATTGTTTCCTCAAGGGATGTCCGGAATCACTCACTGGAGGACTTCTACCCTTCTAAGCAAGGTAAGTGACGTTCAGGTCTATAGCTTCATAACACCTCTGCTCCATGGCTAACACTAATCGTTCTACATTGAAAATGGCCACACATAACGTTCAGGGGCTTAATTCCCCGGTTAAACACCAGAAAATCTTTAATTTTTACAAATCCCAACAAATTGATGTAGCATTAATTCAGGAGACACATTTTCCCCTTAATTTCGCTCCAAAATGTCTCCACCAACATTTCCCAGTTTTCTACCTGGCGGGCACGGAAAGCAAAACAAAGGGAGTAGCTGTTCTATTTTCCAAACAATGCAACTTCTCCCTGAATGGGCAGTACAAAGACCCTAACGGTAGATTTCTCCTAGAAGAGGGGTGGATGGATGGCCACCTGTACTCCTTTGTTTCTTATTACGCCCCTAATGAAGGCCAAGCTGACTTCTTCCAAACCATGTTTCAGGCTCTCGACCCCCTTTTAGAGGGGACTCACATTTTTGAGGGTGATTCAAATGTCGCGTTCGATCAGGGGTTAGATAAATCGAACCCAATGAAACCAGTTTAACTGACCCCGCAAAAGTTAGCCTCAAAATTGCTCGCCACTTACATTCCTGGGGTCTGGCGGATGTCTGGCGGGATGCACACTCTTTAAAAAGGGACTTTACCCACTTCTCAATCCCTCACTACTCCTATTCACGGATTGATCACATTTTGATCCCCTCCAATAAACTCCCACTAGTGCTTAATTCGCAAATTGTAGACACTCCAATCTCGGACCACTCGCTGGTTACTATGTCCCTCATATGTGACTCCCCAGGCCGCTCTACCTCATATTGGAGACTGAATGAATCCCTTCTCAATGACCCAGTAATGGTCACTATCATTGAAAAAGCCCTGAACGTATCGGGGACACTGATAGTTTCAGACATAAACACAGCGTTTATCTCCGTTATTCCAAAACCAGACAAGAACCCAGAAGAAGTGGAAAATTATAGGCCCATTTCTCTTATTAACAATGACCTCAAAATTTTAAGGAAAGTATTAGCGAATCGCTTAGCATCTTTCATTAACATATATATCCACAAGGACCAAGTGGGGTTCATCCCAGGTAGACAGGGGCCCGACCAGACTAGACGGGCTATTGATATCATATCTATTCTTCAATCTAATTGGTCGGGGGACCACCACAGCGAGGGATGCTTCTATCCCTTGACATACATAAGGCCTTTGACTCGGTCACCTGGCCCTATATTTTTCAACTCTTGGAGCATTAGGGGTTTGGGGAACGGTTCCTAGGCATTATCCACTCCTTATATTAATTCCCGAAAGCTTTAATTCGCATTCAAGGCTATTATTCTCCACTGATTAACATAGAAAGGGGTACAAGGCAGGCTGGCCCTCTGTCCCCCCTAATCTTCGCGATCGCCATCGAGACCCTAGCAATCGCAATTAGGGAAAACCCCAATATCACAGATGTTGCCTGTGGAACCCAAGTCCATAAATGTGGTCTTTTTGCGGATGATATGCTTCTATTCCTCACTGTCCCAATTACGTCACTCCCCAGCCTTTGCCAGACCCTAGAGACATTCTCTCACCCATCGGGTCTAAAAGGGAATTACGAAAAATCACAAGCCATGAACGTCTCTCTCACACAAGAGACTCTTTTGACCTTAAAGAAGTCATTCAAATTCTCTTGGAACGACATCAAATATTTAGGTATCTACTTGAAGCCTAAGTTTGAGGACCTTTATGCTCACAATTTTCCACCTATGATCCATAAACTGGAACTATATTTAAAGATTGGGCCAAGCAGAGCCTGACATGGTTTTGGGAGCATTAATGCAATTAAAATTACCCTATTGCCTAGAATGTTATATCTGTTCAGATCCCTCCCTATACAGATCAGGAGAGATAATTTGAGGTCTCTACAAAGCAAAATACTCACGTTTATTTGGGGGGAGCTGGATACAGGATTAAGCAACAAACATTGTTCCTCTCAAGGAAGAGAGGAAGTCTGGGGGTGCCACATCTTTTAAAATATTTTTATGCAGCAAGACTATCCCAACTCTCCACAGTTTACTCTAGAGTGGATTCAGATAGAGCGCCAAGAAGCACCGACTTTTACTCTGGACTAACTCTTCTGGTGTAATCCAAAAAATCGCCCAGCCATCCTTTCCTCAACTCTCTCCATTTCTTTTTCTCTATGGGATCAATTAAGGAAAAATCCAGCCCTTGTCTCCGCTACTCACCCTCTAGCACATATTTTTTAATAATCCCGCCAGGTGAAAATATCAAAGCCTTTCAATGGTGGCTAGATAAAGGCCTATACAGGATAGGGCACTTCTTCACGTCCTCAGGTCCAATCACCTTAGCCTACTGCGTAAGTAAACGTAACCTTCCAAATTCCGAAAGGTTCAGATTGAGACAAATTAGTCACTTCCTCAATAGTATTTGGAAAGATAAACCCAATCCCCCCTGATGACAGACTATGAAATTTGGAGTGGCTCAACCATGGAGCAGAGGAGGGGGCATATCGATCATCTATGCGTCACTTGCCAATGAAAAAAGCAAATCCCACTATATGCTGGCCTGGGAGGATGACCTCCAGTTTCATTGGAACCTAGAGACTTGGCATAACGCCATGAAGGCAGCCTATAAGGGGATTCTTAATACCTCACTAATGGAAGCTAATGTAAAAGTCTTAGGCCGCTGGTACATGACTCCCTCTAGGTTAGCTAGCATATACCCTACTGCTGATCCTCTTTGCTTCAGGGGATGCCAACTCCGGGGTACTATGAGCCACATCTGGTGGGAATGCCCTAGGATTAGACCACTGTGGGAAATTCTTTTTAACTTAATCTATAGATTTACTAACTTTAAAATCCCTAGAACTCCAGCAGTTGCCTTACTAAACTCACATATACCGAACACCCCAAAGTTAACGCTTAGATTGATTCACTTTATTCTTCTAAGTACTAAGATCACCATAGCTAAGTTCTGGAAGAAACCCCGCACCTCTCTGAAAGCTGTGATCAGGAAGGTCTCTTGGATCATGTCAAGAAAAACTAGCAAGTGAACTCACAGATTCCTCTAAAAAATTTGAAGCTATCTGGGAACCTTGGGCCTCATATACAGGTATTCCCTTATTTCCAGGAATGGCCATCGCTAATCACCTTCAGTCCACTTCGTGACTGCTTCTTCTTCAGTGACATGGTATTAGCTCTCTCCTCTCTCCCCTTCTCTTCTCTTCCCTCCTTTCTCTCTTCTTTTCTCCCTATGGTTTGTGTATTAAAGTGACTTTATAATTGTCGTTATAGGACAGAACACTGATAAGGTGCCTTGGGATGGGAACTCAATTTAGTTTCACAGGATTTTATAATACTGGTGGGGGAATTTGCTTCTGCAGGGCCCGAATTATGGATGACGAGGTGAGTAGATCTCCAGGGTATTGGTAGAGGTTAATCAGCTTGCCCCCAGGGTTGAGGGTGCGGGCGGGGCACTCCTTCTGGCACAGCTAGTACCCATTTAGGGTGCCGGGGGGTGGGCAGCCGTTGCCTCCCTGCTGTGGGGGATCTTTCAGCTCTTTTAGGGCCTCAAACCCACATATCCTGAGGCTCGGGTATTTTTGTCAACTTTACAAATTCCCTGCATGTCTATAAAAATTGCCCATTTCAGCATTCAAAAGTATGTCATTGCAATATTACTCTCACCGGTAATCCCCATTCTTTTTTTCCAAGAATTACCTTGCTCTACGGACTAAACAATCCCTCTACTTATCTCTCCCAGAATATGTTTTGTACCTATCTGATGTCTGAAATGATATAAGGCATATTTTTGTACTTTTGTAATTTGTCAATAAAATATTTGAAAGTAAAAAAATATCATTTACATCATTATATACGGAAGGTTCTTTTAAAATGATGAATCACATGAAAGCTATATGAAAAAAAACATACATGTACTTGTGACGAACGTGGGTATCAGATCGCTGCCCTCCTCACCGACCGGCGACCGAGGACCCCCCTGATCTAATACTGCACTTGTCACGAACGTAACAATGCCACTCTCAGCTGCTTTCAGCACAAAGATTTCCCAGTTTGCGGGACCACCGTCTAAGTGCCAGCCGCCTGAGAGCGATTGTTATCGGGTTAATTCAAACAATTAACCCTTTCTCTTCCACCACTTTTGGATGCTGGCCAGAAGACCCGTATGTTAGCAACACCAGTATTTCAGAATAACCACCTGTAACACACACTGTCACCACAGACAGGTATATCCAGATGCGTTATTTTAAAAAACAGTAGCGCTCTTCAAAGGAACAGATTAGTAATAGTTGCATTAAGAGCTTTAGGGACAAAATTAACATTTTTCAAAATAAGGTTTAATAATGAAAAGGTCAAGTTTTAGGTGCAGTAAAATATTTACAGAAAAATAAAAGTACAAAGTGAGACAAAATTACAGCGACATAGAATAGAATGAAAATACCTGCATTCAAAATGTCCGTGCCTAATCAGTGTTTCGAAGATTATTTCCTGGTTCTCTGATGTTGTTTCATTGATGGTAATTGAGAACTGACCATTGATCTTGGCAGTCCTTTTTTCTCTGGATCACAAGGGGTGGAGCCATACCCCTCTGGTCATTCATATGAGAGGGCATGTTCTTAGACAATGTCCAGGGTGGGCCATTGCGAGACATGCTGCATAATCCAGGCATGGATTATTAAAATCATAACTTGAGATTGGGCCACCCAGCAAATCTCCCAGTAAGAAATTCAATCTCGGCATGCGTAAAGCTTTCAAATGACTCCAAACATGAGAGTGCTGAGACCTTCTAGGACCCTGGGAAGGGAATAGACTAGTTCTATCCCTCCTTGGGTAACAAGGGGTGAATGTTTATACTTGAATTATCCAAGCCGAAATTCTACATTGAAACATGTACGTTTTATCACTGTGGCATATGTATAACGGAAGTTATGACTGTATGTAAGTTTTTCTACCTTCTCATGTTGTTCCAAAGTTACTGAAAGGGTCAGGGTTGCTGGGGGTGATTTACGGTGTCGCATGTCCCACATCAGTTTGGGTTATGTTTGTTTAAGATCAACAATCACTTTCAAGTAAAGACAACCACAGACAGATATATTTTTCTGGCTTGTCCAGATGCCCCTTTGAAGTTGATCTGGCCAGAAAAGGAGGGGGGGTGGAAATGAGGAGCTTTGTCCTAGTTCAAACTGCCATGTTAGAAGGAGAGAAAAAAAAACTTAGCAGCCATTTAAGTATCTCCCCTTCCAAGATGGAGCCAGTGTTGCTTTGTGCGTGTCTCACGCGTGATATCATCACATTACTGTATATATATTTTGCATAATACTCAAAGAGCTGATAAAAACAAAGCAAGATGAGAACAACAATACAATAGATAAAAGGAGTCTGTTTAAAAGCTAGCATTCTGAAAGGTATTATGAGTCTCCAAATTAATTAAAAAGATGAAAACATAGGTGTATGCACCTGTTATATAATAATATAATGTATATAATGATCATAATGTGTATAACCATTCGTCCCCTTGGGGACCGTTCATCTCCTTGGGAGCCCCATTGGGTTCTGTTTCAGAAGCCAATGAGCCAAAATGTCTTTCTGGGATTCTTTATGTGAGAGTCATCCTCTTCTTCATCTGAGTCTGAGCATTGGCTATCATCTATATTGTGAGCTAGAAACCATCATGTCACAATCAGGGGTCAGGCTCGAAAACCAATTGCTAAACAGTAGCTATAGGTGGACAAATCAGCAGGATAGGTATACAGGCAGTCACCCTGGTGGATGACGTAGGCTCAACTGAGGTGCTAAAAAAAGAGAGAAAACTGCAACTGTTTTTGCAGATCTAGCAGAGGAAAAAAATATGGAATCACCGTGTACTTTGCAGGTCTATAACAAACATCTGCATCAGATTTCATCTGCTAATGAATCTGCAGTTAAAAAAGAGTGCTTGCACACCTTGCTGAGCTGCTGCGCCAACCTGATTGACATGAATCATGGCTAGTGTTGAGCGAACCCAGACTGTAACATTTGGGTCCGTACCGAACTTTCGGGTGTCCGGGACCCAGACCCGAACACGGACATTTCAAAAAACGTTCGGGTTCGGTCCGGGGTTCTGCTATTTTACTCCATGTGTTGAGAAGCTGCAGGGCAGCCAATCAACAAGCGTTTCACTAGTTTGCCCTTAGAAGCCATCACAGCCATGCCTACTAATGGCATGGCTGTGATTGGCCAGTGCATCATGTGACCCAGCCTTTTTATAAGCTGGAGTCACGTAGTGCTGCAGTCACATGCTCTTGGGTTAGTGTAGGGAGAGGAAGCTGACAGCATGAGGGAGAGAATTTTAAGATCTGATCCTGCATCCTGAGATAGATTACTTTACTACTGCTGTGCTGTTGCTCTGAGGACAGATAGCAGAAATTAGAGATTTCACATACCGCTGCTTTGAGTTGCAGATCAAACTCTGCATAAAACAATGATCGATACGATCATGCTCAATGATCAGATTGTTGGAGGAATTTGAGATTTCAAATACAGATGTGTATAAGTGCAGATTGCAGATTAAACTCTGTCTAATGCAACGATCGTTACGATCGTACACAACGATCAGATTGTGGGATCGTACACAACGATCAGATTGTGGGAGTAATTTGAGATTTCACATACTGCTGCTTTGAGCGATCTGACTGCACTAGGTAGAGGCTTCTGCTTAGAGGGACAGATTCTTGTTCCAAAACCATTGCCTACTCCTATAGGGCCAGCTGTTGCTGTAAGTGACACATTATTGTTGAAAAATCATCTCCTAGTTCTAAAGGGAGAGTTTCCAGGTGTTGCTTAGATGGACAGATTCTTGTTCAAAAACCATTGCCTACTCCTATAGGGCCAGCTG
>BLSH010000462.1:393590-428854 GCA_018402905.1 Glandirana rugosa
TACATGTTGATCATACCCCCCCCCCCCCTTAATTTCCTCTTCTCAAGAGAGAATACATTAAGTTCCTCTAATATTTCCCCATCGCTGAGCTCCTTCATGCCTCTTATCAGTTTGTTTGCCCTTCTCTGCACTTTCTCCAGTTCCCCAATATCCTTTTTCTGAACTGGTGCCCAAAGCTGAACTACATATTCCAGATAAGGTCTTTCTATTGATTTGTACAGGGGCAAGATGATCTCTCTCTCTGGATTCTGTACCTCTATCAATACAAGAAAGAATTTTGCTCGCTTTGGAAACTGCAGCTTGCCATTGCATGTTATCGTTAAGTTTGTGATCTACTAGAACACCCAGATCTTTCTCCACCATTGATTCCCTCGGCTATACTCCCCCTAGTAAATATGCTTTAAAATCTTTTTATTATTTTTTATTACAAAAACAACAAGCAATACCACAATAACACATGACTTGACAAACATTTAACCACTTCAGCCCCGGAAGGATTTCCCAGGTTAGGACCAGAGCACTTTTTGCGATTCGGCACTGTGCCGCTTTAACTGACAATTGCGCGGTCATGCGATGTTGTACCCAAACAAAATTTTCGTACTTTTTTCCCACAAATAGCGCTTTCTTTTGGTGGTATTTGATCCCCTCTGCATCATTTCTGATCACCGCTATAAACAAAAGAAAAGCGTCAATTTTGCAAAAAAAAAAAAAAACAACATTTCTTACTTTTTGCTAAAATACATATCTAAACAAAAAATATAAAAAAATTTATTTTTCATCGGTTTTGGCCAAGTTATATTCTTCCTCATATTTTTGATTAAAAAAATTTAAATCTGCGTTTATTGATTGGTGTCTGCAAAATTTGCAGCATTTACGAATGATGAAAATTAATTTATGGGTTTTTTTTTTTTTTTTTTTAACTAGTAATGGCAGTGATCTGCGATTTTTATCAGGACTGCGATATTGCAGCGGACATGTCGGACCATTTTGACACTTTTTTGGGACCATTGTCATTTATACAGTGATCAGTGCTATGAAAATGCACTGATTACTGTGTAAATGCCTTTGCCAGTGAAGGGGTTAACCTGCAGGGGCCGCTCTAAGGGTTAACTGTGTTCCCTCAGTGTGTTCTAACTGTATGGGGGCTGGGCTGGCTGTGGGAGGGGAGTGATCACGGCTCCCATATACAAGGAGCCTGTGATCACATCCCTTCCCCCTCTGTCAGAACGGACCTCCGTGTTTACATACATGGACCTCCGTTCTGTCACTCCGGGGGGGGGGGGGTGATCGCGGGTAAATGGCGGACATCAAGTCTGCCATACCCACTCCCTGGCCCCCCCGGAACACAGTGAGCATGCCCACAATACTCGTTCTCGCAGCCGCTGTCAGGTGACTGCGTTTCGCGATAATGAGCCAAGTTGCCGCCGTCAAGCCATGGTGGGCGGTCTGCAAGTGGTTAAGTTAACTTATTTATACATACATCAAAGCATCAATAAACCAAAATCATAAAAGATTGTGAAAAAAGAGAGACTAAGGATCGCTGCACCTAAAATAGCATATGCTATATAGAATAATTATTATAAGGCCTTAGGGTGCTGACCAAAATAAGAAAAGTGCTTCTTATGTATCTGTAACTTATAATCACTAAATAGTAACATAAAGAGTGTGAAAAATGAATGAATAAGTATCCTCAGGCCACTCATTGTGTTTCCTCTTAACTGTGCGTTGAAAAAACACTATATATTTCATATATGTGAATCATAAATAAATAGGTTATAACTAATTAGAAAAATTGAGAATAGAAACCATTAAATAATAGCCCCAAATAAAGTTCATAGATAAATCCAGAATCCAATCACCAGTGAATAAAACTTTGTGAAAATGAATCACCAATGCAGTGGACCGCCAACAGAAAATCAATCAATATGCGCTCACCAAATAGACTCGGCCACAAAGTGACCACACAGCATGATGGAATAACAAGGTGGTTACAGCCAGATCCTCCAAAAATGTCCCCTTTCTCCTTCTCATACAGATATGCAGTCTTCTAAAAATGTCTCAGTAACAAAGTCGCAGAAAAGAAGGATATGGTGTGATACAGTTTTTTAATTAAGAAAGATTCATATACACACCACATTAGTTTTGCTCACATTTAACTGGATAAAAAAATGCCTCTTGATATAGGGATACAGCTTGGGACCCCGTTCGGGATGACAGCTGGCTCTAACCCTCCTCTCAGCAGCATAGCATCACCCAGATCACCACTCCTTCCTCTCTCAAGCCCTGTGCAAAAGTGTCTCAAGCCTTAGCTTTAATATATTTTGAGCTTCTGCCCGTCATCAGGAAGTGAAGCTGACGCCATTTTGCCAGAGCCTCTTATACCCCTCACACAATTCTCAGTGGTTCAATTCATTAAATCGCAGCATGCAGTTCTGAATTATATTCAAAAATAATTTTGAATATTATACTCCCAGATTAATCCAATAGATCAAATTGTGTCCGCATAATGTAATTCATAGTGTCAGGGGGCACGATCTGTATCCTTCATCGTTACAAACGGCAGTACATTCACAATATAGAATACATTTAAAACACCCAAGTTTATAAATAGTTGTTATAAAACCATCCTTGCTATATTATTTAAATTCATCCTTCCTTAAGAGCGTTTAATATTTTATGTAAAAAACCCCGTCAATACCCCTGTCTCTAACAATACTTGAATAACGGGGCCATTCGCCCTCTAATGGTGAAGTAAAAAAACAGTCTCTATTGCAGCAATTCAGTCTTATACCATAAAATTATATCTGTTGTGTTATATGTTTCTTATGTATTATTTGATTATTAATTTAGATTTGTATATGTAAATTTTTATTTATTAATAAAAACAACAAAATTATCATAATTATGCCAAAATGTATTGATGAATTAAAATTAATTACTTTAAAAAGGATTACCCTAAAATTGGTTATTCTAAAATTGTATAGACTCAATCCAACCCTAACAATCTCAAAATTCAAATGTTGTGAATATTATGCAGGCTTCCCCCTGATTCACTCAATTAAATGGTCTATATGGGGCCAACTGGTCACAAATACATAGCTCCCATGGGGAAGGCCATATACTAACAACAATGGGTTAAACTCAAATTACCAAACCTAAAAATCAGTGATAAAACAATTTACACCTAGATCAATGTTTAATCCAAGTGGCGTGAGCGAATTTAATTCCAAAATCCATCTTGTTTCGGCCTGTGATACCTGAATTGGTATATCATTACCTCTCCAATATGGCATTATTCTGCCAATCCCACAAAATTTCAATAAGGACAGATCTTTTTGGTGAAATATTCTAAAATGATTTGAGACACTATGTTGTCGGTATACTTTTTTTATATTGATGACGTGTTCATCTATTCTCTTATGCAAGCTCCTTGTTGTCCTCCCCACATAGTTCAAACCGCATGGACACGTCAACATATGAACAACATTGCGAGTGTTAAATTATATAAATTTCACTATTTTATACCCCTTGCCACCAGCTGCTTGAAAATGTGTTTCTCTCTCTATTTCTTGTAGTTCTGCAAGATTTACATTTTCCACATCTATAAAACCCAATAGTGCTCAAAAAAGTTTTTTCGTCCTTGGGAGGTCTACAGTGTTCCTAGCTATCATGTTCCTCAGGCCAGGGGCCTTCTTGTAAATAAACTTCGATTTTCTTGGGAGAATTTTCTTAAGTGTATTATCTTTAAGTTAAATAGGCCAAATCTCAAAAAGGAATGTGACTACCTGCTAGTGGGCAAATTTAATATTCCAACATTCTATATCATCCCAAACCTACACAAGTCATTAACATAACCTCCCGATAGACCTATAGTGTCTGTGATAAAGGGACCCTTAGAAAGAGTAGGGAAGTATGTGGATTCCCCAATTAAGGACATGGTTTGTCACCTCCCTTTTTTTTGTTAGGGATACAAGGGATGTTCTCCTGAAGTTACTCCATATATTGGTGCTACCTGGAGCACAGCTGGTAGGAATAGATGTAGAAAGTCTGTATATGTCCATCCCACATGAATGGGGGCTCAAGGCAGTGACCCACGTCTTAGAGATTGAATATTCTACTCTGGTGCACATAATAAATGTGTGTCTGAGCTCTTGGAGTTTATGCTTAACTGTTTTCAATTTCTGGGAGTGAACCATTGCCAATTAAGAGGCACATGCATGGGAGCACTGTGGGCACTGGAATATGCCTGCCTCCACTTGGACCTGTTGGAGGAGGAGGTAGTGTATGGGTCCTCGATGTACCTCAGCCACTGTTCTTTGTGGCTGAGGTACATCAATGACATCCTCATGGTGTGGATGGGGACAATAGAACAATTGGCTGGTTTCATTAAAGAATTAAACCAAAACAAAAGAAATATCAGACTCACCTACTCACACCATGAGACTACGCTGCCATTCCTGGATTTACAAATATCCAAAGAGGGGACAAAAATTACCACCTAAACGTTTCGCAAAGAAACGGCAGCCAATACATTGCTACAGGCCCAGAGTAATCATCCTAGATCCCTGATTCATGGAATCCCAATGGGACAGTTTCTGCAGATCAGAAGAAACTGTTTCAAAGATTGTGATTTCAGGGATGAGGCTTGTGACATGTACAAGCATTTCAGAGAAAGGGGTTATTCCTACAAATCGATAAGAAGCAAGAAAAAAAGCAGGGATGAGTAAACATGACACTCAGTTGGAAAACTATCTTGAAAAAAGGAGGTAGATCCAAAACAAGGAAAACACCCAAGGATTATTACAAAATATGGTTCACAGTGGGGCCAAGTTAAAAGGGTTTTGGAGAAACACTGGCCTGTTTTAACGATCACCTTTTGGAGATTGTTGGTCCTAGACCTTTGATGACAGCGAACTAAAAACCTTAATGATACATTGGTACACTCAGAGTATCAGAGAACCCAGGCTAAGAATCGGTTGACAGATTTTACACCTATCTGCGGCATGTACGCCTGTGGACATTGTCACATCTGTATGTCCACAAAACCAATGTGTTTGCAAATTTTGATGGGACAAAAAAGTACAAAATTAAGCAATTTTTTAATTGCTCAACAACTCAAGTAATCTATATGTTATGATGTGCAAATTGAAAAAACTTGGAGATTGTTGGTCCTAGACCTTTGATGACAGCGAACTAAAAACCTTAATGATACATTGGTACACTCAGAGTATCAGAGAACCCAGACTAAGAATCGGTTGACAGATTTTACACCTATCTGCGGCATGTACGCCTGTGGACATTGTCACATCTGTATGTCCACAAAACCAATGTGTTTGCAAATTTTGATGGGACAAAAAAGTACAAAATTAAGCAATTTATTAATTGCTCAACAACTCAAGTAATCTATATGTTATGATGTGCAAATTGAAAAAACTTTAGTTACAAAAATACAGAGTACTGTGAAAAAATATTGTGAAAAAAATATTAAATGTGTGAAGAATATTGTATAGTCCCAAATTTTTTTCCACCACAATAAATCGTGCAGACACCTCCAGTGATGAGGAAGGGGTAAGTAAACACCCTTACCAGAAACAAAGACCCACTATCGCTAGTAAGGGTCAAACTCGCTAGCAGATATAACCCTCTGCGGGGTGTGGGTGATGGCAGACCAATCCTCCTGTGTCACTAGGGTTCCGTGGTATCCAAAAACATAACTTGGTTGTTAGACAATGGACCTCAATAGTCTCTCACACCGTATGCCATAAGGAAACATAAAGGCTACATAGCGTAATACCGTAAGGCTTGTTTATTTAAAACATATGCTTAAAACAGGGTATTCACAGATTTAAAAGCAGACTCTCGCATTGATCAAAATGAGAAAAGACTTTTGCCGGCAAGATACAACAGAACGCCCGTCCTCGCGGGATTCACATGAGGCGTGGTGACGTCAGTACGCAAACTCCGCCCTACATGTTTTGTGAAAGGTCACGTCTTCCCGTGCCCCGTGCATTTTTGCCCAATTCCATCATGGCGACCCAAATGGCCCAACGGTGAAAGGGATCTATGTGCTAAATCTACCAGTTAGGAGGGGTGACTTTGACACCATTCTCCTATAGAAGCAGAAAATGTGGATATATAATGTGAGATCTTTGGTTCCACAAGGATTGAACAACAAATGCAACTTACAACCCTTTCTTGAGATATAATGCTTATGCTGAATTGGTTCTTTCTTTACCATTTTTTCTTCTGGCCTTTTATCGCTTGCATATGAACTAGGCCCATAGTTCCTGTATCGGCAGATACTTCTAATTAGTTAAAATAAGCAAACCTATTTGTAAAAAGTGATTAATGTGTACTCAGTGGTATTTTTAGTGAATATAGTGCTAGCGTGATGAATGATAAAAGGGAGGAGTGTGAATGCCTGACACCTAGTGGCTAGGGATGAGCATTACCGATATTTAAGTTGCCGTTAGCAGACTTCTCCTTGCTCTAAGAAGTTAGCGCTTGTTGGCTAACGAAACACACCATTGCGGCGTCATCATGCACGTGACGTCCATTAGGATTGCAGCCCGAGGGCAACTGCTGATGGCGAGGTACCTGCCATGAGGTATCCCAAACATTGACTTGGCTACTGACAGTGCGGTGGTATGAGGAGTGCCACAACAGATGTGACAGAGTGGGAGATGGCAGAACAGCGGAGGTGGTGAGATCTCCCCATGTACTTTGACTGTACCAATGCCAATATCTCAGCCTTGTATGGGACACTCCCCCGTTTGTTGTATGCAGTTGTATCCTGTACTTTGATTACATCCACGCCTGTACTCTAGCCTTGCTTGGGATATAAATTCCTAGTTGCTATGAAGTGGCCATCCGGTCAGGTTCATCTCTATGGTACCTCACCTATATTAGATTCAGCCTGTATCCCCCTATTGGAGTTACCTTCAGGGATTGACTGCAATTACGATACTTTATAGCTGACAGGGCTGCTCAATGAGCATTCTATGCCCGTTTGCACCTGACATGCTGCCTAATTGCACATTTTGCTTGGAAAAAAAAACGTTTTGAAATCTGCCACCAAACCTATAAGCTAGCGTAGTCTGCAATAATTGCAATGGCAGAATTATGCAACAACAATTGATCAATTAGAACCCTTAATTTCCTCTGAGCGTGCTTGGTTGTATGTTTGAGGTATGCACAGCTGTGACCCCATTTTTAGACAACGTCGTCTTTTTAATAGTGAATTCCTTTGACCTGAGAGTATTTTGATATTGTGCTATTTTATAATAAAGCTGTTTATTTTTATAGTAACCACAGTGTCCCATATTTGTGATCACCTCCGCAGGCTCTCCCCTCTCTCCCTTTTTCGTCATATGCCTGTTTGGGTCATGGGGACTGCACGGGATACCTATTAGGTATCCAACTGTGATAGGTTGAAACAGCTCACTAAGTAGCACGCTTCTTTTTATTACCTGGCTGTGGTTGATCTGGGTTGACTTTTTTCATTCATTCCAGCTCTGTATCTTCACGTGGAAGGCAATGTTTTGGCATTGTTGGGCAAGGCAGTCTGCTGCAAAGTCCACATTACTGCTGACACGTGGCAAGCATGGTCAGTGACAATATATTTAGTTCACAGCACACGGGGTAACTCAGCTTGCAACTTGGAAGACTGCAGGACAGGGCTCAGTGCTGGAGCTTGTTTTGCCACCACATCTCCATACAGCTGGTGGTGATGATGCGAGATCTGTTAACTCCACCCCCTCACCCCCCCCTCCATGCCCTCCTTTGCTGGATTGTTCTATGAATCACTAATACCCCCTAAGTCATGATACAAAATTTAAGCGCCTACCCTGAAAAAGTGTATATAAGTGCACTTACTAATTCACTCAATAGTCAAATTAAATTAAATATAAACACAGCTATTGACGGTACAATTCAAATGGGACGGCTGCTGTACCTCAGGTTAAACCTGCTAAATCATGTATATGCAAATAACAGCGCCATACCCTTAATCAATGCAAATTCAACAAACAAAAAAATGTGAAAAATTAAATGTTCATATAAACACAAAGTTCATAAGCAACAAAATGTGCTTTAAATAAATCTAATATAAATAAAGTTCATATATGAAAAAAAGTTTCAAAAATCTTGAAAAAGGTGCTTCAAAGAAAGTGCTCATAAAGTGCTTCTATAGTGCTCAAATAGACATTCCAGTGATGTGGTGAGCGGTGATAGGTGACCCCCTATAGTCCCGCACTCACCAAATGCTGTAGATCCACTGCTTTTCAGTCAGTGGATCAAAATAAGCTGTAGGGGGTATAACTTTATCCAAACAGGACCATATACTGGAAAATCCGGAACTTCTTGTACTCAAAGAAATAATAAGAGAAAATCCATAGTGCAAACTGCTAAATCAACGGTTTATTGCGCATAAGATAAAATCCACTTACAAAATCCAGGAATAAAAACAGCATCAACACAGGCAGATGAAAATCATGTGTACTAGTGATGGCGTGCGTTCAGCTCGCTAGCCACGCTGACGGAAGTGACGTCAATGACCGCGACAGACCCGGAAGTGACGTCAACGCGTTTCGCTCGTCATAGGAGCCTCATCACGGACGAGCTTCCTGTCTGTCGCTTGTACATTTATTGACTCATAACCCCGCCTGATAGCACCTAATGCACCAATCAGGACGCGCTCACAAAAACAACAACAACCGGGAAAAAGCCGTGGTATCTCCGTACTCCATCTAGCGGCCGCCAAATAAAACGCACCTCATTCCAAAAATTTTTTTACTTAGAACTACAAATACATAACAAATTAACATTAGAAATTAACCTATAAAATAACTATGAGAGGAAATCTAATCACATGGGGCCCTTTTGTGCGCAACTATAGCTGGGTAGGGGACATCCCGGCTACTAATCCCAAGAGATAGGTCACGTGAGTGGTGTCACAGGATATAAACTTTTTGATCTCGTAGGTCCTGCCTGTTACTGTAGATTCAAAACTGTTGGTATGACGTTTTCTAAACTTGGATACAGTGCAGATAGAACATCTACCACAACTGTAAAAACCTGTACTGTCTAGAAAGGTAAAGGTTTTCCGAGGTGGATCCACCACATTGGGTGCTAACTTTAGTCTCAAGGTGGGAGGTTTTTTATATACAAACCGCGGCTTGTTAGGCAAAAATGTGGCTAGATCTTTATCCCTCATGAATAAAGGCCAGTGAGTCTTAATTATTTTTTCAAATTGTCTATATTCACGAAAAAATGGGGTTAGAAAAGAAATACTAGGGTCAAAAGAATCATTTTGTGGATAGTTTTAAAAAAGCAGTGGAACAAGATTTAGATCAACTGAAAGTAAAAACCGTTAGGCACAAAAAGGACATTGAGGCTAGCATTAAGGATCTTGAAAAAAAGAATAATATCGTAATTAGATCAGCAGATAAAGGGGGAGGTGTGGTGATTCTAAATAAATCAGATTATGTACAAGAAATCCATAGATTGGTGGGTGATAAAGAAACGTATACTGAATTAAAGGGTAACCCTACCAACAAATATAAGGCCAAATTAACTAAAATAATATGAAGAGGACATAAGTTGGGGATTCTCAACAAGAGAGAAGCTAGATATTTAATCCCAGATGCACCTAAAACTGCAGTAATTTATCAGCTCCCTAAAGTACATAAAAATCCTGTAAAACCCCCGGGGAGACCTATTATTAGTGGGGTGGATTCCCTGTTCGCGAGATAAGGTGAATATATTGATAGGTTTCTACAGCCATTAACAATGAAATATCCAGCTTATCTGAAGGATAGTAAAGATCTTATGGTGGCGCTAAATGAAATGGTGATTGACAGTAATTGTCTTTTGGCGAGTATAGATGTCAATTCTTTATATACAAGTATCCAGCAAGACCATGCCATCAAAGCTGTCAAGTGGGCTTTAGATGATACAGAATTAGCCTCAGAACAAAAAACTTTCATTATTGATCTCTTAGACCTAGCCATGAGTCAAAACTTTTTTTGGTTCGATAAAAGATACTTTAAACAAATAAAGGGCGTGGCCATGGGGGCTAAATACGCCCCTTCTGTAGCCAACTTGGTGATGAGTTGGTGGGAAGAAAATGCTATTTTTTCGAACCCGCCCCCATAACTCAAGATGTTTAAACGATATATCGATGACATTATAATTGTCTGGTCAGGCTGTAAGGAATCCCTGATGCAGTATATTCAAAATATGGGAACCAACCCATTACATATTTCTTTTTCTGAACAAATTAGTGATGTGAGTATTAATTATTTAGATATGACTATTTCCATCAGTGGCAATAAACTGTGCACTAAAACTTTCTTTAAAGAAGTAGACCGCAATGGCTACATCCCTTTGGGGAGTTGCCATCATCCTAAATGGCTTGATGGCATCCCCAGGGGACAAATGATGAGAATTAGACGTAATTGTGCCAAGATAGAGGATTATGATAAGCAGGTAGAAACCATTATACAACGATTTGTAGAAAAAGGGTATAATCATAACAAACTCATCACCATCAGAGATTCGGTTAGATGTCTTGATAGAGAAGTGCTATTACAGCCCAAGAAGACGGGGAAAGATTCTTTTGACCCTAGTATTTCTTTTCTAACCCCATTTTTTCGTGAATATAGACAATTTGAAAAAATAATTAAGACTCACTGGCCTTTATTGATGAGGGATAAAGATCTAGCCACATTTTTGCCTAACAAGCCACGGTTTGTATATAAAAAACCTCCCACCTTGAGACTAAAGTTAGCACCCAATGTGGTGGATCCACCTCTGAAAACCTTTACCTTTCTAGACAGTACAGGTTTTTACAGTTGTGGTAGATGTTCTATCTGCACTGTATCCAAGTTTAGAAAACGTCATACCAACAGTTTTGAATCTACAGTAACAGGCAGGACCTACGAGATCAAAAAGTTTATATCCTGCGACACCACTCACGTGACCTATCTCTTGGAATGCACCTGCGGCCTACAATATGTGGGTCGCACAACACGCAAGCTAAGAGTTAGAGTGCGTGAACATGTGGTGAATATAAAAAAAGGGTTCAGGCATCACAGTTTGTCGAATCATTTTAGATTAGTCCATGACAGGGACCCTAGCTGTCTTCAATTTTGTGGGATAGATAGGATTGAGAGACATTGGAGGGGAGGGAATGTCACCCAGGCCATATCTCAGAACGAATCCCAGTGGATCCACAGATTGTCTACTTTGGTTCCGCAGGGTCTGAATGTGGACCTTGATGTCAATTGCTTCCTCTCAAATTGGTAATCAGCAGTTTTCCTTTTTCACAATTATAATTCACTTCCAGTCATTTCAGATTGGGGGTGTTATTATTCCAAATAGAGTCTATTGTTTCATGAGTCTTTGGCCCACATGGGTGGACCGGGGTCCCATGGATCAATTTGTTTCTTGGTCTACTAAGAATCGGATGTTAACACTATATGTCTTTTAAATTTTATTTTATTTTAATTTATTTCATTTTTGGTGATCTACCTACGGATCCTTTAAGTGATCCGCTGTAGAGCTTTCAGCCAGTTGGTGCGCTTCCATTAGTAGCCGGGATGTCCCCTACCCAGCTATAGTTGCGCACAAAAGGGCCCCATGTGATTAGATTTCCTCTCATAGTTATTTTATAGGTTAATTTCTAATGTTAATTTGTTATGTATTTGTAGTTCTAAGTAAAAACATTTTTGGAATGAGGTGCGTTCTATTTGGCGGCCGCTAGATGGAGTACGGAGATACCGCGGCTTTTTCCCGTTTGTTGTTGTTTTTGTGAGTGCGTCCTGATTGGTGCATTAGGTGCTATCAGGCGGGGTTATGAGTCAATAAATGTACAAGCGACAGACAGGAAGCTCGTCCATGATGAGGCTCCTATGACGAGCGAAACGCGTTGACGTCACTTCCGGGTCTGTCGCGGTCATTGACGTCACTTCCGTCAGCGTGGCTAGCGAGCTGGAACGCACGCCATCACTAGTACACATGATTTTCATCTGTCTGTGTCGATGCTGTTTTTATTCCTGGATTTTGTAAGTGGATTTTATCTTATGCGCAATAAACCGTTGATTTAGCAGTTTGCACTATGGATTTTCTCTTATTATTTCTTTGAGTACAAGAAGTTCCGGATTTTCCAGTATATGGTCCTGTTTGGATAAAGTTATACCCCCTACAGCCTATTTTGATCCACTGACTGAAAAGCAGTGGATCTACAGCATTTGGTGAGTGCGGGACCATAAGGGGTCACCTATCACCGCTCACCACATCACTGGAATGTCTATTTGAGCACTATAGAAGCACTTTATGAGCACTTTCTTTGAAGCACCTTTTTCAAGATTTTTGAAACATTTTTTTCATATATGAACTTTATTTATATTAGATTTATTTAAAGCACATTTTGTTGCTTATGAACTTTGTGTTTATATGAACATTTAATTTTTCACATTTTTTTGTTTGTTGAATTTGCATTAATAAGGGTATGGCACTGTTATTTGCATATACACAATACCCCCTAAGTATTCAAGGGGCCATTCATTGAGTCAGGCTAAAAGATGCCATGCAGTGCTACAGCTGGTCTGTCTAGGGCAGTGTTTCTCAACCTTTTACGATGAAGTACCCCTGCAAGTCTAAAAAAAACCCTGCCTCGCAAAAGTAATTTCTATTGTTTGGGTGTCATGGTTTCTGTGTGTGTCAGTATGTTTTGTGATGGTTTTTGTTTGTTTGCAATATCATTGTATGTGTGCTGCTGCAATGACAGATACACACACATGCCAGTGCCCATCAGCTCAGCCTCACCAGTGCTCATCAATGCAGCCTAATCAGTGCCCATCAGTGCAGCCTTACCTGTGCCCATCAATGCAGCCTGATCAGTGCCCATCAATGCAGCCGCAGCAGTGCACATCAATGCAATCTTAGCAGTGCACATCAATGCAGACTGATCAGTGCCCATCAATGCAGCCTCAGCATTGTCCATCAATGCAGACTGATCGGTGCACATCAATGCAGACTGATCGGTGCACATCAATGCAGCCTGATCAGTGCCCATCAATGCAGCCTCAGCAGTGCCCATCAGTGCAGCCTTACCTGTGCCCATCAATGCAGCCTGATCAGTGCCCATCAATGCAGCCTCAGCAGTGCACATCAATGCAATCTTAGCAGTGCACATCAATGCAGACTGATCGGTGCCCATCAATGCAGCCTGATCAGTGCCCATCAATGCAGCCTAATCAGTGCCCATCAATGTAGCCTCAGCATTGCTCATCAATGCAGACTGATCGATGCACATCAATGCAGACTAATCAGTGTCCATCAATGCAGCCTGATCAGTGCCCATCAATGCAGCCTAATTGTCCCCATCAGTGCAGCCTCAGCAGTGCCCATCAATGCAGACTGAACTGAGCCCATCAATGCAGCATGATCAGTGCCCATCAATGCAGCCTGATCAGTGCCCATCAATGCAGCATGATCAGTACCCATCAATGCAGCCTGATCAGCAGTGGAGTAGCTAGCACAACTGGCACATGGGGCTGGACATTTTTTGCACCCCATCCCCAAGAAAAATGGCATGTGGCAATATAGTGGCGCCACGCCAAAACTGTGGGAGGGGCTTAAATGGCCATATGCTTTAATGACTGTGCCACAAGTGAGTATGTAACAGACAGTATAAATAGAACAGTAACACTGCGCTCCTTATTAACAAATATATAAAGTGATTAAAAATGGAAATAAAGCAGCTGCTATAAATATATAAAAAATATAAAAAACTCCGAAGATCAGCTATATCCGTGATAGTGAAAGCAGCGCTAAAACTGAATATATATTGTGCAAAACAATTTAGTGCAAAAAATACAAACAAAGTGCTAGTGCAAAAAGTCTCAACAGTGCAATCCTCAATGAAGTGCAAAGGTATGTCCTCCTTGAATCAAACAGCCAACTTGCTTCAAAGCTGAGTCCTTCACCTTCAATCACTTAAATGCAAAAACCAAGGTGGTAGTGCAAAAAAATCAGTTGTGCAACATTGAATAAAGTGCAGGGATAAATACTCCTTAAATCGTGCAGCTATGCTGTTTTTGATAGCGTATCCTTCACCATCGGTCACCACATGCGTGTGCACACATTGGGGGCTCACCAGAGGTCAAAGATAGATAGGCTCATCTTTCCAAGAATAGAGGGGGCTCATCACACAATGACCTTCCCAAGAACCGCATCCACAGGCACTCGTTTCTCTCCAGCATGTATAATCATGGGGAACAAGCAAGAAAGACCCTCATAGTGTATCACTTAAGGTATAGACATTTATTCAAACAGCACCGATTGCGCTTACATTAAAAACACTTTAAAACAGCAAGTTTCATTTAGCCAGATAGTCCTACCGCTCGGCCCTCCAACGCTCCTCTCCTCCACATCCAGAGCGTCACAGCCGTCGGTATAAACGTTCGCCTCGGGTCGCCGTGTGGCCACGCCCTGACGTTTCGTCACTTCCGACTTGATCACAGGGCTCTGTGATCAAGTCGGAAGTGACGAAACGTCAGGGCGTGGCCACACGGCGACCCGAGGCGAACGTTTATACACCCCCCCCAGTCTAGGGCCTCTGGTGTACTTCCCTCCTAGTCCAGGGCCTCCTCTGCATCCCCCAGTCCAGGGCATCCTCTGCACCCCCCAGTCAAGGGCCTCCTGTGTGCTCCCCTCCTACTCCATGGCCTCCTCTGCACCCCCCACTCCAGCACCTCCTCTGCATCCCTCAATTCCAGGGTCTCCTCTGCGCCTCCCCAGGTCAGTGCCTCCTCTGCACCCCCCAGCCTAGGACCTCCTCTGCATCCCCCAAGTCCAGGGTCTCCTCTGCACCCCCCAGGTCAGGGCCTCCTCTGCACCCCCAGCCCAGGGCCTTCTCCACACTCCCCAGCCCAAGGCCTCCCCCACACCCCCCATCAGCTCGGGGCCTCCACTGCACCCTCCAGTCCAGGGCCTCCTTTCACCCCCCCATCCGGGGCCTCCTCTGCACCTCCTCAGCCCAGGGCCTTCACTGCACCCCCAAGTCCAGGGCCTCCTCTGCAGCCCCCCCAGAACAGGGCCTCCTCTGCACTCCCCCATTCAAGGCCTTCTTTTAAGCCTCCCCTTCTCTGGGATTCCTTACGCAGAAAAGACATAGGCTGTTTGGATGAGCAGGAGTAGGAGGGAGACCTGCCTGCCCATTACACTTGATCCGGTGGCAGTGACACCCTTAGAGCAGCGGTTCCCAGTGTAGGTGGAGGCGGCACCCCCCTAGATGTGTTACCCGGGGCAGCTGCTCCCCCTGCCCCCCCTAGTTTCTGCCCTGCTGATCAGTGCCCATCAGCTCAGCCTCACCAATGCAGCCTCACCAGCGCTCATCAATGCAGGCTGATCAGTGCCCATCAGTGCAGCCTTACATGTGCCCATCAATGTAGCCTGATCAGTGCCCATCAGTGCAGCCTCACCAGTGCCTATTAATGCAGCCTGATAAGTGCCAATCAGTGCAGCTTTACCTGTGATCTACAATGCAGCCTGACTAGTGCCCATCAGCTCGGCCTCACCAATGCCTATCAATGTTGCCTCATCTGTGCCCATCAATGCAGCCTGATCAGTGCCCATCAGTGCAGCCTTACCTGTGTCCATCAATGCAGCCTGATTAGTGACCATCAGTGCAGCTTTACCTGTGTCCATCAATGCAGCCTGATCAATGCCCATCAGCTCAGCCTTACAAATGCCCATCAATGCAGCCTGATCAGTGCCCATGAGATCAGCCTCACCAGTGCCCATCAATGCAGCCTGATCAGTGCCCATCAGCTCAGCCTCACCAATGCCCACCAATGCAGCCTGATCAGTGCCCATCAATGCAGCCTGATCAGTGCCCATCAGCTCAGCCTTACCAGTGCCCATTAATGCAGCCTGATCATTGCCCATCAGTGCAGCTTTACCAGTACCCATCAGCTCAGCCTTACTTATGCCCATCAGAGCAGCCTTGCCATTCACCAGTGCTCATCAGTGCAGCCTTGTCAGTCACCAGTGCCCATTAGCGCAGCCTTGCCAGTGCCCATTAGTGAAGCCTTGCCAGTTACCAGTGCCCATCAGTGCTGCCTTGCCAGTCAACAGTTCCCATCAGCATTGCCTTGCCAGCGCCACCTTGCCAGTGCTATCAGCGCCACCTTGCCAGTGCCCATCAGCACAGCGTCACCAGTGTCTATCAGCACCGCCATGGGGAGAGGAGAGCCGCCACCCACCAGTTTACACAGAGCCGGGATCTTCCACTGCTGTGTCCAC
This sequence comes from Glandirana rugosa, assembly GCA_018402905.1. NCBI lineage: Eukaryota > Metazoa > Chordata > Amphibia > Anura > Ranidae > Glandirana > Glandirana rugosa. The sequence continues at coordinate 409,902 of BLSH010000462.1, forward strand.
TAAGCCCTGCCTCCTGGACCGGCAGGTCCTATGGTGGACGTGCCGCGGTCCACTGGAGGTGGGACTTCTATGTCACTGGTCCGAAAACCTATTATTTCAGCAGAACACCCGGTCAGCCTTCCACGCCCTTGGTGCACATACCCCCAGGGGTACGCGTACCATGGGTTGAGAAACACTGGTCTAGGGGACAAGAGCCACACCGGAGCAGAGATTTTTTCAGCTCTGCAGAGGCAGGTCCAGAGGTGATTCACACCACGGAAGCTTGAGCCAGGAATGGTGGTGTGCGATAATGGCACTAACCTTCTGTCCACTCTTCGATAGGGAAAGTTGACACATGTGCCATGCCTGGCACATGTCCTCAATTTGGTAGTGCAGTGGTTCTTAAACAGGTACCCAGGTTTGCAATATCTACTAAAGCAGACCAGAAGAGTCTGTAGCCATTTCAGGCGGTCACACACAGCCAGTGTTTGGTTGGCTGAAATTCAAAACCACATGATTTGTGACATGCCCACCAGGTGGAACTCAACTTGACAATGCTGCAGCCGCTGCAAATTCAGCAGAGGGCTGTCAATGAGTACCTATGTCAGTATAGCACAAGGACAGGCTCAAGGCACCTCTGCTTTTTTTTACCCATAGCAATGGCTGTTGATAAAGGATGCATGCTCTGTTCTGTCACCATTTGAGGAGGTGACAAGGATGGTGAGCCTTGACAATGCATGCACCAGTGACACATTCCCTCTTGTGTTCCTGCTGGAGCATACTTGGCGTGGCATTATGGACAGGGCACTCGAAGCAGAGCAGGACTTTCTTTCCTCTCAAGGCACCCTTTATGCAGACACCATTCTTGCGATGCCACAGTACACACAAGAGGAGAGGGAGGAGGAGGGTGATTCTGGCAGTTTTGGAGGCATAGAAGCAGAGGAAGACATAAGATACGTAAAAACAATATATAAAAAACTTTTATATATCATCCGCGCTCCAATAATGGCAGTACAGTCCCTTAACCACTTCCCGACCGCCCGCCGTAAAATGACGGTGACAAATTGGCTCAATAACGTGGATCGCCGCACCTGACGGTGGCTGCGAGATTGAGGATCGTGACCGCGCACGCGCGCTCACTGTGTAGAGAGGGAGTGGGTAGGACGGACTCGATGTCCGCGGGCTACCTGCAATAGCTCCCCCACAGTGACAGAACGGGGATCCGTGTAAACACACGGATCTCCATTCTGACAGGGAAGAGGAGTGTGATCATATGCTCCATGTATATGAGAGCAATGATCACTCTCCTCCCCCAGTCAGCCCTGCTTTCATACAGTTAGAAACACAAAGCAGGGAACACATTTAACCCTTTGATCCCTAGTGTTAATCCCTTCCCTGCCAGTGACATTTACATTTTCATAGCACTGATCACTGTATAAATGCCTCCCAAAAAAGTGTCAAAAGTGTCCGACATGTCTGTTTCAGTGTCGCAGTCCCGCTAAAAATTGCAGATCACCACAATTAAAAAAAATAAAAACCATGTAAATTAATTTTCATTGTTCGTACACACGGCAACTTTTGCGCAAAACAATCAATATATGCCAATTGCGATTTTTTTTTTATACCAAAAATATGAGGAAGAATATATATCAGCCAAAAATGATGAATAAATTGTTTTTTTTTTTTTTTTTGGCTATGTATTTTAGCAAAAAGTAAAAAAGATTGGGTTTCTTGCAAAATTGTCGCTCTTTGTTTATAGCGCAAAAAATAAAAAACGCAGAGGTGATCAAATACCACCAAAAGAAAGCTCTGTTTGTGGAAAAAAAGGACGTCACTTTTGTTTGAGTACAACGTCGCACGACCGTGAAATTGTCAGCTAAAGCGACGCACTACCGAATCGCAAAAAGAGCTCTGGTCATAAAGGGGGAATACTTCCGGGCTGAAGTGGTTAAGCAGCCAGCACTATTTGTTGATAGGCAAAGAGGAAGACATATGTCAAACTTTAAGAGATGGTTTTTAGTCCCCAGAAACCTTAGGAGTAGTACATGGCCAGAAGAAGGCAGTTCCAGATACTGTAATCTTCAGTGATCCCGAGGCTTCTCATGCCTCCACAAACTTGCGGTGCATGGGCTCCCTTATTCTTCAATGCCCGCGAAAGGACCTGAGAATTTGTGGCATCAAGAATAAGGATCATTATTGGTTGGCAACGCTCCTTGACCACCATAACAAGGGGAATGTCTTGGAACTCATCCTGCCCTCGCAGAGGGACCACAGGATGAAATATCTTGAGGAAATCTTAAAGAGGAGTTTATGTAATCTCTATCCAGTCTCTCGTAGGTTACAGTCTCATGGAAAAGCTAGTTTTGAGGCTTCTATTGGTCAAAGGAGGAGAGGAGGAGAAGGGGGCCGCCTCAGTGATGCATTTCAAAATGTTTTTAGTCCTTGGTGCTCAGGGCTGTCAGCTTCAAGATCTCATTGACAGCGTCTGCATCATATAGTTGGAGATTATCTAGGGGTAAAAACAGACATGGGAAACGTTCCAGTAGACAATGGGTTTCTGGGTCATGAGAATAGACCAATGGCCAGATCTTGCCCAGTGTGCATTCAGTGCTGCTGGAGGTTTTGTGACAAATAAAAGAGTGGGTTTTATGGGCAAAATTAACACCCAAGGACCAATTTTTCCACACCTGCTTGACAGGTGCATCAAATTTCAATTTTTTACAGCAAGTCATATTCATGCTTTCATCAAGAGTACCTCTAGAGGTTTACAGGGTGAAAGCACCACCAGCACCCAAAGACCAATTTTTCCGCAACAGTGTGATAGGGGTATCAAATTTAAATTTTATGCATTAAGGTAAAAAACCTTCTTTGCTGCAGCACCCCCCTTTGTCTTACCTGAGCGCGTCCGTTCCAGCGATGTGCACAAACCCAGCGGCTCCAGCCTCTGTCTCTGTCATCATTGGATAGATTGATAGCAGCAGGAGCCATTGGCTCCCGCTGCTGTCAATCAAATCTAGTGACACGTGAGCGGGGGGGGGGTGCGAGTCCTACTGTCAGTGTCAATGGAAACATCTCTCCATGGGGGCACCTGATGAAGGGGAGAAGCCAGGAACGCCGACAGGACACCCCAGAAGAAGAGGATCAGGGCTGCTCTGTGCAAAACCCTTGCACAGAGCAGGTGAGTATAACATGTTTGACAATTTTTTTAAGAAAATGTGAACCTTTACAACACCTTTAAAGAAATTTTTCATTTTTATTGTTTCACTTTAAGCCTCAATAACATCACTGCTCCTTTAAAAATTATCTTTTTAAAAGTTTTTTTTGCATTGTTACATGTCCTCCAGGGCAGTAGCTGGGCCCCCATACCCTTTTTATGGCCAATAACTTGCATATAAGCCTTCAAAATGGGAACTTTTGAGTTTTCCTGTTCGGGTCCCATAGGCTTCAATATGGTTCATCATTCGGGTCCGAACTTTTGCGATGTTCGAGAGTTCTGGTGCAAACTGAACCAGGGAGTTTTCAGCCCATTTCTACTAGCAAAGCTAGGAAACTACTCTCATGCATTAAAAAGAGTATACATTCAAGAGATAAATCAAATTCAACCCCTTTACAAAACACTGGCTTGACCTCATCTTGAATATGCAGGTCAGTTTTGGTCACCAATCTTCAGGAAAGACCTATTTCAATTATAAATAGTTCAGCAAAGGGCAAGAAAATTAATAAGGAGATGGAGGACCTCAGCTATAAGGATCTATTACATAGATAACAGTTATTCACTCTAGAAACGAGGTGCTTAAGAAGTACAAATATGTCAAATGTGACTTCAGTAACTGTAATAAACTGTTTACTCTAAGGTCCCTGAAGAGGACATGTGGCCACAATTTGAGGTTGGAAGTAGGGAGGATGAACCCTAGATTGCAAAAAAGGTTCTTTACTGTTAGAGCTGTTAGAATGCAACAGCGACAACTTCAAAAAACTCCCCAGGAAGCAGAATATTTAGGGCTGCGGGAATTGTTAGAGAATAAAAGTCACACACCCGTACACACACATAGGTTGAACTGGATTGACATGTGTCTTTTTTTTTCAACCTTACAAACTATGTAGCTAAGTAAACACTTAAAACATGCCACAAAATGTGTGTGTAAAATGAAAAAACACATACATGCATGCTGTATTTCATCCCAGAAACGTGTTACTGCATATGCACATTTGTGAAAATGCTGTCAGGGTAAGAAAACTGGCACTAAAGGAAACATTGTGTGATCATAAATTAATGAGTTTTCCCCTGCGCTGCTAAATAAGTGCTGTGATGATTCAAAATTAGTAATAAATACCCAAAAATTGTATGTAAAAACATCCAAAATGCTGCAATATCTAAGTGTGTTCACAATCCACATGCATAGAAAAAAGTTTTTGAATGATACTGCGCATGTTTTAAAATATATACATCATATAAAAAACATATTACTGTGCTCAATGAGTAGTCATAACACATACAAATAAATATTCTTTCTGCGGATAGTTCCTTGTGCTCAATCCTGTATCCTAACAGTGGCAGATGTACAGGGGTTGCAGCAGTCACCATGGCCACTGGGCCTCATGCTGTAGGGGGACCGTGCAGGCCCCCTGTATAGAAAGAGCAGCAAGCGAGGCTGAGACCGAACTCCTCGATCCTCAGCCAAACTGTATATCAGTGCTGCGGGGAGCTGCTCTCACTGCTTCCATCTAAAGTGAGCGCACAGCGTGTGCTGTGCTCTTTCTCTCCCCCCTACAGTGCAGTACCCAGCAGGAAGGGTTTGATTCAGTAGTTTTTCACTGGAGCCATTCACACAGATCAAATATTCCTCTTGAACCAAACTCCTGAAGAAGCAGGCACCCCACAAAACATGTAGAGTGTGAGATTGGAATTATGGGAATCAAGGCTCTTTATGACTGGATTGATACCCAGCCTATTTCCAGTCCATGTTAGAGGAATTTACCTTTTACTAGTATTGTTTGTCTTACCCTAATGGGACATGTGCCTTTAGTGATACCTCAAGAGCCTGGATTTTGGGAACTATATGTGAACGGAGAAAGAGAGGGAGATTCAAAGGAATAATCACTGGTTCCATGTTCTAACCTAATTCAAATGCGTTTATCTTATGGCAATGAGGTGAGAGTTCTAAGAGCACTGAGGTGATTGGTGGAAGCAAAGTCACTTTGGATTTACATCAGAGAAGGATTAAGCACTTTGTTGCAGTTTTGCACAGTTGGACACCTTTATTAGGATACAGGACTGAGCAAAGGAACTATCTGCGGAAAGAATATTTATTTGTATGTGTTATGTTTACTCATTGAACACATTAATATGTTGGTTTTATTTGATGTTGATATTTTTAAAAATGCGCAGTAACATTGGGTGATCCATTCCTTCAGTTTATGAACAGGTAAAAGCCCGTCAGTTAGACAATCACTGACTCGACATAACCATGCTGCTTGGAAAAAATAGCTGAAAATAAGACCCAAAATGTGCCTGGAGCTCTAATACCATGAACTTGTTCATACAGAAACTGACACAAAATTTAGGACATCAGAAAAACAGGTTTAGCATTTTAAAAATCAGGTTTCTTGCAATGTTTTCCTTATTATAGTTAACAAAACCTCAATAAAATTTCTGCTACGCAAAGTACTGAGAATGCTAATTTTAGTATACCATCTTTCAACAGGACTAGTGATTCATGTTCATAACAGTTATAACAACAACAAAAGGTGAATAAGCCATTAATCTCAGTAGTGATTGAGTGCTAGAACATTGCATTACTTGGTGTGGAACATATGAGTAAACAATTTAGTATCATTTATTTTCATTCCTAGACTGGGTAATAGCAGCACCATCTAATCAAGCACCTGAGTATTGTGTGAGTACCTGAGTATTGTGTGAGTACCTGAGTATTGTGTGGGCACCTGAGTATTGTGTGTACCTGAGTATTGTATGTACTATGAGTGCCCGTGTACTGTGAGGACACCTGTACTGTGAGTACCTGTGTACTGTGAGTGCCCGTGTACTGTGAGGACACATGTACTGTGAGTGCCCATGTACAGTGAGGACACGTGTACTGTGAGTGCCCGTGTACAGTGAGGACATGTGTACTGTGAGGACACATGTACTGTGAGTGCCCGGGTGCTGTGAGTGCCCATGTACTGTGAGTGCCCGTGTACTGTGAGGACACGCGTACTGTGAGTGCCCGGGTGCTGCGAGGACAGGTGTACTGTGAGTGCCTTGTACTGTGAGTGCCCGTGTGCTGTGAGTATTAGTCAGGAAGCTAGCTGTCAGTTAATTGGACAGAATATAATTCCCAATCCCTATTAGATTAGTGGGTACAATGACCAGTTGGTGTGGAGATGCTTCTTGGTGCACATCTTGCGGCACGTATGCGTTTCTTGATCATCCAATTGAGGGTGAATACTGCTCTGCAAAATGTAACACGTTGTTTCCCTGGAAGCCCAGGTTCTTGATCTAGAGAAGCAGCTGGCAGCACTGAGAAGCCCCTCTATACATCAGGAGAGTTCAGATCGTAGGGACCAGCACAGAGGCGGGTGGAGACGTAGAGGTGAAAGCACCAGAGCAGAGTAGTTGGGTGACAGTTAGGAAGGGTAGAGGGGAAAGAGTAAGGGATGCCAATCCTGGGCTGGAACATCCCAATAAGTACGCAACGTTGCATGATATTGTGGAAACCAGTCAGGGACCAGCATTGCTGGAGCAGAGTGACTCCCCTAGCTGGCAGGGGAATAACACCTTCAGTGAGGATGGGGGTGAAGCCAAGGGTGAAGGAAAGACAGATTGTGGTGGTAGGGGACAGAGAGGGCAATCTGTCACAGAGACCTGAAGCATCGAACTTTATGTTGTCTACTGGGTGCTCTGGTTTGGCACATCACAGATCTGGTGGACAGATTACTGGGAGGGGCCGGGGAAGACTGTCATGGTGCACATTGGCAGCAATGACAAAGTCAGAGGAAGATGGAAAAAGATTTTAGGGACGTAGGAGCTAAATTGAGGACTAGGACCTCCAAGGTAGTATTCTCTGAAATACTACCGGTACCTCAAGCCACACCAGAGAGGCAGCGGGAGATTAGGTAAGTTAACAGGTGGCTGAGGAGCTGGTGTAGCAAGAAGGGTTTCGGGTTCCTGGAGAACTGGGCAATCGGTTACCAGCTCTTTAGCAGAGACAGACTGCACCCAAATGGAGAAGAGTAGTATTGGGGGTATTAGTGGTAGGTTGAATAAAGCACCTAAACCTGAGGTAGGTATAGTAACAAGCCCTATTTGTAACCTCAGAACACCCACGAAGGAGGTGGCATATGTCCGGACAAAACTATATGGCTTGTTCACTAATGCCAGGAGTCTGGCGGATAAGATGGGAGAACTAGAGATGCTATTTATGAGGGGGATTTCGATTTTGTGGGAATTTCAGAGACTTGGTTCAACAGCTCTCATGATTGACTGGCAACCATTCAAGGGTATTCCCTATATCACAGAAATAGGGAGGGTAAAAAAGGGGGAGGGGTATGCCTGTATATAAAAAATAATGTACAAGTGAATGTGAGAGACGACATCACTAATGGAGCAATGGAGGAGGTGGGATCTTTATGGGTAGAGCTGCAAAGGGAGGAAACCAGAGGGAAAATATTACTGGGAGTATGCTATAGGGCCCCTAACCTGGGGGAGGAGGGGGAGGCGGACCTCCTATCTCAGTTTGGAATGGCAGCAAGGATGGGAAGTGTCATTATAGTGGGGGATTTTAATTATCCAGACATGGACTGGACGGAATGTATCGCACATTCATCTAAGGCTCGCCATTTCCTAAATGTCTTGCAGGACAATTACATGGGTCAGATGGTAAAGGAACCAACAAGAAACAAAGCGTTACTAGACCTACTGATTACTAACAATACAGACCTGATCACAGATGTGGAAATAAGGGGCAATTTAGGACTCAGTATAAATCACACAAATAGAAAACATAAGGGGAATACAATAAATTTCAAAAGAGCCGACTTCCATAAACTACACTCCTTGCTAGACGATATTAAATGGGATAAAATACTAGGAAAAATGAACACGGAGGAAAAATGGTTGTGCTTTAAGAGCATACTAAATAAGGGTATTAGCCAGTGCATCCCAATAGGAAATAAATTTAAAAGAGCTAATAAAAGTCCTGGGTGGCCCAACTACAACATAAAAGTGCTTATAAAAACAAAGGAGAAGGCCTTCAAAAAAACACAAGGCTGAGGGGTCACCATCAGCATTCCAACTTTACAAAGAATGCAATAAGAAATGTAAGGGTGCAATCAGGGAGGCTAAGATAGAACACGAAAGTCACATAGCTGAGGAGAGTAAGAAAAATCTCAAGGAATTCTTTAAGTATATATATAGTAAGAGAGGGGGGGGGGTCATATCATCTTGGCCCCATAAAGAATGATGAAGGGAATCTGGTTACAAAGGATGGAGGGATGGCAAAGGTTTTGAGTATATTCTTCTCCTCTGTATTCATGAGGGAAACGGCTGCAGTAATCAAAGCTGTAATGTTTATCCTCACAGCACATCATAGGAGGCACAGTCAGGTTAACCGCTTCCCGACCGCGCGCCGTCTTTTCACGGCGGCAGTCGGGGAGCTGGGCGCGAATCGACGTAAATAGGCGGCGATTCGCATTTTGCCCACCAGGGGGCGCGCGCGCGCCCCCGCCGCACTCCTGAGGAGTGTGCCTGCGGCTCGGGCGGACCCGAGATGAGCGGCTACAGGGCAAAGAACAGGGAACCGCCAATGTAAACACGGCGGTTCCCCGCCCTGTCAGTGGGGCATGAGAGATCTACTGATCCCTGTCACTGGGATCAGTTAGATCTCTCATGCCCATGTTAGCCCAACCCCCCCACAGTAAGAACACACCCAGGGAACACAGTTAACCCCTAGATCGCCCCCTGCAGGTTAACCCCTTCACTGCCAATGACATTTATACAGTAATCAGTGGACATTTAAATTTCTGATCGCTGAATAAATGTCATTGGTCCCAAAAAAGTGTCAAAATGTTCCGACATGTCCGCCCCAATATCGCAGTACTGCTAAAAATCGCAGATCGCCGCTATTACTAGTAAAAAATAAATAAAAAATAAAAACCCCAGAAATGAATTCTCACCATCCGTAAACGCGGCCACTTTTGCGAAAACCAATCAATAAACGCCGATTGCAATTTTTTTTATCGCAAATATGAGGAATTATATAAATCGGGCAAAAACGGTGAAAAAAAATGTTTTTTTATATTTTTTTTTTGGATTTGAATTTTAGCAAAAAGTAAGAAATTTGGGTTTTTTTGCAAAATGGTCGCTCTTCTTTTGTTTATAGCGGCGATAAGAAATGACGCAGAGGCGATCAAATACCACCAAAAGAAAGCTCTATTTGTGGGAAAAAAAGGACGCAAATTTTGTTTGGGTACAACGTCGCACGACCGCGCAATTGTCAGTCAAAGCGACGCAGCGCCGAATCGCAAAAAGTGCTCTGGTCCTAAAGCTGCAAAACCTTCCGGGGCTGAAGTGGTTAACAGAGGATAGAATTAGGAATAGACTTGAAAAACTTAACATTAATAAGTCACCAGGACCAGATGGCTTACACCCAAGGGTCCTCAAGGAACTCAGTCAAGTAATTGCCAGTTCCTAAATTTTACAAGCAGTCCACTGACTGGCATGATAGCAGCTGATTGGAGAAAGCCAATCTAGCGCCAATATTTATTTTGCAAAGGCATTTGATACAGTTCCCGAAAAACGTCTACTGTACAAACTAAGGTCTGTCAGCATGGTCCAAAGGGTGAGTACATGGATCGAAAGCTGGCTACGGGGGCGAGTTCAGAGGGTCGTGATAAATGGGGAGTACTCGGAATGGTCTGGTGTGGAGAGTGGGGTCCCCCAGGGTTCTGTCCTGGGACCAATCCTGTTTAATTTATTCATAAACTATCTTCTGGAGAATGGGATAAACTGCTCAATCCCTGTATTTGCAGACGATACTAAGCTATGCAGGACAATAATTTCTCTGCAGGATGTGGAAACCTTGCAAGAAGATCTGAACAAATGAATGGGGTGGGCAACTACATGGCAAATAAGGTTTAATGTAGAGAAATGTAAAATAATGCATTTGGGTGCCAAAAATATGAATGTAAACTACTCACTAGGGATGAGCTTGATGTTTGGGTCGAATGTGAGTTTGACTCGAACATCGGATGTTCGATCGTTCAGGTTTTTCCGAACATTATGGGGCGTTTGCGGCAACTTCGTGTGCCCCATAATGCATTCAAATGGTGGCGGAATGCCGCCGGCTGATTTGCCAAAACATGCACATGACCTGCCTGCTTTGGCCAATCAGCGGGCGGCCTGCTGTGAGAGCTTTGATTGGCTAAAGGCAGGGTGCCTTTAGCCATCACTGCACAGCAGCCTCAATCCACGCCCCACACTATATAATGCCGCTTGTACAGCGGCACTATGTAGTGTGTTGTTGGCGGTGGTCAAAGTTAGATAGTGAGCTTAGGTTCCTGAATACAGGCAGCTTAGCTAGATAGCGTTTTACTGTGTAAAAAAGAAAGAAAGAAAAAGATAGATATAAAGATAGATAGATAAAAAGATAGATAGATAGATACATAAAAAGAAAAAAGATAGATAGATATAAAGATAGATAGATAGATAGATAGATAGATAGATAGATAGATAGATAGATAGATAGATAGATAGATAGGTAGATATGAAGATAGAAAGATAGATAGATAGATTCGATAGATAGATAGATACATACATACATACATAAAAAGTATGTGAGACTCCAATATGTCCCTTGCATCTGCTAGTAGGAGGACATCGTCAAGGTGGTGAAAGATCTTCAGGTCCTTGAGTCTTAGCACCGCTATGGATGCAGAAAGGACATTCGAAAAGGTTCGGGGCACAGAACATAGTCCAAACGGAAGGCAACAGAATTGGCAGTGCGCTCCTCCTATGGCAAACCTTAGGAACTGATGGTGCCTTATATCTACGGGAACGTGCAAATAGGCATGAGCCAGATCGATGGAAGCCATCCAATCACCCTCTCTCACCACCGATATAATAGTCTAGAGGGATTCCATCTTGAACGGAGGGATTCTTATAAATTAATTGAGGAATTTCAGATCCAGTACTGGTCTGTAAGACCTGGATGCCTTTCTGACCAAAAATAGAGGGGAATAGACCTCTTTTCCGTACTCTGCCCTTGCTACTGGCTTTATGGCTCTCAGCTCCAGCAATTCTCTTATATATGCCCGCAAACACTTCAGTTTCTGGGGACATCTCGGTACTTACGTCTGTACGAAGGCAGACTGTGGTGGTGTCTTGCAGAACTCAAGGATGTAGCCTCTTTCTATTATATTCACAATCCATAAGTCATTCACCTGTGCCGCCCATGCACCGACAAACTGAGCCAATCTTGCTCCCACCTGTGGTGCCTGGGCGTAGAAACCTTCAGAAGGTTTTGTCGGGCTGTTTGGACGCCTGAACGGGCTTAACCTTAGTTGCCTTTGCAAAATTTGCATTGCCAGGCTTCCGCTGACGAAAAAATGTATGCACTGGAATCCTTAAATCCTTCCTTCTGTCTTCTAAACTGGCGAAAGGGCTGATGCTGTCTTCTTCTCTCCTGGGAGATTAAGCCTGATTTCCCCCCGGAAACCCTCTGAATAGGGGCCTCCAAAGGACTTCCAAACAGAAGCTTCCCATCATTGGGAACTGAGCACAAGCTGTGTTTAGACGCGTTGTCTGCTTGCCAGTTCCTTAGCCATAGTGCCCTGTGACCGCATGGGCCATCAGTTTGGCAGTCAACCTTACTTGGTCAATCGCCGCCTCCACCAGGAAATCCACCTCCAGATTAATGAATCATAGAGGGGAAACCTCTCCTCCTCCAATCATCTCTCCCAGACCTCGGGACCCACATTCCAAGATCCAAACTTTTAGTGCTGCCACCAAGGATGTCAAAGCTATTGCCGGTCTACAAGCTGATCCGGCTACTGTATACTGTCTTCAGATCTGTGTCCACTCTCCTGTCCATTGGATCTTTAAACAACACAAAATCTTCCAGAGGTAGCTTTATGTGTCAAGCTAACCTTTGTAAGGAGGAATCAACCTTAGGAAAGGTGTCCCAGAGAGCTGCATTCGCCTCTTTAAAAGGATATATTTTCGTAGCCCTGTTGTGCATGTTGACTCTCTTATCGGGCTTCTCCCACTCCTCTTCCAGGACCTCCTGTATCTCATAGATTAGTGGAAATGAAAGTACAGACTTTTTAAGTTCAGGGTAATATTTCCTAACCTTTTTAGGAGGAGATTTTGTTTCCACCTGTCACGTACCTGGTGGTAGAGTCTGGCGGGGGAAACCTCTCTTGCGGCCCTGGTTCGAGAACCCCTGATAGTGGGAACAGTGAGCTCAGGAGCACAGGGGGGCATGAGGGCTGGACAATCTTCAGATGGTAGGCAGAAGTCCACTGGAGCTTGTGCAAGCAGGAGAGTAGTGGTTTAGTCTGGGTTGGCAACTGGTGGGCGGTGCGGTATCAGGCAAATGGATGGTCGGGTACAGGCAGGGTCGGCAACGTGCTGGCAATGGAAGTACAAAGGGATCAGACAAGCGGATAGTCGTAGGCAGGCCGGGGTCAGATACAGGCAGATAGCAACAAATCCAGAGGGTAGCCGGGGTCACAGAAACAGGAAGTCACTCAACAGTAGTCACCAGGGGTCACAGGTGCAGGGAACACTGTAGAATGGACAGCACCAGCTACTGGGTCTTGCTGGTTCAAATAGGGCCATTTGGCACTGTTTCCGGCGCGTGCACACCACCGCGGAAACACCCAGAATAGCTGTCTTTTCCTGCCACCCCATTGCTTCCTTGACAGCCTCTACCAAGACAGGAACCAGGGAAAAATCGAATATGTGAGTGGACAGACTGGTCTCCGACGAGTCACTGTCACTGCTGTAGTCTGAACCTTCTTCGTTTGCCTCCGACTCTGAACTACTGGGAGAGGAAAAGGTTGAATGAGTCTTGTGCCCTGATCGCTTAGATGCGCGTTTCAATCCATCCTTTACCGTCGTCTTGATATATTGTTTAACCTTCCGTGCATCTGACACAGAATCCCTTGCGGCTTCTTTTAAACATGGACCGCACAACTTTTTTCCAGTCGATGCTGGATTTGAACAGGAAGCAAGAAAGCTCCTCAACAGATTCTTCCTCTGAAGATGAGGAAATTAATCTTCTGATATATGGCTTAGTGACCTGCTTCACGCTCGTCTGGCTGGCGTTACCCGCTCTGGGACCGATGGTAAAGCGGAACACTCCCCCAAGATTTAGTCTTTTGCGTCGCCTTGCAGTGCTGCGATCCTCCAAGGGATGAATGCTTCTTAAAGGCAGATTTTTTAATGTTATCGCATGAGCCCTTGGCTCGCTCTGGGGTCTCAGACAAAAGAGAAAAATACAAGCGCCCTTTTTTTTTTAACCAAAAAATAAAATAAAAATAAAAAATCAACAAAAAAAAAACATTTTCCTTTTTTTTTTTTTACAAAAATGTTTTAATTATCTCCCATTCCTACCTTTCCATCTCCATTCTTCAGTGCATACAAGGGATTTGCAGCTTGGAACCAGCAGAGGGCGCTTGAAGAAAAAAGAAAGAAACAAACCATTAGGCTATCATACATCTCGTTCCTTTCCCCTCTCTCCATCACTTACCATACAGACAGGAGTGAGAGAGAGAGAGACAGCGCAGCTGCTTGCTCGGATACACGCTCCCACTGAGTTGCCCAGAGCGGCCTGTAAAAGAGGAGGCCGCCAGCCAATAAGAGACAGGTGTCGCTGGGTTGCCATGGCACCCTCCATGGCACCCTCCGGAGTGGGAGTCCGTCTGTTCCTCAGCATCCATTCACACGGCGCCACGTCAGAAAGCCTGCCAAGGGGAACGGAGCCTGTCTACAAGCCGACATGGCTTCCAGGCATCCTGCACGCCACTCAGAACGGCACTATCCAGCCCAAAAGACCGCTGACCGGTCACAAAGGTACCCCATTTCCAGATTTAAAGTGACATATACACCAACCTTTAGCCAGCATGTATCAGGTCAGCACACGCCTTACGCTGGCACCACAGAGCCCTGCACCAGAGGCACCTGCACTACAGGGAGATTTACAACCTTTAATGGGGGGTCTTCTCACCCAGGAGGGGCTCAGAACCTGGGCAGGCCTGGAGGGCGAGAAAGGGGAGAAAAATTCAAAAATATTATGGGCTAAGTTAGAGGTTAGAGGAAGTCAGGGGGTGGAGCTGACCCATTGTGGCTGACATGAGGAGGTTGCAGGAAATATATATATATATATATATATATATATATATATAGGGCAAAAAAAGTATTTAGTCAGCTACCAATTGTGCAAGTTCTCCCACTTAAAAAGATGAGAGAGGCCTGTAATTTTCATCATAGGTACACTTCAACTATCAGAGACAGAATGAGAAAAAAAAATACACAAAATCACATTGTCTGATTTTTAAAGAATTTATTTGCAAATTATGGTGGAAAATAGGTATTTGGTCAGAAAATGAGAAAAAAATCCACAAAATCACATTGCCTGATTTTTAAAGAATTTATTTGCAAATTATGGTGGAAAATAAGTATTTGGTCAATAACAAAAGTTATGTTATATGCCCTTTGTTGACAATGACAGAAGTAAAATGTTTTCTGTAAGTCGCCACAAGGTTTTTACATACTGTTGCTGGTAGTTTCGCTCATTCCTCCATGCAGATCTCCTCTAGAGCAGTGTTGTTTTGGGGCTGTCGCTGGGCAACACAGATTTTCAACTCCCTCCAAAGATTTTCTATGGGGTTGAGATCTGGAGACTGGCTAGGCCACTCCAGGACCTTGAAATGCTTCTTACGAAGCCACTCCTTCGTTGCCCGGGCGGTGTGTTTGGGATCATTGTCATGCTGAAAGACCCAGCCATGTTTCATCTTCAATCCTCTTGCTGATGGAAGGAGGTTTTTACTCAAAATCTCACGATACATGGCTCCATTCATTCTTTCCTTTACACGGATCAGTCGTCCTAGTCCCTTTGTAGAAAAACAGCTCCAAAGCATGATGTTTCCACCCCCATGCTTCACAGTAGGTATGGTGTTCTTTGGATGCAACTCAGCATTCTTTCTCCTCCAAACACGACAAGTTGAGTTTTTACCAAAAAGTTCTATTTTGGTTTCCTCTGACCATATGACATTCTCCCAATCCTCTTCTGGATCATTCAAATGCTCTCTAGCAAACTTTAGACAGGCCCGGACATATACTGGCTTAAGCAGGGGGACACGTCTGGCACTGCAGGATTTGAGTCCCTGTAGTGTAGCGTAGTGTGTTACTGATGGTAGCCTTTGTTACTTTGGTCCCAGCTCTTTGCAGGTCATTCACTAGGTCCCCCCGTGTGGTTCTGGGATTTTTGCTCACCGTTCTTGTGATAATTTTGACCCCACGGGGTGAGATCTTGCGTGGAGCCCCAGATCGAGGGAGATTATCAGTGGTCTTGTATGTCTTCCATTTTTTAATAATTGCTCCCACAGTTGATTTCTTCACACCAAGCTGCTTACCTATTGCAGATTCAGTGTCTTCCCAGCCTGGTGCAGGTCTACAATTTTATTTCTGGTGTCCTTTGACAGCTCTTTGGTCTTGGCCATAGTGGAGTTTGGAGTCTGACTGCTTGAGGTTGTGGACAGGTGTCTTTTTTACTGATAACAAGTTCAAACAGGTGCCATTGATACAGGTAACGAGTGGAGGACATAGGAGCCTCTTAAAGAAGAAGTTACAGGTCTGTGAGAGCCAGAAATCTTGCTTTTTTGTAGGTGACCAAATACTTATTTTCCACCATAATGTGCAAATAAATTCTTTAAGAATCAGACAATGTGATTTTTTGCATTTTTTTTCTCATACTGTCTCTCATAGTTGAAGTGTACCTATGATGAAAATTACAGGCCTCTCTCATCTTTTTAAGTGGGAAAACTTGCACAAATGGCTGACTAAATACTTTTTTTCCCCACTGTATAAACACAGTGTAATATATATATATATATATATTAAGGAAAATTGTCAGCCTACTATGGGTCAGCTCCTCCCCCTCTGACCCTGTCACGTACCTGGTGGTTGAGTCTGACTTGTGCAGGGGACAACCTCACTTGCGGCCCTGGTTCAAGGACCCCTGGTAGTGAAGACAGGGGATCCTGGAGCGCAGGGGGGCACGAGGGCTGGATACAGTCTCTGATGGTAGCTGAGAATCCACTGGAGCTCGTTCAACAGAAGAGTAGTGGTGCAGGCTGGGTCGTTAACCGGCTGGCGGTGAAGTACAGAAGGATCAGGCAGGCGGGTGGTCAAATTCAGGCAGGGTTGGCAACGTGCGGGCAACAAAGGTACAAAGGAGCAGGCAAAGAGTAGTTGTAGACAGGCCGGAGGTCAGGACAGGCAGATAGCAACAAAGTCCAAGGGGAGCCGGGGTCACAGGATACAGGACGTAACTTAGAATAGCTTACAGGTCACAGGGTAAAGAAACGCTGTAGGTCAGACAGCACTTGCTACAGGAAGCAGGAAGTTCAAATAGAGCTGCTCCTCCAGTAGAGGAAACAACAACCAAATGCAATTAACCCTCAGCACAGTCTTCTTACATTGCCCCCCCCAAGGGGCAGCCTCCGGATGCCCAAACGGGCTCTCTTGGTCGGGTTCCTTCTCCAGAAGGTCCTGATCAGTGCTTCCGCATGTAAATTCTCTTCGGGCTCCCAAGAGCTCTCTTCGGGCCCATAGCCCTTCCATTTTACCAGAAATTGGATGGTTCCCCCTCTTTTCCTGCAGTCGAGAATAGCCTCCACTTCAAATTCCTCTTCTCCGTCCACCAAGACCGGTTCTGGAGGGGCTGTGTTGCGCCCAGGGTAGAGGTCCTTGACCACAGGCTTGAGCAGGTTCACATGGAAGACCGGGTGAATGCGGAGTGATGCGGGTAGATACAGCTCAAATGCGACCTTGTTAATCTGTCTTTTTACTGAGAAGGGCCCAATGTATTTTGGCCCCAGTCTCCTGGAGGGGCAGGATAGCCTCAGATTTTTGGTTGATAGCCAGACCTATTGGCCCGGTTGCAGTTCCAATTCTCCTCGTCTGCCCTTGTCGAAACTGTTCTTATTGAGTGCTTGGGTCTGGGAAAGAGTTTCTTGTAACCACTTACTGTTTTCCTCCAGGAACTGGGTGACTTCCAATACCGCAGGTACAGAGCTCTCTGTGGGCAGGCCACGTAAGAAGGTAGGGTGGTAGCCGAAGTTCGCCCAGAATGGGGTTTGCTTGGTAGCAGAATGAATGGAGTTGTTGTATGTGAACTCGGCTACGGGCAGCAAGGAAATCCAATCATCCTGAGAGTAGGCAGAGTAGCAGCGGAGATACTGCTCCAGGGTTTGATTAGTTCTCTCCGTTTGGCCGTTCAACTGAGGATGATATGCTGAGGAAAAGGCAAGACTGATTCCCAAGGAAGAGCACAGAGACTTCCAGAAGCGGGACGTAAACTGCACTCCTCTGTCTGAGACTATGTTGCTGGGAATGCCATGAAGGCAAACCATCTCTTTGATGAAGATGTCAGCTGTTTCAGCTGCTGTAGGGGTACCCTTCATGGGTATGAAGTGAGCCATCTTTGTGAGGCGGTCTACCACCACAAGGATGGTATTGAAGCCCGCAGATGGAGGCAGCTCCACTATATAGTCCATCGAGATCTGGGACCAAGGTCGCTCCAGGATGGGTAATGAAGTCAGCAGACCCCAGGCTTTGGACCTCTGTCCTATTTTTGGCACAGACAGGGCAGGCACTCACATAGTCTCTACAGTCCTCGTTCAGGCGAGGCCACTAGAATGAGCGGGAAAGTAGCTCTGCCGTCTTACGACCCCCAAAGTGCCCGGCTAATTTGAGGTCCTGGCAGAGTTCAAGTGCTGCTAGGCGCAGCTCCTGCGGGATGAAAAGTCGGTTGCCTGACCGCCACCACAGCCCATCCTTTATGGCGAGCCCTTGATCCGGCGGCATGGTGCGACCAACTAAGGAGTCCTCTTGTGTCAGCAGAAAACTATTGGCAGGTAGGATTGTATCGGGGGAGAAGTATCTCCCGGGTCATGGAACATTCTGGACAGGGCGTCCGGCTTCACATTTTTAGACCCAGGTCTGTATAGAAACATAGAAACATAGAAAGGTGACGGCAGAAAAAGACTGAGTAGTCCATCGAGTCTGCCCCATTTTATTTATTTATTTTTAATTTTTTTTTTTATAATTTTTTTTTTTTTTTACATTAACCTTGTTGTCTGACTATAGATTTATGTTTATCCCAAGCATGTTTGAAGTCATTTACTGTTGACTGTCTCACAACCTCTGTTGGTAGTTTATTCCAATCATCAACCACCCTTTCAGTAAAATAATACTTTCTAAGATTAGTTTTGAACTTCCCCCCATTTAGTTTGAGGTCATGTCCCCGTGTTCTTGATTTTGGTTTCATATTGAAAAGACTGCCCTCCTGAACCTTATTCACCCCCTTGATGTATTTATAGGTTTCAATCATGTCTCCCCTCTCCCTTCTTTCCTCCAGACTGTACATATTAAGTTCCTGAAGTCGCTCTTGATATGTTTTATCCCCCAGACCTTTCACCATTTTTGTTACCTGTCTCTGAACTCGTTCTATCTTATCAATATCTTTTTGTAAGTGTGGTCTCCAAAACTGGACACAGTATTCTAAGTGAGGTCTCACTAAAGATCTATATAGAGGAATCAGAACCTCCTTCCTCCTGCTGGTGATCCCTCTACTGATACATCCCAGAATTCTATTTGCTTTTCCCACTGCCTGGTCACATTGTTTGCTCATTTTGCAATCATCTGAAATAAGCACCCCCAAATCTTTTTCTTCTGTAGTGCTGGCTAACAC
>BLSH010000462.1:438800-449112 GCA_018402905.1 Glandirana rugosa
GACTTCACCCTGGACGGAAATCAAGACTTTCGGAATAATCGTGGAGGTAAACCAGGCCACAGTAGTACGAGAAACAGAGGCACGTTAAAAAACTACCGTTAACGTAGTCGGTCTACCCACAGACTTGACACACGAAAGAGTTGGTCCCTCGGTATAACGACTTAAGCGGTTCTCCTTTATTATGAGTCTGGCTAGGGTTTGAAAGAAGATTTCCATCGTAGTCGAAACGTCTACTTAACCCTTCTGCGATCGTTCGGGTTCCGTCCGGACCCGGACCCGGACTTTGTCCCGAAGTTCGGACGGACCAGCAGAACCCGAACTTCCAGAGGTTCGCTCAACTCTAATGAAGAGCTGATCTTGTTTCCAGAAATCCTTAGTTCGCTCTAGGTATATTGATAAGGCCTGCACTAGATCCAGCCTAGTCCATTCGTCTTCCGAGTTACTATCCGGAAAAGCCGATAAGACTGCTTCCCAATTCATCTGCAAAGCTGATGCTACCTTTAGAAGAAAGTTTGGGATCGGTCTGAGTATTATTTCCTCTTGGCGAATTCAGCAATATGGCTCCCTGGTTGAGAAAGCACACAGTTCAGACACCCATCTGGCTGATGCAATTGCCATCAAAAAATTGCACGGAGACAAAGAGCATGATGACACCGGACCAAATGGAGGTGCTAATAAGGCTTTCAGAACTAAAGGCAGGTCCCACTTCAGAAAAGGATTTATTGGAGACCCGATCTTTATTGCTGCCTTTCTGAAATGCATCACTAGAGGATCCAAGGCCCATCTTTGTTCACTGTAGCTGACAGGGCAGACTCGAACCTTTGAGGAGCTAAACGCTAAAACCCTTGCCCAGACCTTCCTGGAAAAATTCCAATATGTTAGAGACTACGGGTGTCCTCAGATCCCAGCTCTTTCCTGCTGAGAAGTGACGAAGAAGCCCTTATATATCCTATAATAAAGTATTATCGGTAGTTCTCTTTTGACTAAAAGCTCTATCGATCTCCTCCTAACCTCCACGCCATGAACTTTAGTTTTCCCGGCTTTGGGTTAAACTGCTTGTCCTGCAGCAGAAAATGTCTGTGAGGAGGCAGAGGACTTGGCTGACACATATCCATTTTCTATGCTAGTGAACACCATGGTCTTCTGGGCCAGAAGGGCCACACCGCTATTGCTGTTATCTCCTCCTGTTCTTCATTAAAACTCTGAGGATTAGTGAGAGAGGAGGAAACACAGACTAGGGGAAAGTCCCATGGAATGGATAGAGCATCCTAGCCTAGGGCCTGCGGGTGCCACCTTTTGGAGAAGTAACACGTAATCTGAGAGTTTTCCTCTAATGCCACCCAATCTATGACTGAAGTCCCCCAGACCTTGAAGATTTTGAACAGGTATCTGGGATTCAAGCCCCGTTCATTCAAATCCAAGGATCTCCGACTCAGTTGATCCACCAGCTTGTTTTGTGGACCCACAAGGTATGCTGCTGTTTAGGGAACAATCTGGCATGCCACTCTGAGTAGTGGGAGGTTCCTGGTGCCACCTTGCCACGTAGACTACCATGGTTTGTTGTTGGAAAGGACTTTGATTGCCCCCTTTGCAACATCGATTGGGAGGCTCCTAGAGTGTGCCGAACGGCCTCTAATTCTAACACATTTGAATGCTGAGATAGAGATGCTTCTCATTTGCCCTGTACTTGTTGGCCTAAGGAATGAGCTCCCCGGTCTACTATGCTGGCATCTGTAGTCAGCACTACTGGAATTGGAGGTTTGAGAGGCACCCCACGGCATAGATTCTAAGATATCTTCCACCATATCAGAGACCGTTTTATTGGTACTGAATGGTAGATCTTCTGGGCTAACAAGTGGCGACCCCATTGATGGAGAAAATTGTATTGAAATCTCCCCTTCTGTCATCTGGCCCAGGGTACTACCTGGATCATGGAAGACATCAGGCCCAGGTACTGCATACACTTCTTGGCCATCAGAAATTGCCTGGTCATTACTATTCCCGACTTGATCTGAATTTCCACAATCTTCCTAAGAGGCAAAAATACACGCACTTGGGTAGTGTCGAATTGCATTCCTAGATACTCTAGGACTTGAGCCTGTTGCAACAGACTCTTGCAATGGTTGATTAACCAACTGAACCGTCTGATCACGCTGCAGGTTATCAGCAGGTGCTGTTGAAGGAGGGACTTTGATGCGGCCAGGAGGAGAATGTCGTCCAGATAATGAAAAATTTGAATGCCTCTGATCCTTAAGATAGCGATGACCACTGCCAAAACTTCTGAAAATGTTCTTGGAGCTGTGCACAGCCCAAATGGCAGACAACGAAATTGGCAATGGAAGCGATGGTGTGATGCACTTATGGGCACATGTAGGTAAGCATCCGCTAGGCCTATTGACGCTAGCAAATCTGCCTTCTTCACAATGGACAATGATGGTTTGCAAGGATTCCATTCTGAATGGAGGGACTTTCATGAAGGTATTCGGGCCTTTTAAGTCCAGGACCGGCCTGAATCCTCCTGAGGATTTTGTTTCCAAAAACAGAAGAGAATAGAATCCTTCCCCCTTCTCGTGCTTCAGAACTGGCAGAATTGCTTGAGATGCCAATAAATTCTTTACATAAATTAATAAACACCGCCCTTTTCTCTGGAGTAGGAATCCAGGTCTCCACAGAATGAGACTAGGGAGGTCTTTCCTTGAATTCTAGGCGATATCCTCTTTGAATGATGTCCAAGACCCAGGCATCTTAAACTTCTTCCGCCCAGACCTCTCCAAAGTAAAATAGTCTGCTCCCACTTGGGAAGTCTGGACTGGGATCCCTTCAGAAGAGCTTGTTTGAAACTTTTGCTGGCTGGTTCGCCTTGGCTTTGGTTGCTTTGGGAAAGGCTGGACCCTGCCCCTTCCACTGCCTAAAGAACGGTCGCCTCGGTTGGTACGCGGAAGCTTCCCCGAAACCTTTTTTAGATCTCTCAGAAGGGACGAGCGGCTGAGGAATTCTTTTCCTTTCCTGCGGAATAAGCCCTGAGTTCCCTCCAGATGCTTGTTGAACCTCTGACTCCAAAGTCTTGCCAAAAAATTTTCCATCGGAAGGAACTGAGCAAAGGCTGTGCTTGGAAGCACTATCCGCTGACCAATGCTTCAGCCATAGGGCTCTGCGTGCCGTCACAGAATGAGCCATTAATTTCAGTGTCATCCTGACCTGGTCCACGGGCACTTGTGCTAGAAAATACGCCATGATCCTAATGGACTGTAAAGGGGGGAACCTTCTTCTCCTATCATTTAACCCAAAGAACCGGCCTCCAATTCCGCAATGCACACCTTTAAGGCTGCCGTCACTTAGGTAAGTGCTATAGCCGGCCTGCAGGCTGCTCCTGCTACCGTGTACATTCTTTTGAGATCTGTGGCTATCCTACGATCCATTGGATCTTGAAGGATACTGAGTCATCTAGAGGCCGGGTAATGTGCCCAGCTTGTCTCTGTAATGAGGCATCCGCCTTAGGCGTAGCATCCCAAAGCTTAGCATCCCTAGAGCAAAAAGAGTACAAGTTTGAGACCCTGTTGTGGACGTTCAATTTTTTATCGGGCTTTGCCCATTCATCTTCCATTATTTCCTGTATTTAAAAAAAATAATGGGAAGGACAGGAGTGACCTTTTAAAGTCCGGATAATATTCTCACTGCGTAAAATACTAAGCGCTTTTGAAGAGCTTACCATTGATTTCAATGGAGAGGGGTGTATTTTCACCATCCAGCCAGCGCACTGCCCCAGTGTGAAAGCATTCATTGATTTTAAAAGAAATAGGATTTCGTGAGCTTTTCAGGCGCCTGTTTAGCGTGAAAGCGCATGAAAAGCACCTCAGTGTGAAAGGGGTCTTAGGCTCGACTAACACCCATGCACCTCCAGCATCCCCCGCATCCCGCAGACCCACACCACAGACGTGTTCCATAGGAAACAACGCCAAATAGCCTGTAGTGCAGATCCGCAAAACGCACCAAAAACGCACAGGTGCGAATCAGGCCCAAAGAAGGAATCATCTGAATGTTTTTCTGAACTGTAGCGATATGTTGCCTCTGGCTCTGATTCTGATGCGGAAGAGTGCCGCCTAGGCCAAGATCTCTTAGATATGGTCTTCAAGCCGCCTTTGACTGCCGCCTTAATATAGTGCTTCACCTGGCGTGCATCTGCTGCATTATCACAAGTGGCCTCCTTCAAACAAGAGAAGTATACACAACTCCCTGGCAGGGAGTTTGCCCGAGCGCTTCTTTCTTTGCGGGTGATGCGGCTCCTTGGTACTTCCCTGCGGGCTTTTATCCTGCATCCGGGTCTTCTCTCTGTGTAGAGAAGAAGAATGCACTCTTTTAAAAACAAAACCAAAAAAAAAACCCTTAAAAATAGAAAAACCTTTCCATGCGTTCTTCAGTGCTATAGAGGCAGGCAGGAGGACCCAGGATACCTGGAAACACATAGACAGCCAGAGATCTATCCAGCAACTCAAGGCAGCAGCCCTGTTGAGATCCCACATCACTCAGCACAGAGGCAGTGATTATGAAACAAGCTGGGGCTACAGGTGTTTTAATCACAGCAGGGAAGCAGGAACCAGAGCATGGGAGAGGGCGTTCCTATCATACCAGGAAGTGGCCGCTCTCAGCAACCTCCTGAGAGTTCCTGTGGGACTACAAGCCTCAGCCTGCCTGCTGTTTCATCCATTTGCCACACAGCCCAAACCAGCAGCGTTTAACTGCTTTCTAGAGGCCGGTGTACCCATGCAGTCCTTTATACGACTGAACTGAGACTCTGTCCTTACTGTCTTACCAATTCGCCACACAGCTCAACCAGCAGTATTTAACCGCTCTCTAGAGGCCATTGTATACATACAGACCTTTATACTGCTGAACTGAGACTCTGTCCTTGCTGTCTCACCAATTCGCCACACAGCTCAACCAGCAGTGTTTAACTGTTTTCTAGAGGCTGGTGTATACTGCTGAACTGAGACTCTGCCTGCTGTCTCACCAATTTGCCGCACAGCCCACCCAGCCTCTCTAGAGGCTGGTGCACATACGCAGTCCTTTATACTGCTTCACTAAGACCCAGCACCAAGGGTACCCCACAAGGGAAGATTTACAGCCCAGACAGGGGGTCTTCTGAACTCAGGAGAGTGTATGAACCTGAGCAGGATCACATGGACATTACAAGGTTTCGCAGTAAGTCTCCTACCATGCTTCTTCTTGTGTGTGTATAAGAATATATATTTCTCTTAAGAGGCGTCCGGAGCAAGGACGAAAAAAAAAACACTGCATATGGGCAGACAGCCGCCTATTATAGGCTTGGAAAGAGTTTGTCTTGAGGGGGTCAGAGGGGGCAGAGCTGATCCATAGTAGGCTGACATGAGGAGGTCCAGGAAATATATATACAGCGTATTCAGGGGTGTATGTACGGTATATAGTACACTTGACGTGGTGTTTTAAAATATATACAGTTTTTTACCCCTTAACCCCCCCCTTTTTTACATTTGTTGTTGACAAGTTAAAATCATTTTTTTTAAAATAGAAAATTACTTAGAA
This sequence comes from Glandirana rugosa, assembly GCA_018402905.1. Lineage (NCBI taxonomy): Eukaryota > Metazoa > Chordata > Amphibia > Anura > Ranidae > Glandirana > Glandirana rugosa. The sequence continues at coordinate 444,360 of BLSH010000462.1, forward strand.
CCCCCAAACATTATATGTATATATATATATATATATATATTTTTTTTTTTTCAAACACCCTAGAGAATAAAATGGTGATCGTTGCAATACTTTTTGTCACACAGTATTTGCGCAGCGGTCTTTCAAGCGCTTTTTTGGTAAAAAAATTACTTTTTAGAGTTAAAAAATAAGACAACAGTAAATTAGCCCAATTTTTTGTATACTGTGAAAGAGGATGTTACGCCGAGTAAATAGATACCATACATGTTATGGTTGAAAATTGTGCACACTTTTCTTTGCTGCACAAGCTCGCGGGGACGGTGACGCTTTACATTTTAAAAAAAAAATTATTTTATTTTATTTTTTCTTTTAACACTGTTCCTTAAAAAAGGATCCCTCCTTTACACTGCACAGTATTCAGATCGGCAAAAACGGCGATTCTGAATACTGTCATTTTTTTAAAAACCGGAAGTGACTTTGTAACGTTGCTTCCGGAAATGTACGAAGGAGTCCCGATCTAAGCTGATTCCGGCTTCCACAGGGACTCCACACAGCTGGCGGACTTGCCGGATCAGAGCTCTGGTCTCCCGGTGGGACGGGAGGCCAGAGAAGAGCGGCGGATGATGACGGGAGGGGGGGATGTCCACTTCCGCTGCCTGGGATAAAGACCGATCGGCTACCGAGCCGGATCGGCTGTTATCAATTGATAGCCGCCTGCTCGAAAAAATGGTGCCAGGGTATAGCCTGTAGCTGCAGACTATACCCCAATACTTCCACTTAAAGCAGTCACTGTTTATAATCAGCGAATCGTGTTAAGTGGTTACATTAATTTACAACAGCAGGGCCCGTTCTAGCGCCCAACAAAAGTAACTGCAAGGGGTTACAGTGTTCTGGCACCGACTACACCCAAGGCCCAATTTTTCACCACCTGTTTGACTGGGGCATGTCATCACAATTTTTAACCACTTAACGCGAATCGCCGTTTATAAACGGTGACAGCTTTAAGTGGATGCATCGTGGTATAGCCTGCAGCTAAAGGCTATAACCCGGTACCGTTTTTTAGAGCAGGCAGCCGGCTATCCGGTGATAATGGCTAAACCAGCTCGGAAGCCACTCTGTCTTTATCCCAGGGAGCGGGAGGGGCCAACCCCCCTCCCGCCACCTTCCACCGCTCTTCTCTGGTCTCCCGTCCCACCAGGAGAATGGAGCTCTGATTCGACACTTCTGGCCACTGTGTGGAGTCCCTGTGGAAGCCGGAATCGGCTTGAGTGGGGACTCCTTCGTACATTTTCGGAAGCAACGTCACAACGTCGCTTCCGGTTTACTCGGCGGCAAATGGCGCAGTTTTTAAAAAAATGACAGTATTCAGAATCACCGTTTTTGGCGATCTGAATACTGTGAAGTGCAAAGGAGGGATCCTTCCATAAAGAGTACCTGTCACCATATATTACTATCACAAGGGATGTTTAAATTCCTTGTGATAGCAATAAAGGTGATCCGATTTTTTTTTAAACAAACAGGGTTAAAAAAATAAAATAAAATAAATAAAAAAATGTAAATAAAAAAAATTAAAGCGCCACCACAACCGCGAGCTAGCGCAGCAAAGAAAACTCATACGTAATTCACGCCCGCATATGAAAACGGTGCTCAAACCAGACATGTGAGGCATCGCTGCGATCGCCAGAGTGATCTAGCAAAATACCTCCTCTGCACCTCTAACCTGATAACCATTAAAAATTTTTAAAGCGTCACCTATGGAGATTTTTAAGTACCAGAGTTTGTCGCCATTCCGCATTTGTGCGCATTTTTCAACCGTAACATGTATGGTATCTATTAACATCCTCTTTCACAACATACAAAAAAATTGGGCTTACTTTACTGTTGTCTTATTTTTTAACTAAAAAAAGCAAATTTTTTAAAAAAAAACTGCGCTTGAAAGACCGCTGCACAAATACCGTGTGACAAATAGTATTGCAAACGATCACCATTTTATTCTCTAGGGCAGGGGTGTCAAACTTGATTTCATCGTGGGCCATATCAGCATTATGGTCGCCCTGAAAGGGCCGGTTGTATATCTAAGACTAGATGTTCAAAGCACCACCCCCCCTTACAACAGATGCCAAGAGCTCCCCCCACCATCAGAAGTCAAGGGCCCCCCACCCTTCCTTACATCACAGTGGAAGCAGAGCTGAGAATTAGAAAGTGCAGGATCTGGAGGAGGACCAGAGAAGAGCTGGAGTCTTCTGAATGCTGAGACCAGGGGAGGTGAAGATGAGGGGGTGCTGCAGCTGCACAGAGAGGCTGACTGCTGAGACAGGGGTGGTGGAGATGAGGGGAGTGCTGCAGCTGCAGGAGAGGTGTGAGGGCCACATGAAATAACCTGGAGGGCCAGATTCGGCCCCCGGGCCTTGTGTTTGACACCTGTGCTCTAGGGTGTTTGAAAAAAAAATATATAATGTTTGGGGGTTCTAAGTAATTTTTTAGCAAAAACAATGATTTTAACTTGTAAACAACAAGTATAAAAAAAGGGCTCTGGGCCTTAAGTGGTTAAACTAATTTACAACAGCAGCCAAGGCCCAATTTTTCGCCACCTGTTTGAATGGGGCTTTCGTCACAATTTGTAAACTAATTTACAACATCAGGCACAGTTCCTCCGTCCAACAAGAGTAACTGCAAGGGGTTACAGTGTTCTGGCACCGCCAGCACCCAAGGCCCAATTTTTCTCCAATTGTTTGACTGGGGGCTTTTGTCACAATTTGTAAACTAATTTACAACATCAGACCCTGTCCCTCCATCCAACAAGAGTAACTGCAAGGGGTTACAGAGTTCTGGCACCGCCAGCACCCAAGGCCCAATTTTTCTTCACCTGTTTGACTGGGGGCTTTTGTCACAATTTGTAAACTAATTTTCAACAGCAGGGTCCGCGCCAAAATTAAAAAAAAATGTTGTGGGGTTCTTCCCAAAATCCAAACCAGGCCCTTCAGGTCTGGTAAAAAATTTAAGGGAAACCCCATGCCAAAATTAAAAAAAAAATGATGTGGGGTCCCCTCAAAATCCAAACCAGACCCTTATCCGAGCACGCAGCCCTGGCATGGCAGGAGGGGGTGGGGACGAGCGAGCGCCCCCCCTCTGAACCATGCCAGGCCACATGCCCTCAGCATGGGGAGAATGCTTTGAGGACATCCCCAAAGCACCTTGTCCCCATGTTGATGGGGAAAAGGGCCTCATCCCCACAACCCTGGCCAGTGGTTGTGGGGTTCTGCGGGCAGGGGCCTTATCAGAATCTGGAAGCCCCCTGTAATAAGGGGGCCCCCAGATCCCAACCCCCCCATGTGAAAAGGTATGGGGTACATTGTACCCCTACCCATTCACCAAAAAGGAGTGTAGTGTTAAAAAAAAACAAGAGGCAATTTTTGACAAGTCCTTTATTGTGTAAAATAGGTCTTTTCTTCTTTCTTCCTTCATCTTCTCCTGGCCCGTCCTTCTTCTGGTCTTCTGCGTCTTCTTTTAGTCTTCTTGCTTCCTCTCTTCTTCTTCTTCAATCCTCATCTTCTTCCTTCTTCTTTCACCGCTGCCACTCTCCCCGCTGCTGCAGTCCGGCCCCTGCGTGTCTCCCAGAATGGGGGTTCTTCACAATGACAGTTCTTTTATAAGAATGGGCGGGGCCACCCAGTGACGTAACCGAGTGATGCCCTCTTATGACGTCATGCGATGTCAGAGGGGCCTGGTCACCCATTTACATCACCGGGTGGCCCCACCCCTTCTCATAAAAGAACTGTCATCATGAGGACCGCTCATTCTGGGAGATGTGCAGGGGCCGGGCTGCAGCAGCAGGGAGAGCGGTGGCGGTGAAAGAAGAAGAAGAAGATGAAGATGAAGATGAAGATTGAAGAGAGGAAGCAAGAAGAATAAAAGAAGAAGCAGAAGACCAGAAGAAGGACCAGGCCAGGAAAAGATGGAGGAAGAAAGAAGAAAGAAGAAAAGAGCTATTTTACATAATAAAGGACAAAAACTGCCTCTTGTTTTTTTAACACTACACTCCTTTTTTGGTGAATGGGTAGGGGTACCCCATACCTATTCACATAGAGGGGGCCGGAATCTGGGGCCCCCTTATTAAAGGGGGCTTCCATATTCCGATAAGCCCCCCGCCCACAGACCCCCACAAGCAGGCTTGTGGGGAAGAGCCCATCAACATGGGGACAAGGTGCTTTGAGGTGGGGGGACAGAGCCCCCCTCCCCCAAAGCACCCATACTCCCCATGTTGAGGGCATGTAGCCTGGTATGGTTCAGGAGGGGGGGGGGGCGCTCGCTCGTCCCCCCCCCATCCTAACCGACCAGGGCTGCATGCTCGGATAAGGGTCTGGTTCGGATTTTAGGGGGAACCCCACATCAATTTTTTTTAAATTTGGTGCAGGCTTCCCCTTAATATCCAAACCAGACCCAAAGAGCCTGGTTTGGACTGGGGGGAGGAACCCCACACACTTTTTTTCAGAGATTTTTTGTATATTGCTGGGAACCGGCAATACATTACAGGCGCAATTTAAAATTACAATTTTTCCTATTGAAATTTAATTTTTCTCTGACTATGTTCTACACCTCACAGAGATGCGCCCTTTTACACACAGACGAAGCACACACCCTAGGCACAATATTTAAAGGAATTTTTTTTTTTTTTTTTACTTTAAGCATTATTAAAATCACTGCTCCTGAAAAATGGAAAATTGTATACTCACCTTTCCGTAATTTTCCTTTCCTGGTGCATCTTCATGGCAGC
>BLSH010000483.1:0-11519 GCA_018402905.1 Glandirana rugosa
GTACTCTGATGGACTGGTGACAGGTACTCGGGTACTTTGATGGGCAGGTGACAGGTACTCGGGTACTTTGATGGACAGGTGACAGGTACTCGGGTACTTTGATGGACAGGTCACAGGTACTCTGATGGGCAGGTGACAGGTACTCGGGTACTCTGATGGGCAGGTGACAGGTACTCGGGTACTCTAATGGACAGGTGACAGGTACTCGGGTACTTTGATGGACAGGTGACAGGTACTCTGATGGACTGTGACAGGTACTCTGATGGGGTGGTGACAGGTACTCTTTATTGGGGGGGTGATCAGTGTGTTTGGTGTACAGTAAGCGGTAACGAGCTGTTACCGCAATCTCCCTGTCACACACGACCGGTTACCCGGGTAGCATTATAGAGGAGGTCTTGTGCTAGAATAATTGCTTTCACTCTAACGATCGCAGCCATACTTCACATGTGTGGTTTGAACACTGTTTACATTTATGGCATGACTTTTGCATGTATTTACTTTGGCGCGCGAGCACGGAGGGATGGAGCGCTTTAAAGTTTTTGGGGTTTTTTTTCTTATTTATTTTAATTTATCTTTTTTATATTTATACTGTCCTTGCAGTCTATGCTCTAATTCAGCAAAAAGGTGTTTTATTGTGTTTATGAACCTTGCTTTGAGCACTGGTGTGCAGTCATGTTGGAATAGGAACAGATCATCCCCAAACTGGTCCTACAAACTTCAGATCAGGAAATTATCCATATGTGTTGGTATGCTGATCAGTTCCCTTCACTGGAACTAGGAGGTCAAAAACAACTGCTGAATTCATAAATCACATCATTACCCCCTCTACCTATTTATTTGGACCAGTGCATAAAGACATGGGTGAAGGAGTTTGGGGTGGTGGAACTTGACTGGCCTGGACTCCTGACTCCAATACAATAGGGCACCTTGGGGATCAATTAGAGTGGAAACTGCAAGCCCGGCCTTCTCATCCAACATCAGTGCCTGACCTTACAAAGGCATATTGCTTGGTATGCTGAGCATGGCTATGGACTAACACTATTAGATTTGCGACAGATCTTTGGATTCAAATTGACCCAGACCCTTTAATATGAGGGCAAACCTTAAGAGTTTAAATGTGTATGCACGGTTTAGTTATATAAGAACACAAAAATATGCAAAAAGTCTAATAATGTGTATGGGCTCTTAGTCCATTCACATGCACATAAACAAACCAACAGTTTTCAAACCACATGGACCTGTGCAGTGTAAACCATAACATTTTGTATGTGGTGTTACTGCTCATCAGGTGTAAGAATTTGAAACATTCATGAAGAGACAGATTGAATGACACTGGTTGGCGGGTACTTCCATTGGGAGTGTCGATGCTAATGATACAAGCTATCCTATATAAATGTCTGCAGTAGCTGGGCTCTGTTTGGTCAGGTCTGAGAAGAGGCCTGTTTCTTTTTCCTGTGGTGTTTGTGGGAGTAATGCTCTTGTGCATAAGGAGTAATGCCTCACTAGAGCTGTTTGCTGAAATTATTGTGCATTTTGACCATCAAAAGTGGTTTTCTGTGGTGATTCTGTCAATTATTGTGTGTATTGTTTATGCCTTACCATGCATTCCTAGTTTGAGAATATCTGCTGATTGTTTGATCTCATTGCTTAATCATGTACATGGAAATGCAGCTTATAAATGAACAGACTAACCAATGTATGTGCGTAGAATTTGGTGTGGCGGTGGGTGTTAGAATTATGTTCTTAATATTACGTTGTGAAGCTTTGTTATAATGACTACGTTTTCTCAATTTTGCTGTTCAAAATGTGATGTGTGTTGGTGTCCACTATAAGGTTTCTAACTATTTTAGATTGTAAGCTCCTATGAGCAGGCCTGTTCCAACCTAAGGGTTTTCATTTTTGTGTCATTCACCATTTTTAGTTTTAATATTTAAACGGTAGGAACTGAATGTGTGTATATAATTGTGTTTTTATGCTTGCAAAATAAATGTCAATTATTGACCTCCTTGTTTGTTGTTTCGATTACTTTTTATGTTGGAGGTGAAATATCTTTCTTTAGAATTATGTAAATTCTAAGCTGTAATTGTGTACCTCCAAACCTAATCTTTAGCACACCAGCAAGTCAATTATCCAGGTGTTTAGGTGGAGTCTTTAGATTTAACAGCTGGAGAAAATTGCAGGTAATGAATTCAGCTGCTGGATATGCAGTGTTGTATGTGTGAAACTGTCCTCTGCATTTGTTATTCACCTGCTGTAATCCCAGGGACACCATTTCTTAGTAAACTGCCTTAGGGCCGGTTCACACTGCAGCAATGCAGGAATGCTGTGAATCCACTGTGTGTTCCGGCATCGCTTGTCTCCTGGTTGCAGTTCACACTGTTCTATGTGAAGTGTGGGGAGTGACAGTACAAAGGTAACAGCCCCAAATCAGTTCACATTATCACAGTGCAAACTCACACAGGAGTCTTATTGCATGATGTAAACAGCCCTGTGCTCCAATTCTGACCTTGTGTAAAAAAAAAAAGGGCTGTGTGTGTTTGCTCCGATTGTATGTCTGAATTTGCAAAGCAATCTCTATGGCTGAATTCGTATTGCACAGAGCTTGCATATGAGTTACACTGCAGTGTGCGAATCATATGCTATCTCCAAGGTTGGAGCAGTGTGAACCGGCCCTCACCGACCCAGAACTCTTTGTGATCACCTGGAAGTTCCGGTGCTGGGAGGATGTTAGACAAGTGTTGCTCCAATTGGTTTTGACTAAAAATTAGGGTCCTGGAAATCTAAAAAAAATTCATATATCTGTGCACATACAGCTATATATGTGCATACACAGCCATATATATGCGCATCAATGCGCACACATCCATATATATATATGCCAGAAGAAAGGTGTATAAACACCGCGCTAACCGTGAACAATACACAAGAGCTGCAGCTCAAATACTCAAGTTCAGTATAAGCAAACAGTTAACATAGGAGCTGCGCTAATAAATCATGGTGTCCATATTAGTCCATATAAACCTTCAAGATGATATTTATGAAAAGCAAATTCTAATGAAGGATAAGCCCAAACACATAAAAGAGCCTCAATTGTTGCAATGTAGTCCCAAGGGTGGAAAACGAACCACCAACATCAGAAATCAAGGCTTACCAGCTAACAATGAATTGTACGCCCTTTGTGTAACAGACTTGAACTTCTCTGAGACTAGGTCGAGTGGGGTCAAATTTCCTAGGAAAGAACTCTGTCCTCCAAAGACTCCCAAGTTGTCATCACGGGATGTTGAGCATAAACAAAAGAAGGGTCATATAGTGAAGTACATCCTAGACATCAGCAGGTTACCATGTACACCATATACCAACACCACAGTGTACACCAGTGCAATCAGTGCAATCCACCACCGTCAGGACTCAAGGCTTACCAGCCCCTCTATTGTCAGCATTTGATGTTATAGAGTCGTATGCTTCCTCTCCTTGTGTCCCAATAGTCAGGCAGGAATTCCCTTAGGGTGGCTTGGCAAAAGCCCGGTGTCTCTCAGCATAGATAAAAAGAGGAAGGCCACATAGAGCAGTATAGTATGTACTGGTTTATTATATAAAAATATAGGAACACTCACATTCTCGTAGATAAGATATCGCATAAAAACACAGCCGGCTCGTGGTAGTTGGTGACGTCAGCGCGCCCCTCCTTGACATTGCACTTTGCCTGTATGCTATTTACACTAGAAGGTTAAGTCCTATTAGGCTGCGCAGTATCAACTCTTGTACCTAAGTATCTAAATGTGTTTTTGTATTTTCAGGGAATCTGTCTGTTTAGGCAGCCGTGGCATGTACCCTGGGAATCTTTTTGGGATGACTGTCTGGTGTCACAGGTGTGTTTTGAAATCTTATCTTACTTTTTGTAGCGGCTAAAAAAGTCAAATCTTGAACTTACCAGCTCACTGCAGTGGTTAGCAACAGAGCAGGCATGATCTTTCTTTTCATGGGTGATGATGCTGGAGTTCCTGGGCCCTACCCCAGTCAAGTGCACACAGAGCACACAGCTTGTTTTGGAGGGCACCCAAGCCTTGCTGATGAGCCACCTCTGTGCATGGCTGGCAACATAGACACTCCTAGCTCTGCCCTCCACCCCATACATTGTTGGCCAATAGCAGTTACTGCTGCCTCTGCTAATCTGAAGAATGAGTACACATACAGCCAAGGCTCTTGTGCCCATTAGTGCATAGTGATGGAGCTCAGGTAAGTATTTGAGTGGCTGTGGGGGCTGCTGGCTAGAGAATATTTGTTACATTCATACATAGAAGCCATGAAGGTACAAACACTTCTGCCTTTGTAAAGAATGTTTTAGGGCAATCATTGCTAACATCAGTCCTGATCTGGAAAAAACTAACATAAACTTAAGCTAGGCTGCACTGAGAATTAATTGTCATGATGAAATGTCAATTATCCATTGTTCACATTTTACAGGAGTGGTACTGCTTTCGGTTCAAGGTGGTAGAAAGGCATCTTTATATCCTGCACTCATCTTCATTTGTGGAAAGTGGATCGTTTGTGATACAAGGCAAGAACTGACATCTATGACCTGCATAAATAGCCTGGCACATCAGATGTGGCTTGGAAGCTGCCCAGCAACCTGGCCATTCCTTTCCTGTATTCCAGCTGGTGGGGGTGCATAATTGCTTCTTGTTTGGGCAAGAACCTGTACCAGATATCAGAGTCCTGAAAATTTCCCAAATGTGTACATGGCGCAAAAAGCCGTGGCTGGCTACATTGCTCCATGAGTGGCTTGAATAAATAAAAATGTTTTCAAATAACCATGTATGTGACCTCTTTGTTCAAATTCCTAGATGTAAGCTGCGAATGCATCATGCAATCAGATTGCTGAATGTCTTTATTTTTAAATGTACTGTACATTTAGCAAACACTGTAAGATGAATCCCAGGCAAATATTATTACTTAGATTGTGTATGTTTAATTCTGCTCAGCTGGGCAGTGTAGTGGTTAGCTCATCTACCTTCTACAGTTGGTTCCATGGGTTTTATTCCCAGGTGTCACCTGCTTCAAATTTACATTGTATGTTGAAAATGATGCTGATTAACAAGCTTTTTGGGGCTTCCATACTATGAAGTTTGTAAATGTATGCAATGGTACATACATATTCAATATTATGGGGTGCTGCAGGTGTGTTCTTGATTTTAAGGGGAACGCCATGCCTATAAGATCAAATAGTGACACCAGCAAACATTAGTAAAGGTATTTTCTCAATATAATTGTATTCAAATGACTTAAAATGACCTAGATGGTATCACCTACTGAAAGCTTGCATTCTACTCAGCAGCATATGCAGAAAATAGACAAACCGCTTATAGGTAATGCCACATCAGTATGAGTATGGTTGTTATTAGAATTGAAATGCCAAACCTTTATTAGATCCAATTTAAATCAGGCAAACATTATTACTTGGATTTTGTATGTTTAATTCTTCTCAGCTGGGCAGTTTAGTGGTTAGCTCATCTACCTTTCACAGTTGGTTCCATGGGTTTGATTCCCAGGTGTCACCTGCTTCAAATTTGCATTGTATGTTGAAAACGATGCAGACGCTGATTACCAACCTTTTTGGGGCTTCCATACTATGAAGTTTGTACATGTATGCAATGGTACATACATATTCAATATTATGGGGTGCTGCAGGTGTGTCCTTGATTTTAAGGGGAACGCCATGCCTAAGTCAAACCACCAAAACGGAGTAGGGTCACACCCCCAGGCGCATAATAGGCCCTTTGGGTCTGGTAAGTATTTAAAGGAGAACCCCACACTCAATTTAATTTGACAAAATGCATAAGGGCACCCCAAAATCCAAACCAATCCCCTCAAGTATAGTATGGATTTAAACGGCAACCCCACAGCAAAGTCAACAAAAAACAGGCACAGGGGTCCTCCCAAAAACAAAACTATACCCCAAAGCACCCTCCCCATGTTGAGGACATGTGACCTGGTAAGGTTCAGAGGGGCGCACTCACCCGTCCCCACCCCCCCCTGCCATGCCAGGGCTGCATGCTCGGATAAGGGTTTGGTTTGGATTTTGGGGGGACACAACACCATTTTTTAACATTTTGGCGTGGGGTTCCCCTTAAAATCCACACCAGACCCTAAGGGCTTGGTATGGATTGGGGAGACCCCCAATGCAATGCTTTTTCAGTGATCTTTATCTATTTCGCAGGGAACCAGCAATACATTCCAGCCACGACCGATTTTAAATGACAATTTTTCCTTTACAAATGTCATTTTGCGGTGCCACTGTTGTAAACATCACAGAGATCCATCCATCCATCCAGAGTTCCATACATCACAGAGGACCCCCCAAGCACGATATTTAAGCACTTGCCACCCGCCGCAGTGTGACGGTGGCAAAGTGGTTCGTTATTGCAACCCGCCCTCACCTGATGGCAGATGCGATGACTAGCATTGTGACCGCGTGCGTGCTGCCGGAGGCATGCTTGCAGGCTCACTGTGTTCTGGGGGGGTCAGGGAGCGGGTAGGGCGGACTCGATCGCCACTGGCTACCCGCGATGGCCCCTCTGCAGTGAAAGAACGGAGGTCCGTGTATGTAAACATGAATCTCCGTTCGGACAGAGGAGGAAGGACGTTGATCACAGGCTTCCTGTATATGGAAGCCGTGATCACTTCCCTCCCCCTGGCAGCCCAGCCCCCATACAGTTAGAACTCCCCATAGGGAACATAGTTAACCCTCTCCAGGTTAACCCCTTCACTGCCAATGACATTTCTACAGTAAGCAGTGCATTTTTATACCACTGATCGCTGTATAAATGCCAATGGTCCAAAAAAAATTCTAAATGGTCCGACATGTCTGCTGCAATATTGCAGTGCCGCTAAAAATCGCAGATCGCTGCCATTACTAGTAAAAAATACAACTCCATAAATTAATTTGCATCATCCCTAAACGCAGCAACTTTTGCAAACAAAACAATAAACGGCAATTGCAATTTTTTTTTTAACAAAGATAGAAGGAAGAATATAAATTGGCCAAAAACAAGTAAATAAAATGATTTTTATTTTTTTACAATTGGATTTGTATTTTAGCAAAAACGAAGAAAAACTGGTTATTTTGAAAAATTGTCGCTCTTTTTTTATTTAGAGCGGCAATCACAAATGACACAGAGAAGATCAAATATCACCAAAGAAAGCTCTATTTGTGGGTAAAAAAGGACGCAAATTTTGTTTGGGTACAACTTCGCACTACCGCGCAATTGTCAGTTAAAGCAACGCAGTGCCAAATCGCAATAAGTGCTCAGGTCCTAAAGCGTGAATTCCATCCGGGGCTGAAGTGGTTAAAGGAATATTTTTTTTTTCACTTTAACCATTATTAAAACCACTGCTCCTGAAAAAAAAATAGAAACTTTTTTTTTCTATTCAGACATGTCCCCTGGGGCTAAGGCTGTTAAAATTAGAGAGAGGGTGGTAATGTTTTTTTTTTTTTTTTTTTATGGCAATGAACTTGCATACAAGCATTAAATGGAGGAATTCTGAAAGCACAGGTTCGATCCCAGCCAACATCAAGCATGTGATCTGAGAGGCATCTTCACAGGCAAATAGAGGCAGCATGTGTGCTATTTTACTCGAGTCTGTGAGAGTTGAAGTTGTAATTGCCTTTAATTTGGAGTTATTTTAAGGCACTGCTGGAGTAGATTTGGGAGGTATAGTAAATCAGGGCCAATGTGTTTTCAAGTGTCCTGCGAATTGGATGCGGTTTAAGCCTCATCCAATTTGCATAGGTGTGAACCCAGCCTCAAACTCTGCTTTCTTGCATGCAGTTTCTGCGTCCATCTCTGTTCTCTTGTGTGCAGCTTCTGCTTCCATCTCTATTTTATTTTGGGCAAAAGCTGCCTAAATTTTAGAAGCCTCAGCATCTGCACACGCTTCAATAAGTTGTTGGCTGAGAGTGAAAGATCTTGATTGTAGAGACTTGGAGGATATGGAGGAGTGTCTCGTAGATAGAGAATGATTAGATTTAGATCCATGAAGTCACCTTTGCCTTTGTTTGTAGTACAAAACTGTTTCTCTCTTGATTAAACTCACCAAATCCCCAATCTGGGTTTACTTCCTCAATATAACCCTGTAAAGTAGAAGCATAATGGGCTATTATGCATCACATAGTAGCCCATTATGTGTCACTTACCTGCAAACGAAGCCTGCGGCGTCCAGCGATGTCCCCGCTCCAGGCCGCGTCCATCTTCTGCCCCTCTTCCTTCTGGGACTGTGACTCCGGCTCTGTGACTGGCCGGAGTCGCGTGATGTCACTCCCGCGCATGCGCGCTGGTGCCGCCAGTCACAGCACAGGGTCAGTGGAGAAACGGAGGCCGTTTCTTCACTGCGCATGTGCCAACATGACGTTGGCACATGAAAAACACTGCATATCTCCTGAACCGTGCAGGTTTGGGAGATATGCAGGGCACCTACAGGTAAGACGTATTCTAAGCTTATCTGTAGGTTAAAGTGGTTGTCACAGGTTGAGAACCACTTTAATTATTCATGTGACTCTTCAGTGTTGTACCACTTAGTTAGTATATTTAAGGCACATAAACCACACCGGAGCACCTGCAATATTAGGTAACCACTGCCAATTATAGCAAGTTCAGTTGTAACTTGAGCCCAAAGAGACTAAAACCAGGCAACATATCAGGACTGATAAAATGTATACATTTATTGGGCAAACAGTCTTATGCAAAAATCCACTTAGGCAATAGGCATAAAAAATCTTGAGCAATTCCACTTGTGCATATACTGTACATAAATAGCTTACATGAGGCTTGGCAAATGCAACTTGGCAAAGCCAGCTCCAAGGCACCAATGATCTTTTTAGCTGTCTGTAAGGGTGGAATTCTGATCACCACCATGTAAAAGTTTCATTCTTTCTACTACACATGTAATTTTTCCCATTAACCCCTGAATATTTGGTTTTAGTAAGGTGTGACGGTATGCGAGGCGAAGTGGTAGATGGGCGCTACCTTTTGCCTCATATGCGTTCATATGCAGAGGCGTAACTATAACCTTCAGGGCCCTGGTGCAAGAAATTATGAGGGCCCCCCCTGACCCCTGGCCAGGGCCATCCCTCTTCACACTGATCCTGGGGCCCTTTACTCCTATCGCGGGTCCCTTTATTACAGTCCCACGGCGGGGCCCTTTCACAAGTTCTGCAGCAGGCCCCCTTTCTGCCATATTCGGGCCTCCCTATGGTGGTGAAATGCCAGGGATCGGTCGCAATTGCAACCTTTGCAATCCTGATAGTTCCCTGACTGGTGTCAGTAGTTTTTAATTTTTATTTTATTATTTTTTTTACCATTCCATTTTATTTCTTTTACAATTTTATTTTCATATTTTTTTTTAATTTTTAGGAGTTCTATTGGGGGGCTTTGATGAGATATCAGGGGTCTAAACAAACCTCAGCCCTCAATCTCCATCTGTGTAGCCTCATCTGCACAGAATGAATGGACAGGAATAGCTGTGCATCAAGCCTCCCATTCATTCAGACATGGAAGTATAGAAAAACTGTTAACTATGCTTCAGTTTTGAATGAACCAATTGGTACCAATCACTCACTCTGCTCACTCAGAAAAGGAAGGAGCCAGTAAATGACAAATTTACTGACCTGTTCCCATCTCTCCATCATGACACATCTTCTACAGCAGCTGGCAGGAGAGAGGAGGGGGGAAGACAGCAGCTCTGTAGGGGAGGGGGGGGGGGGCAAGGAAAGCACACAGAGACCCTGGGAATAGCAGAAGACAAGTAAACTGGATAGAGGAAAGTGGAGGAGATTGGTTCCTCTAAATGCCACCCCTGCCATCCCTCCTATCCAGGTGTACAAGGGAGGCACATGGGCCCCCTGGACCATGGGGCCCGGTTGCAATTGTAACCCCTGCAACCCCTATCGATACGCCCCTGTTCATATGGCCTGGATTAAAAAGAATTCGGATTTTACCAGCCACTGTGGCAGGGCTGGTTCCGGTCCGGAGTTTGTGGTCGACTGGAGTCCACCAGCAGGTGGCTTAAATAACCAGGAAGAGAACACACTCTAGCTCTGACTTGGAACTCAGAGAGGGATCTGAGGGAGCTCTGTGTCTGTTCTGACTTTAACCATTTGCCAACCGCCCGCCGCAGCGTGACGGCGCCAAGGTGGCTCGTTCTTGCGAAATGGCGTCACAGGACGGCGGGCGCGATAACTAGCATTGTGAATGCGCGCGTGCCGCCGAAGGCACGCTCGTGCGCTCACTGTATTCAGGGGGGGAGCCAGGGAGCGGGTAGGGTGGACTCGATTGCCACCGGCTACTCGCCATGTCCCCCCCGCAGTGAAAGAACAAACAGAGGTCCATGTAAGTAAACACGGATCTCCGTTCTGTTAGAGGGGGAAAGGCTGTGATCACAGGCTTCCTGTATATGGAGGTCGTGATCACTCCCTTCCCCCAGCCAGCCCAGCCCACATACAGTTAGAACACACCCAGGGAAAACAGTTAACCCTTAGAGCGCCCCCTCCAGGTTAACCCCTTCACTGCCAATGGCATTTACACAGTAATCAGTGCATTTTTATAGCACTGATCACTGTATAAATGCCAATGGTCCCAAAAAAGTGTCAAAATGGTCCGACATGTCCACTGCAATATCGCAGTACCGCTAAAAATCGCAGATCCCCGCCATTACTAGTAAAAAATAAAAAATAAAAAAACCCAGAAATGAATTATCATCAGTAAACGCGGGAACTTTTGCGCAAAACAATCAATAAACGCCGATTGTGGGTTTTTTTTACCAAAAATATGAAGAAGAATTATAAATCGGCCAAAACCGATGGAAAAAAATGTTTTTTATATTTTTTTTTTTGGATTTGTATTTTAGCAAAAAGTAAGAATTTTTCTTTTTTTTTGCAAAATTGTCGCTCTTCTTTTGCGGCGATCAGAAATGACGCAGAGGTGATCAAATACCACCAAAAGAAAGCTCTATTTGTGGGGAAAAAAGGACACAAATTTAGTTTGGGTGCAACGTCGCACTACCGTGCAATTGTCAGTTAAAGCGACGCAGTGCCGAAACACAAAAAGTGCTCTGGTCCTAAAGTGGGAAATCCTTCCGGGGCTGAAGTGGTTAAAAGACAAGGTTTGCATTTTGGCTTATGTTTTGTGGGTGTCGGGGGCTAGCCCCACACCGTATAGTGAGGAAACTATACTGCTTAGTTTAGCGCCGGACGGCAAGGACTTATTTTCTGTTTTGTTTGTTTTTAACCTGCAAACCTTTTACCAATAAACCTGGCAAGCCGTCATATTTTAAAGAAAGTTGCCTTACGCTGACTATTTTCCTCAGGAAAGTTGATCCCCACAAGCTAATCTCCCACAAAGGGTTCCCTGAGACCCAAAAACTGTTGAAGAGGTTCCTCTGGGTTATTGATAAAGGCTGATCTATGATGCTATGTCCATGCAGAAATGTATCTGACATAAACACTACCTGTGTTGCCTATAGCA
>BLSH010000511.1:0-11902 GCA_018402905.1 Glandirana rugosa
GTGTGAGACTTTTACACCGCTTGGCCACATATAGAGGCCCAACATGCAGGGAGACCCATCAGGCATTCTATGAGCATAAATTACACATCTAATTTCCTGACTAACTCTTGCACTTTTGAAGGTCCTGGAGCACCAGGACAATTGAAACTACGAAAAAATGACCACATTTTGGAAAGAAAATGAAAACGCATTTTTTTACACAAAGTTGTCCATTCATATAATATTTCTAACACATAGCATGTACATAGCAAAAATTACACCCCAATATATATTCTGCTACTCCTCCCAAGTATGGCGATACCACGTGTGAGACACTTTTACACAGCATGGCCACATACAGAGGTCCAACAGAGGTCCAACATGCAGTACCATCAGGTGTTATAGGGGCATACATTTCACTATTGTGAGGCACTGTAGTGTCATGGATAGGCACTGTAATGGCATGGATGGGAACTTTAGTGGCATGGATGGGCACTGTAGTGGCATTGATGTGTCATGGATGAGAACTTATGTGGTATAGATGAGCATTAATGAGGCACAAATTAGCCATGGATGCAGATGGATGAGCCATGGATGGGGATGGATGAGCACGGATGGGGATGGGTGAGTATGGATGGGGATGACTGAGCACCAATGGGAATGACTGAGCACGGATGAGTGGGTGAGCATGGCTGGGTGGGTGAGCATGGATGGATGGGTGAGCATGGATGGGTGGATGAGCAAGGATGGCTGGATGAGGAAGGATGGCTGGATGAGCATGGATGGCTGGATGGGTGAGCATGGATGGCTGGATGGATGAGCATGGATGGATGGATGGGTGAGCATGGTTGGGTGGATGAGCATGGGTGGCAGGATGGGTGAGCATAGTTGGATGGATGAGCTTGGCTGGCTGGGTGAGGATGGCTGGGTGGGTGAGCATGGATGGCTGGCTGGGTGAGCATGGATGGCTGGCTGGGTGAGGATGGCTGGGTGGGTGAACATGGATGGCTGGCTGGGTGAGGAGGTCTGAGTGGGTGAGCATGGATGGCTGGCTGGGTGAGCATGAATGGATGGATGGGGTGCAGCCTGGCACATAGCAGCGCTGTGGGCACTACACATCCTGCCCACAGTGCTGCTGCATTGATCTTTCCCTCTCTCCTCTCACACTGCAACGATCGGTGCGGAGAGGGGAGAGAAAAGCCGGAACTTCCACTGGCTTGTTTACATCTGATCACTCTGTCCTTTGACGGAGCAATCACATGGTAAAAGCAGCTGCAATCGGCCATTTACCCTGATCTGTGAAGCACCGGCAGTCACGGATGTTTCCAGGTATGCCCTCCCAGAATTAAGCAACCGCCCTGTATCCATCATTTGGCTATGGGGTGGTTGTTAAGTGGTTAAATAGTCACTGATTACTGTATAAATGTCATTGGCAGGGAAGGGGTTAAACTGTGTTCTAACTGTGTGGGGGCTGGGCTGCTAGGGACATGACAGATCTAACTGTTCCTGATCACCGGGAACAGTAGATCTGTGTCATGTCCCCTGACAGAACGGGGATCTGTCATGTTTAGATTGGAGGATCCCTGTTCTGGCTCGGTAACAGGTGGTTGTGTGTTGCCGATGGACATTGAATCCACCCGATCCACGGGCACACTCATGCTGCACAACTGCGCCTGTGAAAGCTGCAGTACAGCTACAGCGCTTTGCACAGGGGAGCCGAACTGCTGCCATATCATGATGGCGGCTGGTTGGCAAGCAGTTAAAACAGCTCTCATTTTAGTATTTACTATATCTCCCTGTAAATACTCCATGGGAGTTAAAATTTGAGTAGTTTCATGTCTGAGCATGCTCAGTTGTGCTCAGCTGTGCTGTGCACCTAGTTGTAAAGAAACTGGGAATGAATCTCTTCTCAGACTTTTAAAGAAATTTCAGTGTAGAAATCACTTTTTCACACAGTTTAAAAGCAGATTATATTTAAATAATATACTGCTAGGGATGAGCTCCCGGTTCGAGTCGAATGTTATTAGTTTGTTCAGGTTTTCCCAAACATTATGGGGTGTTCGCGGGAACTTTGCGTGCCCCATAATGCATTCAAATGGCGGTAGAATGCTGCCCGCTGATTGGCCAAAGCATGCACATGACCATAAAAACCATAAAAAAACATATGCTGTGAAGATACGAGATGTGCAGCACCTGAAACTACAGCTACTGAAAGCCTGTGCTAGCATTTCTCCTGCGGTGTTGCTATCAGTGTGTGAAGAGTGGGAGAAGAGGGTTGCATTGACAATCCAACACAATGGGCAGCACATTGAACACATTTTATAAGTGGTCATAAACTTGTAAATAACTCATGAAAGAATAAAGTTACGTTAAAACCAAGCACACCATTGTTTTTCTTGTGAAATTCCCAATAAGTTTGATGTGTCACATGACCCTCTTCCTATTGAGAAAACAAAAGTTGGATACAAAATGGCCGACTTCAAAATGGCCGCCATGGTCACCACCCATCTTGAAAAGTTTCCCCCCTCACATATACTAATGTGCCACAAACAGGAAGTTAATATCACCAACCATTCCAATTTTATTAAGGTGTATCCATATAAATGGCCCACCCTGTAGAGCACAGGACTTAGACTATTTCCAAGTCTACTGTCTACTCAAGATAAGCCTCAAACTTTTATGTTAGATGAGTCTTTGAGGTCCAGGTTATCTTTTAGCCTTTGTTGTTGTCTTAAATGGGGTTGTGGGGTCTGAGAGGGGCGAACCTGGCCACAGTTAGTTCCCAATGGGGTGGTGGGTTGTTCCTCTCCGTCCCTACCACGTCCCGTCTGGACCGAAATCTTGCAAATCCTCCTCAGCTGCACCGGTCTCTGAGTATGATATATGTGATATAAAGTCTTTCTTGGAAGGTGTCCTATACTCTCTCATGTTCACCAAAACCATGTATTTCTATTTTTTGAATCAAATGCAAACAATATGTCATGTATAGTCTGTACATTCTGGTGGCTGTTGGGGCCAAAACAATAATGCTCTATACTTTATGTGTTTTATCATATCTTGTCATTTATATTTCAATAAAAATCTATTGAAAGTAAAATATATACAGCCTGGTATATATATATATTTATATATATATATATATATATATATATATATATATATATATATATATATATACACACACACACAGCGTATTGAGTGTGCACTATATATCTGTACATACGGTATACAGTATAGTACACTTGATGTGGTGTATTAAAATATATACAGCCGGGTATATATATATATATATATATATATATATACGCACAGAGTATTGGTCGTACACTATATATCTGTGCATTTGGCGGTGTACAGTATATAGTACATGTGGTGTCTTAAAATATATACAGTCTAGTATATATATATATATACATATATATGCAGCCTATTGAGTGTACACTATATATTGGTGCATTTGGGGTGTACGTACGGTATATAGTACACTTGACCTGGTGTATTAAATTATACACAGTCTAGTGTATACAGATATACACACAGCATATTGAGTGTACACTAAGGGGTTAATGTCTACCACGGAAGTGAATTGGTTAAAATGAATACTGTGATCCACTGCTGCAAACACCTATGGGTGAATCAGTGCCAGGTGAGTGAATATAGTATGTGGTGGTGTTGCGCTGTGATCTGAGATGGTATGCAGGTCTGGTAATACAAGTGCTAAACAGTAAGTAAATGGCAAAAAATATAATACAGTGTTCACACAGAGTCACAAAGTGCTAATTCGCTGTTAATAAGAAAAGGTCCAGTGGACTATAACAAAAATAAAGACTCACATCAGTGAGCATGCATAAATGGATAAACAAACTATGTGCCTAACCACCTCTCACCCGGCCACTGTATATATACGGCTGGGTGGGAGCTTTCCCATTTTGACAGGACGTGTATGTATGTATGATTGGCCCTCCCGATCATGTGACGGCTGTGTCCAATCATGGCCGTCACATTGTAAACAGAGACGAACGTGTCTCAGTGAGAGCTCAGTGCGGGGGGGAGGGGGGAAGCTGCAGCTATGTGACAGCTCTCTGCATGATGATGATTTCATGCAGAGAGCTCTCACAGATCGCCCCCCACACAGTGCACCAAGCACCACTGATACCCCTGTCCCCATACACATCAGTGTCCCCATAAAACAGTCCCCAAAACATCTGTATGTCCCCCATCACATCTGTCACCATACACAAAACATCTGTCACAGTCCCCAAAACATCTGTATGTCCCCGTCACATCTGTCACAGTCCCCAACACATCTGTCTGTCCCCATCACATCTGTCACCATACACAAAACATCTGTCTGTCCCCATCACAATTTGGGTTATTTTTACCAAAGAAATGTAGCAGTATCATTTTTGGTCAAAATTTATGAAGAGAAATTGCTAATTTGCAAAATTTTATAACAGAAACGAAGAAAAATGCATTGTTTTTGAAAATGTTCAGTCTTTTTTAATTTATAGCATAAAAAATAAAAACCCCAGTGGTGATTAAATACCACCAAAAGAAAGCTCTATTTGTGTGAAAAAAAATGATAAAAATGTCATATGGGTACAGTGTCGCATGACCGCGCAATTGTCATTCAAACTGCAACAGCGCTGAAAGCTGAAAATTGGCCAGGGAAGGAAGGGGGTTTAAGTGCCCAGTATTGAAGTGGTTAATTATTAAAACTCAATTTTGAGAAACTGGTGCAGTCCCAGCATAAACAACACACACAAAAAAAAAATCCTTCTTATGTTAGTCTGTGTGGGTAAACAGACTATGTACTTAATTAATAGAACTCCATTTTGAGAAACTCTGGTGCAGTCTCAACTTAAACAACACAGGAAAATGAGAAGGAATCTTCCTATGCTATTCCATATGGGTAAAAACAACAGAGGTATCACTTCTTCCACAGTGCAAACACCTATGTGCAGGATGGCCTCTCACCTCTCAGTGCTGTGGGGTAAAAGCAATGGAGGGTGAGAGAGGGAGAAAGGGGATGCCCAAAATAGTGTGATATTGTTTATAATCAAAACACTATTTATTTTTTTAGATGTGAGTGTATACTATTGAGATCTTAATAAATAGTGTTTCAATTATAAATAGAGTTGAGCGGACACCTGGATGTTTGGGTTCGGCCAAACTTCATCAAAATGTTTGAGTTCGACCCTGAACTTGACCCGAACTTGACCCCGGACCCCGAACCCCATTGAACTCAATGGTGACCCCAACTTTTGGGCACTAAAATGGCTCTAAAAAAGTCCTGGAAAGGGCTAGAGGGCTGCAAAAGGAAGCAAAATGGGGGTAAGAGTAGGACAAGTGCCCTGTAAACAAATGTGGATAGGGAAATAACTTAAAATCGCATAAAAAAAATAAAAAATGGAGGAGGAGGTGGATGTGGAGTAGGAGGTTGAGGAGGCGGTGACCGTGGCGGTGTAGGTGGAAGTGGTGGTGGAGGAGGTAGCCAACACTGTTTTTTGTTTGTTTGTTTTTTTTTTGTAATTGGGGTAGCCCCCAAAATACTGAGACATATTAAAAAAAAAAAAGATCACTATCTGCAGACAAACCCAAAGATGTTCTAGCACGGGTTCACTTTTTCCATATAAAATGTACCATGGTTTATTTTTCATGTTTCTCCTGTTACAAATTCCAATAAAGACTTATGTTCTATAAAAAAAAAAAAGAATAAGTTCACTTAAGTATACCAATGGCTGTGTGAGGCCGGTCTAAATGTCTATTCTGCACAAGGTACAGACAAGTCTTGTGGGATCCATGCCTGGATCATTTTAACCACTTCAATACTGGGCACTTAAACCCCCTTCCTTCCCGGACCAATTTTTAGCTTACAGCGCTGTTGCAGTTTGAATGACTATTGTGCGGTCGTGCGACGTTGTACCCATATGAAATTTTTATCATTTTTTTCACACAAATAGAACTTTCTTTTGGTGGTATTTAATCACCCCTGGGTTTTTTTTGTTTTTTGCGCTATAAATTAAAAAAAGACTGAAAATTTTCAAAAACATTGCATTTTTCTGCGTTTCTGTTATAAAATTTTGCAAATAAGTAATTTCTCTTCATAAATTTTGACCAAAAATGATACTGCTACATTTCTTTGGTAAAAATAACCCAAATCGGAGTTTATTTGGTGTTGGTGGACAGACAGATGTGACGGGGACATACAGATGTTTTGTGTATGGTAACAGATGTGACGGGGACAGACAGATGTTTGGGGACTGTGACAGATGTTTTGGGGACATACAGATATTTTGGGGACTGTGACAGATGTTTTGTGTATGGTGACAGATGTGATTGGGGACATACAGATGTTTTGGGGACTGTTTTATGGGGACACTTATATGTATGGGGACAGGGGTATCAGTTTGCTTGGTGCACTGTGTGGGGGGCAATCTGTGACAGCTTTCTGCATGAAATCCTCATCATGCAGAGAGCTGTTACCTATCTGCAGATTCCCCCCTCCCCCCCCCGCACTGAGCTCTCACTGAGCTCGGCGGGGGGAGAACTGTCACAGAGATGTTCGTCTCTGTTTACAATGTGACGGCTGTGATTGGACACAGCCGTCACATGATCGGGAGGGCCAGTCACTGCGCCCGTATCCCGATCTCTGCTCAGCTGGATCCTGAGATCATAATGATCACAGGATCCAGCAGCAGCGCTCCGCGTGGCCGCGCTGCGAGCTCCCGTTCTGCAGGACGTAAATACACTTCCTGTCAGAACGGGGAAGCTCCCACCCCGGCCGTATATATACAGCGGCCGGGTGGGAGGTGGTTAATAAACGTTAGCTTGTCCACGTTGGCTGTGGACAGGTGGCTGCGCTTGTCTGTGATAACGCCCCCTGCTATGCTAAACACACGTCCAGACAATACACTGGCTGCAGGGCAGGCTAGCGCCTCCAAGGCATAAAGCGCATGCTCGGGCCATGTGCCCAATTTGGAGACCCAGAAGTTGAAGTTGCTGAAATGCTGCCTCCTGCTAAGATGTTGCCTATCAGTTGGTGGTGCTGTTTGTTGTGGCTTGCTGTTGACAAAGCTTTTCCACATTTCAGCCATGCTAACCCTGCCTTCTGAGGTACTGGTGGTGCCACAGCTGCATTGGCGACCTCTTCCTCCTCCTCTGCCTTCGCCTTGTGCTTCCACTGAGCCCACGGTGTCATTTGGGAATGCCCTCAGCAGCGCGTCTACCAGCATCTTCCGATCACACTCCAGTGAGGAAATAAAGGACGGCACGTTGTCCTTGTAACTGGGATCCAGCCGGGCAGCCACTCAGTAATCAGCACAAGTTACAATGTGGGCAACTCGGCTGTCGTTATGCAGGCACTGCAACATGTAGTCACTCATGTGTGCCAGGCTGCCCAGAGGCAAAGACAAGCTGTCCTCTGTGGGAGGTGTATCATCTGTGTCCTCCCAGCCATGCTCCAGTGATGCCCATGAGCTGCGTTGGGTGCCAGCCTGCTGTGAACACGGTTTTTCCTCCTCCTCCTCCTCCTCCTCATCCTAGTCCTCCTCATCCTCCAGAACTGTGCCCTGGCTTGAAAATTTTTTACCTGGCCTATGCTGGTGCAGGAATCCACCCTCCAAGCCACTTGTGAATGACTTGCCTGATAACCGTGGAAATGGCCCCTCTTCCTCCTCCTCTTCCTCCTGTGCCACATCCTCTTCCATCATCGCCCAAAGATGTTTTTTCAAGGAGACATAAAAGTGGGATAGTAGCGCTGAGAACAGCGTCATTGGCACTGGCCATGTTGGTGGAGTACTCGAAACAACGCAATATAGTACACAGGTCTCACATGGAGGCCCACTCGTTGGTGGTGAAGTGGTGCTGTTCCGCAGAGCGACTGACCTGTGCGTGCTGCAGCTGAAACTCCACTATTGCCTGCTGCTGCTCGCACAGTCTCTCCAGCATGTGCAAGGTGGAGTTCCACCTTGTGGGCACGTCGTATAGGAGGCGTGAGCGGGAAGGCCGAAGTTCCGCCGCAGACAAGCAAGCAGCAGCAGGGTGAGAACGCCGAAAGTGCGCACAGACGGCCCTTACTTTCTGCAGCAGCTCTGACATATCCAGGTAGTTTTTTTGAAATGTCTGCACCACCAAATTCACCACATGCACCAGGCAAGGGATGTGCATCAAACTGGCTAGGCCCAGAGCTGCTACGAGATTTTGCCCATTATCGCACACCACCAGGCCAGGCTTGAGGCTCAGTGGCAACAACCACTCATTGGTCTGTTGTTCAATGCCTGTCCACAGCTCCTGCGCATTGTGGGGTTTATCTCTCAAACATATCAATTTTAAAACAGCCTGCTGTCGTTTCCCCCTGGATGTGCTGAAGTTGGTGGTGAAGGTGTTACGCTGACCGGATGAGGAGGTGGTAGAGGAGGAGGAAGCAGAGCAGGAGGAGGAGGCAACAGGAGGCAAAGAGAAATGCCCTGCAATCCTTGGTGGTGGAAGGACATGCGCCAACTGCTATCGCCTAAGGCCCACCCACCACTACATTTGCCCAGTGTGCAGTTAGCGAAATATAGCGTCCCTGCCCGTGCTTACTGGTCCACATATAAGTGGTTATGTGGACCTTGCCACAGATGGCGTTGCGCAGTGCACACTTGATCTTGTCCCCAACTTGTTTGTGCATGGAAGGGACGGCTCGCCTGGAAAAGTAGTGGCAGCTGGTAACCACGTACTGTGGGACAGCCACTGCCATCAGGTTTTTAAAACTGTCCGTGTCCACCAGACAGAATGACAGCATTTCAAAGGCCAGGAATTTTGAAATGCTGGCATTCAGGGCCTGGGATCGCGAGTGGGTAGGGGGTTACTTCCTCTTTCTCTCCAGTGTTTGGGAGATGGAGAGCTGTAAGCTTCCATGGGACCGTGTGGAAATGCTTGGGGACAGTGGCAGACATGGTGGCGTTGCTGTCACATCGTCTGTTTGCTGGGTGGCATGTGACACTGGCACTGTAGAGGTGGAGGAAGAGGCCGAGGCAGCAGCAGAAGATCAAGCAGGAGGAGCCCAAGACATTTCTTGGATTCTGAGGTGCTTATTCCACTGCAGCTCATGCTTTGCATGTAGATGCCTGGTCATGCAGGTTGTGCTCAGATTTAAAACATTTATGCCTCGCTTCAGGCTATCATTGCACAGAATGCAAACCATTCGTGTTTTGTCTTCAGCACATTGTCTGAAGAACTGCCATTCCAGGGAACTCCTTTGAGCTGCATTTGGTGTGCTAGGTCCCTGGGTGCAATGGGTAGTAGCAGGCGTACTGTCTAAGGGACGGTTGCTCCGCTTTTGCAACCTGCTTCCTCTTTTGCTGTGCTGGTGCCTCTGTGCGACCACCACCTCTTCCTCCAAACTACACACGTCACTCGCATGACCTTCATTCCATGTGGGGTCTAGGACCTCATCATCCTCCACATCATTTTCCACCCACTCTTCACCACTGCCCTCCTTGTCAGTCTGCACACTGAGGCAAGCTGCAGCAGTTGGCACCTGTGTTTCGTCATCATCAGAGACATGCTGCGGTGGTGTTTCCATGTCCTCATCCTGAAACAGAAGTGGTTGGGAATCGGTGCACTCAATGTCTTCCACTTCTGGGGCAGGGCTATGTGAATGGCCCACGGAAAGCACACCAGCAGAGTCATCAAAAAGCATAAGAGACTGCTGCATGACTGCATGGGGCTCAGACTGCTTGGCTGATTTACAAGGGGCTGAGGTGAAAGACAGATGGCCATGGGGTTCAGGTGCCAACTCTGAGCTTTCAGCAAGGGACCGGGTGGGAGACAATGTGAAGGAACTGGAGGCATTGTCAGCCACCCAATCTACTATTGCCTGTACTTGTTCTGGCCTCACCATTCGTTGAGCGGCATTCGGGCCTACCATATAACGTTGAAGGTTCTGTCGGCTACTCGCACCTGAGGAAGGTGTTTCACTTATGCGTGTAGCTGGCACAGATCGACCACGTCCTCTCCTTGCAACAGGAGCTTCACCAACATCACCAACACCAGCAGCACCAGCAGCACCACGACCACGTCCACGTCCCTTATTTGACGCTCTCCTCATTCTGGACGCAAATGTACTATTTAGCACAAATTTATATATTTTTTTTAAATCGGCAATGTAGACATACTTTTTAATTTTGTGCAAGAAATGCACAGCAAGGTGCAAATGTACTATGTAGCACTATTTTTTTTTTTTTAAACCAGCAATGTCGACACACTTTTTAATTTGTGCAAGAAATGCACAGCAAGGTGCAAATGTACTATGCAGCACTATTTATTTTTTTTTTCTTTTAAACCAGCAATGTAGACACACTTTTTAATTTTGTGCAAGAAATGCACAGCAAGGTGCAAATGTACTATGTAGCACTATTTATTGTTCTTTTTATTAAACCAGCAATGTAGACGCACTTTTTAATTTTGTGCAAGAAAAGGTGCAAATATACTATGTAGCACTATTTATTATTCTTTTTTTTTAAACCAGCAATGTTGACGCACTTTTTAATTTGTGCAAGAAATGCACAGCAAGGTGCAAATGTACTATGTAGCACTATTTATTGTTTTTTTTTTCTTTTAAACCAGCAATGTAGACGCACTTTTTAATTTTGTGCAAGAAATGCACAGCAAGGTGCAAATGTACTATGTAGCACTATTTATTGTTCTTTTTTTTTAAACCAGCAATGTAGACGCACTTTTTTAATTTTGTACAAGAAAAGGTGCAAATGTACTATGTAGCACTATTTATTGTTTTTTTTCTTTTAAACCAGCAATGTAGACGCACTTTTTAATTTTGTGCAAGAAATGCACAGCAAGGTGCAAATGTACTATGTAGCACTATTTATTGTTCTTTTTTTTTAAACCAGCAATGTAGACGCACTTTTTAATTTTGTGCAAAAAAAGGTGCAAATGTACTATGTAGCACTATTTATTATTCTTTTTTTTAACCAGCAATGTAGATGCACTTTTTATTTTTGTGCAAGAAATTCACCGCTGGCCGCAAATGTAGTATTTAGAATATTTTTTTTTAAACCAGCAATGTAGACGCACTTTTTATTTTTGTGCAAGAAATGCACCGCTGTCTGCAAATGCAGTATTTAAATTTTTTTTTTTAAACCAGCAATGTAGACACACTTTTTATTTTTGTGCAAGAAATGCACCGCTGGCCGCAAATGTAGTATTTCAAATATTTTTTTTTAAACCAGCAATGTAGAAGCACTTTTTATTTTTGTGCAAGAAATGCACCGCTGGCCGCAAATGTAGTATTTAGAATATACATATTTTTTTAAACCAGCAATGTAGGCGAACTTTTTATTTTTGTGCAAGAAATGCACCGCTGGCCACAAATGTAGTATTTCGAATATTTTTTTTTTTAAAACCAGCAATGTAGACACACTTTTTATTTTTGTGCAAGAAATGCACCACTGGCCACAAATGTAGTATTTAGAATATATGTATTTTTTTAACCAGTTCCCTACCGACGTATAGTGAAATGACGTCGGCAGGGACTGGCCGTCGATCTGGGAGGACGTCATATGACGTCCTCCGCTTCTCGCCGCTACTGCGGGTCGCCTCCTGCAGTATACTGCAGGAGGGTCTAGCTGCCGGTCAGGGACGGCTGCAGTAAAGTGATATGCAGCCATCCCTTGACCAATTTTTTTATGTATATAAGATTTATGATGTAAACACCGGTCACCACGTAAAGAACGTGTTTTTATTTTTCACACAGATGTAACGACCAAAATTTTTTTTTTTATAAGCTTTATGATGTAAACACCGGTCGCCACGTAAAGAACGTGTTTTTATTTTTCAAGCGGATGTAACGACCAAATTTTTTTATACATATAAGATTTATGATGTAAACGCCGGTCGCCACGTAAAGAACGTGTTTTTATTT
>BLSH010000511.1:17448-31028 GCA_018402905.1 Glandirana rugosa
GTGATCTGACATATATAAACTTCTGTGGTGCAGTTCATCACACGATATATGGCATGTGGGGGTTTACGTGACTATATATCACATGTGAGTTATACGACGTACATATAGACCTTAGCACACTACTTGACGTGGTGTCTTCAAATATATACAGTCTAGTGTATCCAGATCTACACACAGCGTTTTGAGTGTACACTATATATCAGTGCATTCAGGGGTGTATGGTATATAGCACACTACTTGACGTGTTGTCTTCAAATACATACAGTGTAGTGTATCCAGATATACATGCAGCATATTGAGTGTACACTATATATCAGTGCATTTGGGGGTGTACGGTATATAGCACACTACTTGACGTGGTGTCTTCAAATATATACAGTCTAGTGTATCCAGATCTACACACAGCGTTTTGAGTGTACACTATATATCAGTGCATTCAGGGGTGTATGGTATATAGCACACTACTTGACGTGTTGTCTTCAAATACATACAGTGTAGTGTATCCAGATATACATGCAGCATATTGAGTGTACACTATATATCAGTGCATTCGGGGGTGTACGGTATATAGTACAGTGTAGTGCGGTGTTAAAAAAAATTACCCATCATGTCAGGAAGGCCACAAAGGAGAGGCAGACTCTCCCAGGCCACTAAAACAGGGCAAGCAGCCTCTGTGTCTTCAGTGTCTTTTTTTTCTGCTGTTGGACATGCTATTGAGCTACAACATGCAGAAGAGTTGGTGGAGTGGATAACAAAACCGTCCTCATCCTCCTCATCCTCCTCATCCTCTGTCACCCAGGCTCATACAAGTTTGCCTTCCAACGCATCTGGCAAAGCGGCCTGTTCCACCTGATCCTTGTCCACAGTTACTCCATTTGTAGCCCCACCATCATGCATGGAGGAGTCACTTGAGTTGTTCAACCATAGTGTCGGTTACATGTTCATGGAGGATGTGCAGCAGTTTGAAGACTCAGATGTTGGTTCCCAGGTTGAGGAAGGGAGTAGTGTGAGCCTAGAGACAGGGGGTGCAGCAAAAGGACAAGAAACTAGCAGTCATGTTCCCCCAGCTGCCGCATACTGCCAAGTTTGTTCCAGTGATGAGGAGGGAGGGGATGAGGACACGGACTGTACTTGGGTGCCTGAGAGAAGAAAGCAGGAAAGTGAGGAGGAGGAGGCCCAACTCCAACAAGGCAGGATGTCCTCCAGGGGCCAGCTTAAGGGCAGCCACCCAATTGCATCAGACAACAGAGCTCCACAGGTGCAGGGTGCTGCTGCCTCCCCGCTGACTTCCAAAATTTCTTTGGTGTGGGCATTTTTCCGCACATGTGCAGTAGATTGCACCGTTGCCATTTGCAATCTATGTCTGAAGTGGGTCAAGCGCAGCCAGGACTCCAGCCGCTTGGGCGCTACTGTCTTGGTAAGACATATGATGACCAGCCATGCAGTCCATTGGCAAGAGTACCTGAAGAATCCACACCAGAAAACAAGGCGGATTTCTCCTTGCTCCTCATCTGGGATCTCACCCCCTACTATACCTGCAGTCCTCTCCAAAACCTGCACTGAGAGGAAAGAAGGTGTAGCAATGGGTGCCACGACTAGGACTTGCAGCCAATCTGCTAGTAGTACACCAGCAGGTGAATTCAGCAGGCTAATATACCTTCCCCAGTTGCTGAACCATAAAAAGAAATACTGTCCCAGCGATCCACATGCTCAGCGTTTTAATGCTAACTTGACCAAATTGCTAGCACTCCAACTGCTGCCTTTTCAGCTGGTAGATTCTGCCCCCTTTTGTGAATTTGTGGAATGTGCTGTCCCACAGTGGCAGGTTCCCAAAAGACATTTATTTTCACGTAAGGCCATTCTGGCTCTCTACCATCATGTGGAAGGAAATGTTTTGGCTTTGTTGGACAGTGCGGTCAGCAGCAGGGTTCATATTACCGCTGACTCATAGTCCAGCAGGCATGGTCAGGGACGGTATCTTTTCCTTCATGGTGCACTGAGTAACTCTGCTGGCAGATGGGAAGGATGCAGGACAGGGTTCAGTTTTGGAAATAGTTCCACCACCACGCCTCCAAAAAGCTGGTGGTGATTGCCACATCTGCCTCCTCCATCTCTCCTCTTCTTCTACCTCTGTGACCTCTTCTGCAGAATTGTCCTCTAAACCTACAGGGCTCCCTAAGCGTTCAAGGGGCTATGCAAGCAGTTAGGCTAAAAGATGCCATGCGGTGCTTGAGTTAGTCTGTCTTGGGGACACACTGGGGAAGAGATTCTTTCAGCTCTGTGGGGGCAGGCTCAGAGGTGGTTGGCACCATGGCAGCTTGAGCCAGGAATGGTTGTATGCAACAATGGCACCAACTTTCTCTCTGCCCTCCAACTGGGACAATTGACACATGTTCCATGCTTGGCACACATCTTGAATTTGGCGGCACAGTGTTTCTTGACCAGGTACCCAGGCTTACCAGATATCCTGAGGCAGGCCAGAAAAGTATGTGGTCATTTCCGGCATTCATACAATGCCACTGTCCGGCTGGCTGACATCCAGTGGAAATTCAGCCTGCCCAACAACCGCCTCATTTGTGACATGCCCACCAGGTGGAACGCAACATTGGCATTGCTGCAGCGGCTGCACACACAGCAGAAGGCCATCAATGAGTACCTCTGTGAGCATGGAACCATGACAGGTGCAGGGGAGCTTTGCTTTTTTTCACCACGTCAGTGGCTAATGATCAAGGGTGCATGCACTGTCCTGTCGCCATTTGAGGAGGCCACAAGGATGGTGAGCAGCGACAATGCATGCATCAATGAGACTGTCCTTCTGGAGAACACGCTTCATGGAATCATGGACAGGGCACTTGAGGCAGAACAGAGGGAGGAAGAGGAGGACTTCCTTTCCTCTCAAGGCCCCCTTTATGCAGAGAGCATTCCTGCAGAGTCGCCAAACACACGGGAGGATGAGGAGGAGGATTGTGTCAGCATGGATGTGGAGTATAATACTCAGCAGTCTTCAAGGGATCATGGTTTTTAGGCCCCACAAACACAAGGAGTTGTACGTGGCTGAGAGGAGGTAGTTCCTGATAATGTCATCCTCAGTGACCCCGAGGACACTCATGCCTCCTCAAACTTACGCTGCATGGGCTCTCTGATTCTAAAAAGCCTGCGAAAACACCCTAGGATTTGTGGTGTCAAGGAGAGGGATCATTACTGGCTGGCAACCCTTCTTGATCCACATTACAAGGGTAAAGTTGCAGAACTCATCCTGCCTGGATGAAACATCTTCAGGATACCTTGAAGAAAAGTTTGTGCAATGCCTTTCCAGACCCTGGGAGGTTACCATGTCCTGCTGCTGGCCCTGGACAACGTGTTTCTGAAGCTTTGGTCATTGAGAGGCAGAGTGGTGGGGAAGGTGGCCGGCTGAGTGATGCCTTTAAAAAAAATTCAGTCTTCAGCACCCAGGCCTGATAGGTTCAAACAACCATCATCAGCGTCTGCATTATATGGTGCAGGAATATATAGCACAAGAACAGACTTGGAGACCTTTCCAACTGAGCATCCACTTAGTTACTGGGTCTTGAGGATGGACCACTGGCCGGAACTTGCTCAATATGCAATTAAGCTACTGGCATGTCCTGCATTCAGCGTACTTTCTGAATGGACATTCAGTGCTGCTGGAGGGTTCGTTACTGATCAAAGAGTACGCCTGTCCACAGACTCGGTTGATGGGCTCACTTTTATAAAAATGAATCAGTCCTGGATCAGCAGCTATCAAGCTCCTGATGCTGATGCAACTGATTCAATTTGCTATGCATCTGGGATCCTTTGAAGACTGCCACTGCTCCTATTCCCCCTGTCCATAATCTAGAACAATATTTTGTATTTGGGGCACCAGCAACACCCAAGGCCCAATTTTTCTGCACTTGGTTTACAGGGACATTCCATAACAATGTTTAAACTAATTTACAACATCAGGCCCTGTTCCTCAGTCCAACAAGAGTAACTGCAAGGGGTTACAGTGTTCTGGCACCACCAGCACTCAAGGCCCAATTTATCCAACCTGTTTGACTGGGGGCTTTCATCACAATTTATAAACTAATTTACAACATCAGGCCCAGTTCCTCAGTCCAACAAGAGTAACTGCAAGGGGGAATCCCACGTCAATGTTTTTAAATTTGGTTCCCCTTAATATCCAAACCAGACCCAAAGAGCCTGGTTTGGACTGGGGGGAAACCCCACGCACTTTTTTTCTGCGATATTTTGTATATTGCAAAGAGCCGGTAATCCATTACAGCCGCGATTTTAAATGACAATTTTTCCTATGGAAATGTAATTTTGCTCTGGCTATGTTCTACACCTCACAGAGATGTGCCCTTTTACACACAAACTAAGGGCACCCCCCAGGCACAATATTTAAAGGAATTTTTCATTTTTTTTTCACTTTAAGCATTATTAAAATCACTGCTCCTGAAAAAACGATCAATTTAAAAACTTTTTTTTCATTGATACATGTCCCCTAGGGCAGGACCCGGGTCCCCATACACTTTTTAGGGCAATAACATTGCATATAAGCCTTTAAAATTAACACTTTTGATTTTTCATGTTCGGATCCCATAGACTTTAATGGTGTTCGAATGTTCGCCCAAACTTTTTGCCTGTTCGCATGTTCTGGTGCGAACCGAACCAGGGGGGGGGGTTTTGGCTTATCCCTATATACCACACATTTTAGTACAATTTACGGTGATTATATCATGCTTTAAACATTATTTCCATGTGCACTTCTCCAGGTCCTGACTAGAGTAAGGATTTTGGCGTTATCTGTTGCCTGGGTGCTATTGTGAATTTGAGTTTGGGAGTATTTTGCCACCAACGCTAATGTGAATACCATTTTAACACTATTTACCATGATTTGTGGCATTTTAGAGCTATTTATCACGAATGCAGTAATTTTGCTGCAAAATAGGGGCTGGTAGTATAGTAAAGGGCCCCTCATGTGTTTAAAATACAAAGAGTACAATGGGTGTAGGGCAAAAGTCCCATGAGGGGGAGAAGCCATAGATAGGGTGATGACCTAGAAGGAAACAAGGAGAGGTGTACCCCTTTAGGTCTCCTGATGACATTGCTGTCTATTGATATGGTATTGATGAGGGGCTCTTTTATGGCCTCTACTTCCTCCCTTGTGAGGGTTGACTGCATGAAAGGGAGCCATTTGGTTCGGAAACGGCAGTCGGGTGAAACGTTCAGAGAGTTGGAAGTAAATCTGTCCATATACAATAGCCAGATAAGATCTTTCTTCACCATGGCCACACAGGGGCCGGTCGGTTGTGTCCAACATTTCAGAATTGTTTTGCGGGCCGTCAGGAGACATGTTTGTATCCAAGGCATGTAGGATAAAGCTTTCGCAGGCAGTGGTGGATGTAGACTAGTTTGGTCTAGATATCCAAATAATAGTAGTTCGGGGGTCTTCGGGATTCTTATGCCTGATACCTTGTGAATGAATTCCACAACATTTGTCCAAAAGGGTTGGGTGGAGGGGCAGAACCAGAAGCGGTGGGCCAGTAAGGGTCGGGTAGAGGATTACAACGGGCACATTTCCACTCTTAGGTCCTCTCTGTTTCTGAGGAAGGGTATGAAGGCTCTATGGAGTAACTTCAATTGGGTTTCCTTCCAGAGTTCGCAAGTTGTATAACGCATAATCGTGTTGTAACCCTGGTGTAGCTTGTCCGCTAGGTTCTCCAGAGGAAAGTCTTTTGACCATTTGGTGGCCGCTACTTCCATTGGTGAGGGTAGAGTCCTTTGGATAAGGGGTTTGTATATGTCTGATATGGCGAAAGATCCTTTGTCAAGTAACAGGTCAATGAAGGAGGGACTGAATGGAGGGGCAGCAGGTTTGTGGTTTGAGCGTATGAAGCTCAGGCATTGGGAATAATAAAAGATATGGGAAGGAGGGAGGTTGAAGGTCTTGATAATGCCCTGAAAAGGGATCGGTTTGCCGGAGTTCTCGTCATATAGGGATGCCATATGGGTTAATCCATGTGAGGACCTTACTTGGAAGGCTACGCTGTCTTGAGCTGCCGGAAATAGTGGGTTGCCTGTAATGAGTAACTGTCGTGAGACATGGGGTGACAACTTCTGCAGTTTCCGGGATTATCTCCATGCAATCGCCGTGTCTCTCAGTAGCAAGTTCGGTCGGAGGTGGGTCGGGAGGCGACACCATTGGGAGTGTAGCAGGCCAGATAGGGTAAATGGCTTAGCCATAGCCGATTCCAGAGAGTTGTTGGAGTATCTTGATATGTTTGCAATCCAGTCCAAACCTGCACTGAGGAGGCAAGCAATATTATATATTCTAATGTGTGGTAGACCAGCCCCACCATCGCTCCTGGGAGAGTATAGCTTTGCTTTTGAGATACGTTTTTTTTTACCCCGCCATAGGAATTTCACGACTGCCGAGTTTAAGAGTTAGATATCTTTGTGTTTTATAAGTAAAGGTAGGGTTTGTAATGGGTACAGCAGTTTAGCAAAGCTCACCATCTTGAAAAGACGACATCTCCCCAGGAACGACAACGGAAGGTCTGCCCACTGCGCCAGTTCCTGAGATATCTTCGTAAATAAAGGGGGATAGTTTAAGGAGTATAGGGAGGAGGGGGTTTTGCCAATTTGTATACCTAAGTAGGTGATATGGGTGTGTGTTATGGGGAAGGGGGAAGATGATGCCTATGGGAGGTGTTTGGTAGTCCCTAGAGGGAGGATCTCGCTTTTGGAGTAGTTTATGCGTAGCCCCGAGAGATTGCGGAAAGCGTCGAAGGTGCTCTTAATCACGTGAATGTCCATGGCAGGGTTCGAAGTGAAGATGAGTACGTCATCTGCGAACAATGCCGTGCATACCTCTTGATCCCCTACAGGAATGCCATGTAAGGGGGCTTTCTCAATGAGATATCTAGATAGCGGCTCCAGGGCTAGATTGAACAGGAGGGGGGACAGGGGGCATCCCTGTCTCGTGCCCTTATGCAACCGAAACTCCGGGCCCATTATGCCCGCTGCTACTATCCTAGCCGAAGGGCAAGCGTACATTTGCTGTATCGTATGGAGGAATGGACCTTGGAAATGTAATGCCCCTAGGACTGCGAAAAGCCACTCGAAACTGACATAATCAAATGTCCAGGGTTATGATGGCCGCTCCCTGAGTATGTATGATGGTGGGGATAATGTCCGCCAGTCTGGCTGCTATGATTTTAGAGAGGAACTTAAAAGTGATATGGGGCGATAGGAACCTGGGGCCAGTGGGTCTTTGCCTTTCTTGCTGAGAAGTTTAATAATTGCTAGATTGCCCGGGGTAGGTAACGACCACCAGACCAGATGTGATCATAGACCTTGGACAAGGTCGGGGCAAGAATGTCTTTTAATGATTTATAAAAATCCCCAGTAAAGCCATCTGGCCCAGGGGCTTTGTTGGGAGACGTGGTTTGTATAGCCTGCAGGATTTCGGTCTGGGTGATGGGGGCGTTCAAGAGTTGGAGTTGGTCTTCCGTAATCGAGGGGATATTCAGTTGACTTAAGAATTGTGCAGCTTTGTGTTTGTCTATCGCGTCAGGTGAGTAAAGGGAGGTATAAAATTCTAGCATGACATTGGCTATTGCCGAGGGATCAGTGTGTGTGCGGCCCTGATTGTCTGTGAGAGTTGAAATATGTGTCAGAGTAAAGGTGTTTTTGCAAAGTCTGGCTAACAATTTTCCAGACTTATTTCCATGCTGGTAGAACTTGACATCCGATAGGGCTCTCCGGGAGAGCTCTATTGTATCCACCCAGAGGTGAAAAACTCTCTTTGCAGCCTGCCAATTGTCTCTGTTGACCTGGTTATTGTTGGTGGCTAGTGCTGTCTGGGCTGCTTGGAGTTGCACACTAGCTGTGCGATATTTGGCTAAAGACCGACGTTTATGTGAGGCTGCATAAGATATCACTTTACCTCTCAGAAAAGCTTTCCCCTCTTCCCAGAAGAGGTTGGGGTCTGACTGGTGAGCATGGTTTGTAAGAGAATACTCTTCCCAGGCTGCTCGGATGTAGGATTGAAAATCTGACATGCCTGCAAGATGAGCTGGGAATCTCCATATATTCGGGTTTGGTGTACTAATGTGGTCCGCCAGTGAGATTGAAATGGGCATGTGGTCGGAGATGGCCATCGCGTGTATCACTGAGTTCGACAGGGAGGGTAACATAGATTCCGATATGAATATGCAATCTATTCTGGATAGGGTCCTGTGCGGGGGTGAGAAGTATGTGAAGTCACGGTCGGCTGGGTGCTGGAGTCTCCACGTATCTAGTAGAGACAGGGATTCTATGGTCTCTGCTAGGAGGGTTGTAGTTTGCGCGTGTGGAGGGATATTTGGGGGCGGGGGGAGAGGATTTGTCCCCCAGTATGTCCATGAGGGAGTTAAAGTCCCCTCCCACCACCTGAGGAGAAAGAGGGTGTCTCAGGAGGTGGGTGGAGAAATCAGCGAAAAAGGATGGTCCCGGGCTGTTTGGGGCATAAATATTAGTGATAGAAAGATCTTTATTTCCCCACGTAACTTGTATCGTAGCCATTCTGCCTTGGGTGTCGGTGTCCGTGGCTATGACCTGGCCTGAGAATTTTTTGTCTAATAGAATTAGAACTCCTGCCTTCCTTCCAAACGCCTCTGATCCTATTACCGTGCCCACCCACAGCTTTTTCATCTGCCAGAAATCAGAGGATGGCAGGTGTGATTCCTGAATTAAGGCTATGTCTGCATGGAGGCGCTGAAGAT
Organism: Glandirana rugosa; assembly: GCA_018402905.1. Lineage (NCBI taxonomy): Eukaryota > Metazoa > Chordata > Amphibia > Anura > Ranidae > Glandirana > Glandirana rugosa. The sequence continues at coordinate 26,220 of BLSH010000511.1, forward strand.
GTCTCAGCACCTTCATACGCTTGTTGGGGGATCTAAGTCCCTTAACATTCCACAAGATTATTTTCATGGAGGGTTAAGAAGTAAAGGGTTAATGCTAGGCAACTCGGTCGGATTGGGTGACGGTTGGTCCGAGAGCTCAGGTGGCCAGTGGTTGTTTCTTGAGGGAGGTGTAGTAGAACAGATTTGGATATCAACGCCGACTGGTAGACAGGGAGAGATGGGATGGGTATGCTGCAGGATAGGGGGTGTAATGGTAGCGGTGTGGACAGCAGATGTGCATTCAAAATATAACCAACGTAATAAGCACTTCACTTTCTTCCACATGGTTGTACTGCAGGAGAAACTGTTCCCTAAAAGCATAGCCTAGTCAAGGGTAAAAGTGTCTCGACCCTTTCGCAATGTTTTGTGCTGTGGTCGGGTCGTCTTGGACCTCTAGAAAGGGGCCCCCGAGATCATTATTTTAGGCTTGCATGTTTGGGAGGCAGTCCGTGTGGAAGGAGGCAAAGGGATAAATCAAACAGTAATAATAGTATTGAGTAATAAGCAAATGAGTATAATGTAAACAGATCAGTCAGCTGTTCAGGCATCTAAAGTAGACTGAGGTAATAGGGGAGAGCAAGTGAGGCTGACTATACCAAATGGGATGTAGCTAGGCATCCCGTCCGGGAGGGGAAAGTTTCCATTAAGAAGGCAACAGAGATTGCTGGGAGTATAGCCGTGATCAGTGAGGAGAAGGTAGGTGGTGATATACTCATCTAAGCAGCTCCTTTGGGAGGGAGGCTGTGGAGAGAACCTCGGCTATGACGGCCAGATTATGTGGATGTCTCCATGGCGTTGTTGCGCGAGCCATTGGTTTTCAGTCTTTTCGCTGAGTCTTTCCTAGGACTTCTCTGATCTAGGGCACGTTGGGCATGCAGATCTTTGGATGCCATAGCGGCATATGAGGGGTTGGCTAGGGAGCGAAGAAACCTGTCAGCTTCTGAGGGATCCGTGAACGACAGCTGTTCTGCAGACGGAGCCTTGAGGTGAAGTGTAGCTGGAAAGGCTAATGTGAATCTAATGTCCCTCTTAAAAAGTTCTGCGCAGATAGGTTGAAAGGACTTCCTCATTTTTGCAACCTATGCAGAATAGTCCGCAAAAATTAGGATTTTTGCTCCGTCAATTGTGAGGGATTTTGTTTGGTGGAACTTCTGTAGAATGCCATGTTTATCCACGTAGTTTAGATATTTGGCTATGGCTGGTCTCGGCATACTTCGGTCAGAGCCGGTGTGCCCACTCCACCTGGAGGGGGCCCCGGAGGCCTAAGGCTTCTGGGATTTTAACCGCGCAGAAGTGGGATAACGCTGTGTGGGAGACCGACTCAGGGACCCCGATGAACCTCAGATTATTCCTTCTCGATCTGTTCTCGAGGTCTTCGAGTTTCTCTATTATGAGTCTTATCTGGGTATCTTGTGCTCGATCTGAGTCTTGGGTGTGGTACAATTCCTCCTCTACATGGGATATTCTCTGCTCCGCTTCAGTTAGTCAGGATGCTTGTACTCTCAGTTCTTTATGTAACTGAGCCAGACCTTCCTGGACCGCTTTTTCCACCGTGGCTGTGATTGTGGGGGCAAGGATCGCTGCTACAGCTTGGGCTATTTGTTCGGTGTTGAACATGCCCACGTTCGTTGCAGGATCCGAAGGTCTGGATGTAAATGAAGGAACGATCGCTCCCTCCGGCGTGGTCGCCAAGACAGGCGCCGCGGCCTGATGCAGGTTTTCGGATCCCTTCGGTTGTACGGGCGGCCGGGACGTACCCTTGTTGAGGTATCGTTCCATCTTGTGATCGGGGACTCCTCCGGTACAGACCCAAGCTTTTTAGAGTGAGTGTTTTCATTTTGTAGATAGATTCTGGAGGCTAGCTGTGGGAGCAGAGCGAGCGTGCAGCTACTCCATGAGGCGCCGGAACCGGAAGTCTTAAATTGTTTTAAACTTAAAATGTGTTTGCTGGGTTGACTTATCACATGGATTGTGTGTTAATATCTATTGGATACAATCTGATTATTTCTGAAATGGTTTAGCATTTTACCATAATAAGGTTTATTTTAAGCAAGCTGCTAAAAGTTTAATGGAGTAGATGGACAACATTGCATGTGCTTACATGCACTTAGCAATGTGTTGAACGAGAGCTCTATTGGCCAGTTAGGGAGGAGGATACTTCAGCTTCATTGCCATGCCGTGTTGCTGCCCCATGTGATGAAGTCGAAACACGTTGGAGCGTGGCTACATGGCGACTGTATTCTGATGCTGGAACGTTGACTCTGGGCATGCGAGTAAAGGGACAGTGGGATCGCAGCACTGTGTCGCATGATCGAATTTACAATATGAAGGCTTGTTTGAGTTCCATATGATGTATGTGCAATACGTTTTAATAAATCATTTACCTTAAGGTATTGTACACTATTGGAGGCTCTGTCCTCACTTTTATCACTACATGTGGAGTGTGGCATCCATTAACAGCTCTTCAATATAACACATAAGTGATATTTTCAAGACACGAGAGTGAATGGCAACAGCATCTGGTGAGCCTTTTTCCTAAGGGAGCTGAAGTGGCACACATCACTGTGGTAGAGGATTTTTGGTGTCGTAACACTAGTTTGTTACACTTACATTAACACATTTTAGAGGATTGGAATTCATATCTTTTGTTTGAGACTGCAAGATATTGTTTCCCAGTTTTTATGGACACTGAATTATGTTTTATGGACACTTTTTTTAATTTTTAGAGTTTGTTTGAGCGCTACTGTGAAATTTATGTTTTTTGTAATATATATTTTCACTTTTTTGTTTTTTTCAATTTTTAGTATAAGTAGCGGCACAATTATTTAAGTACACATTCTAAAGTGCAATGCACACATATACAATTGTGCTCATAAGTTTATATAGCCTCGCAGAAATTATGATTTCTTGGCCATTTTTCAAAGAATATGAATGAGAACACAAAAACATTTCTTTCACTCATGGTTAGTGTTTGGCAGAAGCCATTTATTATCAATAAACCATGTTTACTCTTTTTAAATCATAATGACAATAGACACTACCCAAATGACCTTGATCAAAAGTTTACATACCCCAGTTCTTAATACAGTGTATTGCCCTGTTTAACATCAATGACAGCTTGAAGTCTTTTGTGGTATTTCTGGATGAGGCTCTTTATCTTCTTATATGGTAAAGCTGCCCATTCCTGTTGGAAATAAGCCTCCAGTTTCTGAAAATTCTTGTGCTATCTTGCATTAACTGCATGTTTAAGATCTCCCTAGAGTGGCTCAATGATATTGAGTTCAGGAGACTGAGATGGCCACTCCAGAAACTTCACTTTATTCTGCTATAGCCAATGACAGGTGGACTTGGCCTTGTGTTTCGGATCATTGTCATGTTGGAATGTCCAAGTACATCCATGCAAATGTTCCTCCGGTATTTTTTAATAACATACTGCATTCGTCTTTCCATCAATTTTGACCAAATTTCCTGTGCCTTTGTAGCTCACACATCCCAAAACATCAGCGATCCACCTCCATGTTTCACAGGTCTTGTTGACTCCTAACTAAATATAGCATTTATGGTTGTGGCCAAAAAGCTCAATTTTGGTCTCATAACTCCTAATGTGCCAGAAGGTTTGAGGCTTGTCTCTGTGCTGTTTGGCGTATTGTAAGTGGGCTACTTTGTGGCATTTGCATAGTAATGGCTTTCTTCTGGTGACTCACACCATGCAGCCCATATTTCTTCAAGTGCCTCCTTATTGTGCATCTTAAAACAGCCACACCACATATTTTTAGAGAGTCTGGAAGTTATTTAGGGTTTTTCTTTGCATCCTGAACAATTTTCCTGGCAGTTGTGGCTGAAATTTTAGTTAGTCAAAACATCTCACTTTCCACTTCTCAATTAGAGTTTGAACACTGCTGATTGACATTCTCAATTCCTTGGATATCATTTTACATACCTTTCATGTTTTATACATTTCCAGATCCTTTGACAATTATTTTGCTTTCCCCATGACTCAGAATCCAGAAATGTCAGTGCAGCACTGGATGAAAGATGCAAGGGTCTGTCAGGAGTCTGTCAGGAGTCCAGAAACTCATTGACCTTTTGTACACACACACTAATTACAAGCAAACAGATCACAGATGAGGATGGTTCCCTTTAATAGCCATTCAAACCCCTTTGTGTCATAACTAGAGTTGAGCGAACTTCTAGAAGTCCGGGTTCTGCAGATTCGGCCGAACTTCAGGACAAAGTCCGGGTTCGGGTCCGGACAGAACCCAAACTTTGTCCCGGACCCCAAACCCCATTGCAATCAATGGAGACCCGGACTTTTAGGTACAAAACATGTTGTAAAATAGTCCTGGAAGGTCCTAGAGGTCTGCAAAAGGAAGGAAATGTGGATAAGGGTGGGACAAGTGACCTACAAAGAAATGGGGACAGGGAAATAACTTTAAACCTGGGCTTGGGCCTGAAACAGGACTTCAAGCCGGCTTAGACGTCTTGGGCCTGAAGATCTTCAAGCGAGTTGAGATCAATACTGTGTTTCCCCAAACTTACCGATAATTTCCCTTGGTAGGAGTAGACACTAGACAAACGAACATTAATCACACACACATGTTTTCCAGTTACTCAAAGACCTGAGGACTGTCTGAGGACTGTCTGGGAACGTAGAAAGTAGGTCACGACGTGACTGTAAAGACCTAAGACTCAGTACCCCTTTCGTTTTATTAACAGTTTCCTAGACCTTTACATATTTTGTACTTTCCATACATTTTACTATAGGTTCCT
>BLSH010000511.1:32403-64597 GCA_018402905.1 Glandirana rugosa
CAGGCCCTGGGCCTGGGCCTGAAAAGTTTTTTTCAGGCCCAAGCCCAGGCCCCAAGACGATTAAAATTACTTTTTACAATTTTTACGACATTTTTTCGGGTCCTTCCAGGATCTCCAGATGTTTTCCTTCCTTTTACACCCATTCCCACCCTGTTCACAGGATGTTTCTGTACCCCTGTCCCTTTATTGAAATTTATAAATTTTTTTTTATTTTTGTATTTTTTACGTTTTTACCTCTAGTAGAAGTTTTACCCAGACTTTTCATAATTAATTGTAATCTCCGGTATATTGACAAGATTTTAGTAGAAGTTTGACACAGTTTTTTCATATTTATTCGGGTTCCCGGTTTCATTTAAAGTGACACACACATTTTGCAGAACAGTGATATGGGTACTCCGGGCTTATTTATACTTTTTTGACACAGTTTGAAGATGATTTTAGAACAGTTATATGGCCTCTAATGTTAATTAATACTTTTCAGACCCATTTTGAAGATGATCTCCATTTTTGCATTTTTTATGTTTTTATTTTTTTTTAAATATTTAAAGTTATTTCCCTGTCCCCATGTCTTTGTAGGACACTTGTCCCACCCTTACCCACATTTTCCTTCCTTTTGTAGACCTCTAGGACCTTCCTGGGCTTTTTTACAGCATTTTTAACATTTTTCATTAAAATTAGCAGAACCCCGGACCCGAACCCGGACTTTTTTTGAAAAGTCCGGGTCCGGGTCCCGGACACCCCAAAGTTCGGTACGGACCCGAACTTTACAGTCCGGGTTCGCTCAACTCTAGTCATAACATCACACAGGCCTGCCATCAGGTCTGAGAGAGTGTACACACCTGAGGAGGCATATGAGATACTCGCTATGTCGGATGATGAGAGCTGCGAGGAGCTCCCATCATTCGATTCTGGTTCAGAATATGATCCAGTGGAGTATAGCGGATCAGAGACAGAGTCAGAGGAGGAAACCACCCCCCCTAAAAGAATTAGAAGATCAAGCCCAAGATGCCTTCCACCACCAGCACCAGACCCCAGGAAGTGGAGTCCAGTACTACTTCCACCAGCAGCACCAGACCCCAGCAAGTGGAGCCCGGAACTAGCAATGGAATTGGACACCCTGCCCAAAGAATCCTGTCCTACCTTCCTGAAGCCCTGGCAAACCCCTTATGGTTGCCTGCCTAGAATCCCCCCTTCACAGCGCAGCCAGGTATGCAGCCCGACACCACACATTTTACCCAATTTAAATATTTTACTTTATCTTTCCATGAGGATTTGCTGCAGAGTATTGTGGACCAAACAAACTTGTATGCAGAGCAATTTATTGCTGCAACCCCAATTCCTCCTATGCCCGCTTATTCCATTGGCGTCGCCTCGCGCTAGACAAATTCAAAATATTTTTGGACCTTGCTCTTAATACAGGTCTTACAAAGAAAAACTAACATTCCTATTGGTCCACCAACCCCATCCACCATATGCCAATATTCTCAGCAGTTATGTCCAGGACACGCTACGATACAATAATGTGTTTTCTGCATTTCAATGATAATGCGCAGTGCCCTCCCCGAAGTCACCCCAACCACGACAAACTCCACAACAAAACATACGGGCCCTAATCAATTTCTTTTCACAGAAATTTGCAGAAGTGTTAATCCACGATAGAAATATCTGTGTGGACGAGTCCCTCGTACATTTTACTGGCCGGCTGCAGTTCAAGCAGTACATACCCAACAAGAGAGCCAGGTATGGGGTAAAAAAGTACAAATTGTGTGAACGAGCCACCGGCTATGTATACTCATTCAGAATCTACAAAGGAAATGACTCCCAGCTCCAGCCCCGTGATTGCCCCATATATATTGGAAATAGTGGGAAGATTGTCTGGGAGCTGGCATACCCCCTGTTTGGAAAAGGCTACCATTTATACGTTGATAATTATTATACCAGCCTGCCCCTGTTTCGTCACCTTTACAGCAAAGACACCCTTCAAAAAAAAACGGAAGGGATTCCCACATAATTTATTGACGCAACGGTTAAACAACGGATAGTATGCTGTTATGAGAAACGAGAAAGTGTTGGCAATGACTAAAAAATATTTGGAGGAATGGATGGATGTAAGGCCAGATGAGTCCAATCCAAAAAATTGCTAGAAGAAAAAAGTTTGGTACTTGAAAAAAACACTCTTTGCCCCTTAGGATTGATACGGACACATCTGGTAATTTTGAAAAAGATTAACACTTTATTACAAAGTTAAAAATGTTGACATGGTATAAAAAGGAAATGAGAACATACAATATGATATAGAAAAGACCACTGGGGTCCATTATGCGGAAATGTATACCCAACAGGTGCGTAAGCAGGCGGTTGTGCTTGTCCCCAATCAGAAGATAGTGGGGCTGGTCCAAGACTGTTTGTTGCGTACCAGGTAGTGAGTCTGATGGCAGGGGATGGCCTCCCCTACGACCCCAGTTCAAGAGACCGCTGGTAGTGAGACAGCGGCCACAGGAACATGGGGAGGTAAGAGTGCCTGTGGTATTCTGGTAATGTCCACCAGCTGAAGGTCTGTAGGATTGCTGGAGATAGAGATGACCTGCGGGGCATTAGATGCAGCCAGGAGGTAGCAATCCAGAAGGACTGAAGAAGACTTGCAGAGCTGGTAGTGACGGTGGTCTGGATGGCCACAGACACTGGAGAAGAGTCGGGTGCAGGCAGGTTCGGCAACTGGCTGGCGGTGCAGTACAAGGGTGCAAGAGAATGGTCAAGTCCAAGCAGGTTCGTTAACAGACATGTGGCAGAAGTACAGAGGGATCAGGGAATCGGGTGGTCGTAGGCAAGCCGGGGGTCGGCACAGGCATAGATCAGACAGAGTCGGGACAGGCCGGGTCACAGGAACAAACAATTTACGGGTCTCTCAAGAAACAGGTCACACACTGTAGATCAGACAGCACTTGCTGCAGGGTTTGCTGGGCTGAAATAGAGCCATTTGGCACAGTTTCCAGCGCGTGCGCACCCACTGGCGCGCTGGAATGCGCGGGAACGTGCAAATAGTGCAAAACAGCCCTCTTTTGCAGGATTTTCCCTAGAACTGTGTCATGCGTGCAAACTTGACATGTTTCGGACTTCAATGAGTCCTTCTTCATAGGTACATATGCAATTAGTAGGGTACAATTTTCTACAAAGTAAAAACATGAAAATTACTTGCTGTCATAATTAGAGTTGAGCAAACCCGAACTGTAATGAACTTTGGGGTGTCCGTGCCCCAAACCCGGACATTTGAAAAAAGTCCATGTTAGCTATTCGGGTATTTTGCGCGCCTTTTCTATAGCTGCAGGGCCGCCAATCAACAAGCGTTTTACTCGTTTGCCCTTAGAAGCCATCACAGCCATGCCTACTAATGGCATGGCTGCGATAGGCTAGTGCATCATGTGACCCAGCCTCTATATGAGCTGGAGTCACATATGCCGCATGTCAAATCTTCTCAGGATAGTGTAGGGAGAGCATGGTGCCGGCGCTGTGAAGGACAGATTACCGATCTAATATGATCTCATCCTGCATTACAGACAGATTCCTGGCAGTGCTGTGAGGGGAAAGCTTAGTGTTCTAAAACCATCTGATACTGGACTAGGTAGAGTTTACTAGTGCTGTGAGGGATAGATTATCAATCTAATATCATCTCATCCTGCATTACAGACCGGTTCCTGGCGGTGCTGTGAGGGGAAAACTTAGTGTTCTAAAACGATCTGATTCTGGACTAGGTACAGTTTACTAGTGCTGTGAGGGACAGATTAACAATCTAATATAATCTCATCCTGTATTACAGAAAGGTTCCTGGCGGTGCTATGAGGGGAAAGCTTAGCGTTCTAAAACCATCTGATACTGGAGTAGGTACAGTTTACTGGTGCTGTGAGGGACAGATTATTGTTCTAAAATCATCTCATCCTGTATTACAGAAAGGTTCCTGGCGGTGCTGTGAGGGGAAAGGTTAGCGTTCTAAAATCATCTGATACTGGATTAGGTACAGTTTACTGGTGCTGTGAGGGACAGATTATTGTTCTAAAATCATCTCCTAGTGCTATAGGGAGAGGTTCCTGCTGGTGCTGTGAGGGACAGATTATTGTTATAAATTCATCTCCTAATGCTATAGGGAGAGATTCCTGTTGGTGCTTTGAGGGACAGATTATTGTTCTAAAATCATCTCCTACTGCTATAGGGAGAGGTTCCTGCTGGTGTAGTGAGGGACAGATTATTGTTCTAAAATCATCTCCTAGTGCTATAGGAAGAGGTTCCTGATGGTGCAGTGAGGGACAGATTATTGTTCTAAAATCATCTCCTAGTGCTATAGGTAGAGGTTCCTGCTGGTGCAGTGAGGGGCAGATTATTGTTCTTAAATCATCTCCTAGTGCTATAGGAAGAGGTTCCTGATGGTACAGTGAGGGACAGATTATTGTTCTAAAATCATCTCCTAGTGCTATAGGGAGAGGTTCCTGCTGGTGCTATGAGGGACAGATTATTGTTCTAAAATCATCTCCTACTGCTATAGGGAGAGGTTCCTGCTGGTGCTGTGAGGAACAGATTATTGTTCTAAAATGATCTCCTAGTGCTATAGGGAGAGGTTCCTGCTGGTGCTGTGAGGGACAGATGATTGTTCTAAAATAATTTCCTAGTGCTATAGGGAGAGGTTCCTGCTGGTGCTGTAAAGGACAGATTGCTGTTCTAAAATCATCTCCTACTGCTATAGGGAGAGGTTTCTGCTGCTCCTGTGAGGGACAGATTATTGTTCTAAAATCATCTCCTACTGCTATAGGGAGAGGTTTCTGATTCTCCTGTGAGGGACAGATTATTGTTCTAAAATCATCACATACTGCTAGAAGGAGAGGTTCCTGCTGCTCCTGTGAGGGACAGATTATTGTTCTAAAATCATCACATACTGCTAGAGGGAGAGGTTCCTGCTGGTGCTGTGAGGGACAGATTATTGTTCTAAAATCATCTCCTACTGCTATAGGGAGAGGTTCCTGCTGGTGCTGTGAGGGACAGATTATTGTTCTGTATTTCAATAGTTTTTATTGCGTTTCAACATTACAATACAACATTTTGTACTTTTCTTATCCACTACATTAAATCACATACAGCTTGGTGTTGTATATATTTACAAATCTGTAACAAACCGAGTAAAGAGAATCAGCAAATGGTGGTTACAAGATTGCTTCCACCTTTGATGGAGAAGAGAGGGGCCCCCCAATCCAAAACCTTGTACGGGGTAAAGTTGCGTCAGGGCCTGGAGAGGACTCCCTCCCACCCCCTATCCCAAATATGTTTATTACAGCCAAAGCTCATTGAGGATGATTATAATACATTTAGGGTGGTGTATCGGTAGTATTATGCAGATAACCAAGACATCATGTATGTTATTCAGAGAGCTATGAGAATGACAAACAGCGAAAATTAATTGAACAATATTCCCATGAGGTGGGTCCAGATGAGAGGGCGTGGACAGGGGACCTGACCCCTGACAGGACTGACTGGAACCATGGCCACCCCAAAAGGGAATAAGCTGCGACCCTGGCCAGCCAATCCCCGCCCCTCCCGACCCCTAGGCCCTCCCTATGGTTGACGTGTAACTAGGGATTATTAACACCAGAGCCTAGCCAACAATTGTAGGGCAAGTGCCAACCTTTAAAGGCTCTAGTTATCAGTTTAAGGCTATCAGAAACTCAAAATATTATTATATAATGGGAGAGAAAAAAAATAGGTAGAGAGAGAGAAGGAAGTGGTAGTAGAAAAAGGAGGTAGAGTTTAATGCAGGCGCCACCGTGGACTCGTGTCACAGGAACCAGGTGGTCCAAACACACTTGGAGGCCCCCAGGCACTTCCTGCCCAAACTAAAATGTGGGGTTACCCGTTACTAATCAGTGAAACCCCCGTGTACCTGGCCCACGGCTCCCAAATTTTGTTGAATTGATGAGAGGTATTTAGGATTTTATGAGAGATCTTTTCTTGGGCCATAATCCAAGAAACTTTCCGTTTGACCTGGTGAAATGAGACCATGGGGGTTTTCCATGCCCGTGAAATTGTTATTTTAGCCCCTATGAGGATGAAAAGAATGAGGGTCCGGTTTGCTTTAGTACAATTAGGGACTAATTGATTCAGGAGAGCTATTGCCGGATCTTGTGGGACCGGGGTACCTGTAACTTTGAGGATCATATGGTAGATTCCATTCCAATAGATACGGATCCTGAGGCAAGTCCAGAAGATATGAGAAATGGTCCCTAAATTTTCACACCCCCTAAAACAGAGAGGAGAAGCTTGGTGGTAATACTTAGAGAGGCGAGTGGGTACCAGGTACCATTGAGTAATAATCTTTAGGCTGGCCTCCCTAAGTATTGTATTGTGTACACCCTTACAAGATCTCTCAACATTTAAGTGCCAGGTCTCCATGTCCCATTCGAGTCCGAGGTCTCGCTCCCAGCTTAGCATAAAGGAGGCTTTTTCAGTCGGCTCCGTGAGCGAAGAATATATAAGGGAGGTACATCCTCTCAAATCCTTGGCTGAGGAACACAATTGTTCATAAGATGTAACTGTCATGGGGTTAGGTGAGGTTGTCTTAATAGAATTTAGAAAATGTATAATATGACAGTAGCAGAACCGCTCTACGGGAGGCATCCTCCGAGCAGTGCTGAAGGGAGATGGGTCCCCTTGCATTGAAGAAGTGCCCAATACGGTACAACCCTTTCTGAACCCACCACTTAAAGACTTCTATATTCATACCTGGAGGGAATAGTGGATTGTAGAAGAGGTGTGAGAGGGGAAACCAGGGTGAAATCAATTTGTTTGTTTTACGCAGGAAGTCACACAGAGCCATGGAGTGAGAAAGGGTAGGCGACATGATGGCCGGTCTGGATTTGGGGGCCTCTATATCAGAAAGTATAAAGTGTTGTTGGGGATAGACTGTCTCTTCATGTTTATCCAGTCAGGTGTATATATTGGAAATTTGTGTTGGCTGGGCAGCCTGATAATAGCACCAGAGGTTGGGGAGCCCCAAGCCTCCTTTATTTTTAGATCGGTAGAGGATATTTTTAGAAAAGCGGTGGCCAGCGTTCCCCCAGACAAACCGGTTGACTCCAGCTTGTAGTTTGGCTAATTTGCTTTTTAGCACAGGGATGGGTAGAGAGTGGAACAAGTACAAAATGCGTGGTAAGAGTGTCATCTTTATAGCATTGATTCGGCCTAGCCAGGGCATTTTGCACTGGGCCCATTGGGAAAGGTCAGAATTAAGTCTCCTAAATAGAGGGAGTTAATTGTATTTGTATAGCAGGTCAAAGGACAAGGTTAGCTGGATACCTAAATAGGAAATGGAGTTGGTTTTCCAGGTGAAGGGAAAGCGTACCTTTAGTAGATCCACCTCTCTCTGTGGGGTAGAAATGTTCAGAGCTGACGTTTTGGACATGTTGACCTGGAGACCAGAGACTTCCCCGAACTCTGAGAGGAGGTGAAATATGCTTGGGGTAGATGTCAGGGGGGCAGTTATGAAAAGGAGGACGTCGCCCACAAATAGTGCACATTTGTGGGTTAGCATCATACTCCATGTATGTTTGGGTTAGTCCTAATCCCAATTGCCAGGATTTCAATCCACAATGCGAATAACAGTGGTGATAGAGGACACCCCTGTCTTGTTCCTCTAGAGTATTGTCCACATAATTTAATCCTGTCTGTTGGGAGGGAATATAGAGATTTCAAAGTGTTAATGAACCTAGATCTCACACCCCAATTACCAAGGACTGAGAATAGAAATGGCCACGAAACAGTATCAAAGGCTTTTTGTAAATCTAGAGAGAGCAGAAAGCCTTCCTGGGGGGTCCCACCATCCCAACCTGACTTCATAAGAAAGCTAATGTCGGTTGCCCTCCTAACCTGGTCCGGTCTCTGCCTTCCAGGTATGAAGCCAACCTGGTCTTTATGCACGTAGGAGCTAATGAAACTGGCCAGCCTATTCGATAGTATTTTAGTCATAAGTTTTAGATCTACGTTTATCAGAGAAATCGGTCTGTAGTTGCTAACTTCGCTTGGATCTTTCTCAGATTTTGGAATAACTGAGATGAAGGCTAGATTTGCATTAGCTTCAATAGGCTTCCCACTTTGCAGTGAATTATAGAACCGAACCAGGTAGGGAGAGAGAACCTCCTGAAAGGCTTTATAGTATGGGGGGGAAAATCCATCCAGTCCTGGGGCTGAACCGTTTCGCAAATTTTTGATAACCTCCTTGACCTCAATCTCTGTAAATTGGGACTCAAGGCCTCTCGGTGGGCGTCAGAGAGGGCGGGAGGGTGATCCTGTGGAGGAAATCCTTCATATTGCCAGGAGATTCAGGGTCTTTTTGGGAGTAAAGTTGCTTATAGAACTCGAGGAAAGTGTCCAAGATTTTTTGAGGGTTTTGGGACATATGTCCAGCTGAAATTTTAATTTTAGGCATGGAGTACGAGCGCACCTTAGGGGATAATTTATGAGCAAGGAAGGGCCCAATTTGGTTGTACGATAGGTAATTACGACCTCCAGCCCATGCTGCCTGCTTCTCAGAGTTTGAGGTGAGTGCCAGGTTTAAAGCTAATCTGGCGGCATCTAATGATGCTAGGGAGAGGGTAGTGGGGCTTCTTTTATGCTGTTTGCTAGCAAGGCAGAATTCTGTTTCAAGTTTTAATATGTCTGCTTGGCGTTCTCTTTTAAGGTGGGAGGATAGCTGGATGACCTTCCCCCTCAGGACTGCCTTATGGGCTCCCCACAGAGTCTCTGGGGTGGTCCCATCTTTATCGTTTAGTAGAAAATATTTGCGTAGTTCCTTTTCTAGGAGCGTACAGTGGACCGGATTCGAGAGGATAGATTCATTCAGTCTCCAGGGTTGAGGACCTTTAGCGAGAGGGGCCCCATCAAAATGCAATAGGACTAGGGAGTGATCTGACCAGGGGACGTCATAAATATCTGCCCGTTTGGCTAGATGGATAGAAGAAGTGGGGACGAATATGTGGTCTATTCTAGCATGTGTCCCATGCGGTGCCAAGAAGTGGGTATAGTCTCTTGTAGACGGATTCAATTCCCTCCAGGTATCAATTAGAGCAAAAGAGTATAGGAGCCTAGCTATGCGCAGGCTTTGCTTCAGGGGGTTTCCTGAACTGTGGGGTTCCCCTGGAGGTTTTATCTCTAATTTGGTCAAACATTATATTGGAATCGTCCCCATTATGATTTTCCCCTCAAAATGGGGAGCCAGAGTGTTTAGCATAGACAAAAAGAAGGAAGCTTGTCTGTGGTTAGGGGCATAGTATGAGACGAGAGTGTGTAGTGACCCATTAATGTGCCCTTTAACTAGGACATATCTCCCTTCCTTATCCCTAATCGTCTGGCTATGGCTAAAGGGTATCTTCCTAGAGAGGAGGATTGCTACTCCCCTTTTTTTTTTCAATAGATTTTTATTAAGGTTTTCAAGATTTTCATACAGTGCAATAGAAAATCAACAGCCACATTAAACAAGTGACAAAAATAGCGCATGTATAACATAACATTAGTGTCAAAATAGGATTTAAGTATGAGTTGTGACCCATTTAGAGTGCACATACCACTTATACTTTAGCTTGAAAAGACATAAAAAAGGAGAGGAAGTGATAAAAAGGAATCCATAATAGGCAACTGTTGCTTAGAAGACGGAGTCCCCTACCAATAGGACATCATTGATCAAAAAAAAGGAAAAAATTATTAATGGTAATAGGAATTCTAGGTAGTAGGATATAACCGCCCTTGGAGGAGTATTTTGTGCCCAGTGGCTGACCCAAAATCGGGATTCCAAGTGAGGGAAGGCCCTACTGGCCACCCTTGTAGTGAGCCTCGCCTAGAGGGCCCCGGTAAATGGGCCATCCCCTCCGACACCCACTTGGGAGCCCGCTGCATCAGGAGGAGAGTGGCCCATCCCCACAGTACCCTCACGGGCGTAAGAAAGATCTTAGCCAAGTTATGGGAATATTTTAACAAAAAAAAGAAAAAAAAACTGAACATTTGAACAACTAACCATATTGAGATCTATCCTTTGGAAAAGGAATCTTCCAAAGCCCATTAAGGCACTATTTATTAATAAGAGTAAATCTTAAGGCAAAAGTCAAGTGTATAAGTTCGAAAGAGAGGAAAAATAGAAAAAGGGGGAAACAGAAAAAGGGAGAAGAGAGGGGAGAAGAGAGAAAGAGAATAGAGGTAGATTGAGTGAGGGAAACGGGAGTGGTTGTAGCTCCATGCTGTAAGCAAGCAAACCGGGTACTCTAGAGGCCAGGAGTTAGCGAGATACCTACAAAGTTGGCCCACGGCTCCCAGACCATTTCAAATTTATGTAGGTTGTCCTGAAGGATACTGGTTAACCTTTCCTGAATCATAAGCCAAGATATTTTCCGGATGGCTGCCTTCAGGGAAGTTTGTTTTAGTTTCCAGGCTTTTGCAACCGTAATTTTGGCCCCTAACAAAATGAATTGGATTCATTTTCTGTTGGCTTTAGTGGAATTTGGAATGTGATCATTTAAAAGGGCGATAGTTGGAGTCCTTGGGATTCTGTTGCCTGTGACCTTGTGGATAATACGAAAAATTTTGGTCCAATATGAACGTATTCGTAGACACTCCCACCAAATGTGAGCGAACGAACCCTGAAGGTTACAACCTCTGAAGCAGCGTGGGTCATAATTTGGTATAAACCTGTGAAGTCTGAGTGGAGTGAGGTACCATCTCATCATTACTTTTAAACTGGCTTCCGTGATGTTGGTATTAAGTATGCCCTTAAAGGATCTAGAACAGGCTGTTTGCCATTTATCTAACTCCCATTCAAATTGCAGTTCTGACTCCCAATTGGTCATAAAAGATGCTTTCCTGGTAGGTAGCGTGAGAGCTTTGTAAATGAGGGAAATGCCCCCTTTTTGCAATGATGGCTGACCACACCACTGTTCATAGGATGTGAGGCTAGGTGGGAGAGGTTTCTCCGACCAGATTTTCTGAAGGAAGTTCGATATTTGAAGGAATCTGAAATATTCTGAGTTCGGGAGCTCTAAGTCATTTACACAATGTTCAAGCGTGAGCGGACCCGTCGATATAAAGAAGTGTCCTATACGGAACATACCTTTGTTTAGCCACCACTGAAAGGCTTTGATGTTTAGACCTGGGGGGAACTCAGGGTTATTGAATAGGTGAGCTAGTGGTCTGATAGGGGAAACCAAGGAGGAGTTGTGTTTAATTTTATCCCAGAGGGCTAATTAGTTGGACAGAGTGGGGGCTAGAATAGGGGGTCTCTCTTTAGGAGGGCACCACAGGAGGAAATCCAGGGTATGACGGGGGTGGCTTCTCTTTCAATCCGAACCCAATCCTGTTTCTCCTGTTTGGAGTAAATGGAGGAGAATTGGGCTAGTCTAGCTGCTTGGAAATATTTCTCTAACTGGGGGAGACCCACACCACCCCTTCCCCTATGGAGAAATAGGGTTTGCTGGGGGATCCTATATCCTGCGTTGCCCCAAATAAATTTAAGAATCTTCCTCTGAAAAGAAGTAATGTGGTCTTTTCTGATTGGGACTGGCAGTGAACGGAAGAGGTATAGTAGCCTAGGGAGTAATGTCATTTTAACTGAATTGATTCATCCTAACCAGGAGATATTTAGCCTGGACCAAGTTTTAAGATCTGCTTCAAGTTTGCGGAAGAGGGGGGATAATTGGCACTGTAAAGAGTTTCATATTTGGAGGTTAGATTAATCCCTAAGTAAGAAATTGATGAGTCATTCCACTTGAATTCAAAGTCTGTTTGAAGTTTGGAGATAACCTCCGTAGGTAGAGAAATGTTTAGTGCTTGAGATTTGGCATAGTTAACCCGAAGACCTGAGATCTCGGAGAAGTCATTAAGAGGCTTACAGAGGGAGGGAAGCGATGACAATGGGGAGGTTATGAATACTAGGAGGTCGTCCGCAAATAACCCACATTTATGTTCTTGTTTACCAGATAAGACTCCTTTAATATCTTGATTATTTCTAATAGCAGTGACTAGAGTCTCTATTGCCATAGCAAAGAGTAATGGGGAGAGCAGACATCCCTGTCTTGTGCCTGTCTTGATCGAGAACGATTCGGAATAGAAGCCCTGCATCTTTACTATCGCTTGCGGAAATGAATATAGGGACCCAATCAGGCTTAGGAATCTTTCTCCGAAACCCCATTATTTCAGCACGGAGAATGGGTAGGACCATGACACTGAATCAAACGCTTTGCGTAAGTCCAGCGATAGAAGAATCCCCTTTTGGGCCTGACCGCCCGTCCAGTTGGATTGCAGAATAGAGACTATATTAATATCCCTTCTGATTTGATCGGGGCCCTGACGTGCTGGGATGAATCCTACCTGATCTCTGTTAATATATTGATTGATAAAAGAAGCCAGTCTGTTAGCCATTATCTTGGTTAAAATTTTTAAATCGTTATTTATAAGGGAGATAGGCCGATAATTGTCTACGTCTTCAGGCTTCTTCCCTGGTTTAGGGATCACCGTGATGTACGCTGTATTTAAGTGTTTTTCGACAGGGTCACCTTTCATTTTAGCATTAAAAAATCGAATCATGTGGGGGACTAGAGTGTTAGAAAAAGTTTTGTAATAGGGGCCTGAGAAACCGTCTGGCCCGGGAGCTGATCCTTGTTTGAGGTTTTTGATGACCTCCACCACCTCCTCCTCCGAGATTTCTTTATCCATTAAATTTCTATGTTGGTCTGAGAGGAGAGGTAAAGACTCATGCTCAAGAAACTTGTTTATATTTTCCGAGTTCTCTTCGGTCCCCGGGCTATAAAGTTCCTCATAGTATCTTTGGAAGGCCCCTATTACTTTGTTAGGGTTGGAAGTGGGAGGTTTACCGTCCACCCTGATTTTGGGCAGCATAAGATGTCTTGTCCTGGGGGAAAGTTTTCTAGCAAGGAGCAAGCTCAGTTTGTTGTCTTGAGAGTAGAATTTATTTTTGGACCAGCGGATGGCCTTCTCTGCTCTGGTAGTGAGTGCTAGATTTAGCTCTAATTTTGCTTTTTCTAGTTTGTCTAAGATTGCAGGAGAAGGGTTAGACTTATGCTCTGCTTTAAGTGTTACGAAGGAGTCCTCCAGTTTTAGGAGAGCCATGCCTCTTTCTTTTTTGATCCGGGATGCTAACTGAATTAGTTTGCCTCTGATAAAGGATTTATGAGCTGCCCAAACCGATTCCGCAGAAGTTTCAGCAGTAACGTTAATAGAGAAGAATTCTTGGAGATTTTTATCAATTTCAACCTTTGTTATTGGGTCTGATAAAAGGGATTCGTTAAGTTTCCAATGTGGTCTGGGAAAAAATTTAGATCTGAGTAATATGGACATTATCACTATCGAATGGTCTGAGAGGACTGTATCATGAATACTGGCATCTAAGATAGATGAGAGAATATAGCAGGGAGTTAATAAGTGGTCGATCCTCGAGTAGGAGTTATGGGGGCTAGAGAAATGAGTAAAGTCTCTTTTGGTTGGATGTTTGTCCCTCCAAACATCTACTAGATTGTGTTTGTGTAAAAGTTTGGCTATCCTCAGGCTTTCTTTAGAAGGATGCATTAGTTGGCTACCCAGGGGCCTGGATTTGTCCAGAGATTGGTCGAAGGCCGAGTTCGGGGAGTTTAGTCCCTGTACATTGTGGGTAGCTACCCTTAAAGGGCCTCGTGGGTGGTCAGCCATCGTTACAAAGACGTCTACTGCCTATGATAAAAGGATCACTCACCCAATCCTGGTAGCATTCAAAAATCAAGGAACCTCGAATGATCTCGGAGCCAGTATTGTGAGCAACAACCACTCTGAAAAAGAAAAGGAAGAAAGGGAGAAGAAAGGAGAGGAGACATAGAGCAAATATGAGGTGAAATATGCCATATGCATAACAGAATTGCTCAGTAAAGGGCCCTAAAAAGGGCCTGTTTCTCCTACTAAGGGATGTGTATCCAAGGGGGGAGAAAGCATAAAGCCCCTTGGGTACCCCTTGAAAGTAATCTAAAGGTCTGGCGGTTTTGGCCAGACAGCCCATCTCCAGTTTGCCTGGTTAGGTCAGAAGGGCGGAGGCGCAAGTGAGCCTTCGCCCGCCCAGGAGCCCAGAGAGACAAATAATGGGTTAAGACGGGTACAACTTGATTATAGTAAACAGAGGAAATATCCCCCCTCCACCTCTCACCCTTTAGCTAAAGAGGAGAGCAGCATAAGGAGAATAGTCATCATAATGTCTTTAACTCTCAAACTGTACCCCTGAAGGATTAAAAGTGTGTTGTCAGAGTTCATCCCCTTCTGGGAGAACCACCCCCTCCCTGACGAGTGGGGGGTGTTATCCCTACTGAGGAGGAAATCTGCTCAGGGGTTAGTTTGTGAATGAACTAACTGACAGTAAAAATATTTCAGATATTTTTCAAAAAGGGTGCAGTCAATCGAAACTTCTTTCTGCATTGCTAGAGTGAGGAAAATGAAGGTACGGTGTGAAGACTAATCTCTGGTAGGCAGGGATATCCAACGTCTTAGGGGGGACAGTGTGGCAAAAAAAAGTCGACCCACGTCCCGGGGGGCGATAAAGGATCCAAGCATATGTCGTTTATCAAAGTCAGATGGTGACAAAGAGGCAGCTCAAAGCTATTCAAGGGAGAAGTCAAATCATGGAGGTCCATTCTCTTTGGCTCTTTTGGGCTTGGCTTTTTTCCATAGTGGGGTCCTGGGGCTGGTTGGGGACTGTCTCTTGGAGGAGCTGGAGTTGTTAGTGGTGTCCATTTCAGATTCCTGAGATATCAGGTGGAGATGAATAAAGAGTTTCTCTCCCTCATGAAGTGAGGAAAAAGCATACTCCTTCCCTTTCAAAGAAAATTTGACGGCAAATGGAAAGGCCCATTTGTATTTGATTTCTTTCTCCATCAGCACTGTAAGGAGAGGTTTGAGGGCTCTCCGTTTTTGAATGGTGGATGGGGCTAGATCAGCGAAGATTTGGACTGGGTGCCCTTTGCAAAGGATCTTTTCTGAAATTCTGGCTTGTTTCATGATCCCTTCTTTTATAGCATAAAAGTGGGGCTTGACTATTATATCTCTCGGGGAACCATCCTTCCGCAAGGGGCCCAGAGCTCTATGGGCCCTGTCCAGCTCCATGCGGTGCTTGGGGGTGTCTGGAAGTAAGTTAGAGATTAGATTTTGTATTGCATCTGGGATATCATTAACCTCTTCTGGGAGACCTCTCACTCGGAAATTGTATCTTCT
This sequence comes from Glandirana rugosa, assembly GCA_018402905.1. NCBI lineage: Eukaryota > Metazoa > Chordata > Amphibia > Anura > Ranidae > Glandirana > Glandirana rugosa. The sequence continues at coordinate 47,665 of BLSH010000511.1, forward strand.
GGATCTGTTTTCAAGATTGTCGATTCTTGACATGGCCGTGTCTAGCTGATCTTGCAGTGAACATATAAGGTCCGAGTTTTTAATGGAGGTGGCTGCGGTGGAGTCTAGCTTGTTCTCAATTGCTTCAATCCGGTTTCCAAATTTTTGAAAATCCGACTTGATCTCCCCTGTTATGGTGGTAATCGTGTTTGCTAGGCCCCTTTCTAGGAGAGCTGAGAATTTGTGGTAAAGGTCTTCCACTTGTATGGACAGGTCGTGGTTAGGAAGGAATGGAGAGGCTGGGACTGGGCTATTAGGGTCCAGCTGAGGGGATGCAAGTTCACCCTGAAACTGGCCAAGTAGAGACTCAGTGGATGAGGGGGATAGGATAGGTGGTTGAGATTGTCCTCCTTTTGGACCAGGTGTATAGTTTAAGAGAGCTGGGGAGAGCACAGGTCTAGTATCCAGACGCCCCGACGGTCCTAAGTTCTCAAAGTGGGGGCTATCCTTGCTATGGATCTCTTGGCCTACCACCACCATACCTGGGGCCTTGACTGCTCCTGTGGACACCTGTGGTGTTGCCGTGGCAAAAAGTTGGCTGAGGTCCTTTTAGCCGTTGGCCCGGACATGGGGGAGGGTAGTGTCTTGGCTGGTGAATGGAATATTCCTTTAGGGGTATAGAGCCTTGATTTGCTGGAGAAGAGAGATTTTGGTTGCTGTAACAGAGGCCACCGAACCGGGTCTGGAGAGATAGGAGAGGAATATGTGTATTTTGAGATGGTTATATAGTTAATTGAAGTCTAAGCTCCTGAATACAGAGTGCCTCAGAGGGAGTCAGTGAGAGCCCTAGATCCCCTAGAGTGTGTAAGAGGAATCCTCAGTTCAGTATGGTGGTATAGATATGCTGAGGGCATGAGCGGTGGCCATCTTGGTACACCCGGCCGTTCAAATAGTCTCTTGTGGAGGAGAGAGTAGAAAAAGTAAAGTCTCTTACTTTTGTCCTGAGAGACCGGAGGGCCAGGGGGGTCTGTCCATGTATGTTGGTCCTTTCCCCACGCTGTCAGAGACCCGGGATGGGTCAGACCAATCTGTAGGCCGCAGCCGCGGCCATCTTGGAGCTCCCTGTGGCCGGTATTATCCGACGAGATCACGGCCGTGACCGGTTAAAAGGTTACAGAAATAAGCCCACGGGCTGCTGGGTGTGCGGAGGCACAGGGGCTTTCGGTGGGAGATCGCCTGGGACGCTGTCCTGCTGTGCTGCTGGCTCGTTGGGCGGACGAAGGTGCGGAGCTCCGAGCTAGGCTGCCATATCGGAGCTCCCGCGCATGCGCACTCCGCTACTCCCCTTTTCTTAACTTCAGCATTGGCCATGTAGAAAGTGGGATATTTATAATGAATATATGATGGGGTATAAGTAATTGGGAAGTGTGTTTCCTGGATGAAAAGAATATGGCATCCTCTGCGGTCATAAAAGTCGAAGGCCTTACGCCTTTTACTTGGGGAGTTCAACCATTGGATGTTATGAGAGGCAATCCTGAGGGTCGCCCTAGTATGAGTGCCGTCAGCCATGGGAGAGAGGGGTGAGTTTTGCTTTCAGAGTAACTTGACTTACCCCCATAGCTAGGGACGATACCTCAAGACTGAACAAGACCACTGGAGCCCAGCTGAATGTAGAGTATTCGAAGTCCAGAGACCGCGGAGGCGCCTGCAACAGAGATAAAATTAGATGAGAAGAAAACTTAGGAAGTAGACAAAGGAGAGTAGAAAAAGTAAACAAGTAAGAGAGAAGGAGCATCAGGACGAAAGAGTCCCGAGTCCCCTGTGGGAAGGGCAGAACCGGTCCAACCCTTACCCAGGGCGCTAGGCAGGTTAGAGCCCTATTAGTAGGCAGCTCAAATACGACGCCGTGACTGTGTGACCGGGGGTGATAGGTGCACCCGGGTCCAACAGTAGGAGTGCCACATTGTCTCCCCTCGGCCAAAGGGACCCCCTAGTTAAATAGTAGATGGTTAGAGAATTCCTCTGGTCATGGTGAGAAGGAGGAGTGAGAGTAAACTTGAACATTGATAAAAATTTGAGCAGACATTCATCTACTGTAACTATAAACAATATGTAGTTCTAACGACAAAATAAACATGACCTAAGGTCAGCATTTCAGTTTATGGAGAAGGGATAAGGGGAGCATTAGTAAGTTCTCCGTCCACAACCCCACCAGGAAGCCAAAGGTCCAGCATCACTAAGGAGGAAATCAAAGAATATTATAAAGTAATATCAACAAATAACAAGAGAGGGGCCACAAGATCTTAGGTCCGATGTGAGATCGGTCCTCCTTCAGAAACAGAAGTGATATCATAAGTGGGTCTTGTTGCTCCATAATTGGATTTTGGTGGCTCATGTAAAAAAACCCTTGGAACCAAGGGGAGGGTTTTTTAAAGTTAGCAGACCCAGTGAGAGTCCAGAGTCTTCTCTCTTCTATAAAAGAGAGGGCAGAGCAGTGGTGGAGGGTATATCATAAGAGAACAAAAGGAGGTTTATCTTTGAAAGTTCAGAAGATGGGAATCCTTAGATGGGACTGCATAATGGGGGAACTGAGTCACGGAACCTCTTTGGTTTTTGTTTTTGCCAGATGGGGTTCAGGGGGCTACCAGGGAGTGGCGGTTTGGAAGAGCTTTGGCAGTGACCAGATGGTGTTGGGGGCAATTCTTGGGAAATAAGGCCCAACTGGAGCAAGAGTTTTTCTCCTTCAAATAGGTTGGAGAAGTGAAAAGTTTTGTTTTTGTGCTGGAAGGACAATCGGAATGGGAAGGCCCACCAGTATTTTATATTCTTTTGGGTGAGGACCGTCAACAGGGGTTTAATAGCACGTCTTTTCTGGATGGTGGTAGGTGAAATGTCTGCAAATATTTGCACTGGGTGACCTTGAATGTTGATGGAGTCGGCATTGCGTGACCGTTTCATAATCTCTTCTTTGACTCTATAATGATGTGGCTTAACGACGATATCTCTTGGAAGATTGTCCTGGCGTGGTGGTTGCAGAGCTCTATGAGCCCTGTCTAATTCCAGCTGCTGGTTTGTAACGTCCAGAATTAAGTTTTTGATGAGTGCTGTAACTGCTTCATTAATATCTGTAACCGACTCTGGGAGGCCTCTAATTCTAAAATTTTCCCTCCGACTCCTATTCTCCAAATCGTCAAGTTTGGCTAGGGCGGAGTCTAGTTGGTCTTGTAAAGTTTGAATACAAGCGGTGTTCTGGTTAGCACGGGCTATTGTGTTGTCCACCGCCTGTTCTATGGTATCCATTCGTGTCCCCAAACTCTGTAAGTCTGCCTTGATCGAGGAGGTTATTTTTGTGCAAGGCCAGTGGTCAACATCTCTGAGAACTTATGGAGAAGTAAATTGAGTTCTGGTTGGCCACGTTGTGGTAGAGGGGTGGCTTGTGGGTTAATGATGAGGCCGATAGAGGTGTTAAGGGCCGGGGCATTGCCCATGGGATAGTTCAGCATAGGGGAGTTCAGCATTTCTTCCATTGTCCTCCCTAGAAGCGATTCCGTGGAGGCCGGAGATAGTAGTTGATTTGTTGCATTATTCATGATGGGTCCAGGGTAAGTCTCTGTGGGGGGTTGGGGTGAAGGGGGATCAGCTGTGATGTCTTCCATGTAGTGGATGAAGTTGCCAAATCAGTGGGCTCCAGTGGAGGATCCACAAAAATAAGCTGGGGGTGAACCTCTTTCCTGTTGTGGGGTCCCGGCATATGCTGGGTCACTAGAAGTGTCCAGGTGTTGGGCCTGCGGGTTAGAGGGCACCCCCAGAGGTAATTCCAGCGTAGGGCTGTAGACTGAAGCCGCCCTCTCTCCTGGGCACCTGGGTAGAGGGGTGACGGCTGTAAGAGACAGGTAGCCCCTTCAAGATGGTCACATGGGACTCTATGGCACTTCTCTACAGGCTAAGGTGGGGGATATCTTCCTCCTTCTAGTTACTGCCGCTCGCCTTACAGCTTATAGGCCTAAACCACGGCCTATGGTGATTAGCAAGTGCCGCTGTTCAAAGGGCCTTGATCGGGCTTGCTCAGATGTGGGTGAGCCTGTCAGGAGTTCTCCCCAGGCTGTAGTGAGGGTTAAGCTCAGGATTGAGGCTGTAGGTCTGTTGATTTGTTTACTGGCGGCTTGAAGGCCGCAGCCGCGGCCTTGATTAGGTGAAGCGGTCTGGAGTCCGGATCCGTGAAGCCGCGGCTGGGACCCGCCACTTCCAAAGGTGTCCCCGCAGTTGTTATGACACCTGGGAAGGTCTCTGGGAGAGATCCTTGTCCCCTGCTCCTCAATTAAGGGTCTGGTCGGCCGAGGGAAGACGGACCTCCGGGTCTAGGCTTCCATAACGGACGCTCCACCCATGTGCACTCCCCAGATTATTGTTCTAAAATCATCACATACTGCTAGAGGGAGAGGTTCCCGCTGCTCCTGTGAGGGACAGATTATTGTTCAAAAATCATCTCCTACTGCTATAGGGAGAGGTTCCTGCTGCTCCTGTGAGGGACAGATTATTGTTCTAAAATCATCTCCTACTGCTATAGGGAGAGGTTCCTGCTGGTGCTGTGAGGGACAGATTGTTGTTCTAAAATCAACTCCTACTGCTATAGGGAGAGGTTCCTGCTGATGCTGTGAGGGACAGATTATTGTTCTAAAAATATCTCCTACTGCTATAGGGAGAGGTTCCTACTGGAGCTGTGAGGGACAGATTATTGTTCTAAAATCATCTCCTAGTGCTATAGGGATTGGTTTCTGCTGGTGCTGTGAGGGACAGATTATTGTTCTAAAATCATCTGCTACTGCTATAGGGAGAGGTTCCTGCTGGTGCTGTGAGGGACAGATTATTGTTCTAAAATCATCTCCAACTGCTATAGGGAGAGGTTCCTGCTGGTGCTGTGAGGGACAGATTATTGTTCTAAAATCATCTCCTACTGCTATAGGAAGGGGTTCCTGCTGGTGCTGTGAGGGACAGATTATTGTTCCAAAATCATCTACTACTGCTATAGGGAGAGGTTCCTGCTGGTGCTGTGAGGGACAGATTACTGTTCAAAAATCATCTCCTATTGCTATAGGGAGAGGTTCCTGCTGGTGCTGTGAGGGACAGATTATTGTTCTAAAATCATCTCCTACTGCTATAGGGAGAGGTTTCTGTCGCTCCTGTGAGGGACAGATTATTGTTCTAAAATCATCACATACTGCTAGAGGGAGAGGTTCCTGCTGCTCATGTGAGGGACAGATTATTGTTCTAAAATCACCACATACTGCTAGAGGGAGAGGTTGCTGCTGCTCCCGTGAGGGACAGATTATTGTTCTAAAATCATTGCATACTGCTAGAGGGGGAGGTTCCTGCCTGTGCTGTGAGGGACAGCTTATTGTTCTAAAATCATCTCCTAGTTCTATAGGGAGAGGTTCCTGCTGTGAGGGACAGATTATTGTTCTAAAATCATCACATACTGCTAGAGGGGGAGGTTCCTGCCGGTGCTGTGAGGGACAGATTATTGTTCTAAAAATCATCACATACTGCTAGAGGGAGAGGTTCCTGCTGCTCCTGTGCGGGACAGATTATTGTTCTAAAATCATATCCTAGTGCTATAGGGAGGGGCTCCTGCTGGTGCTGTGAGGGTCAGATTATTGTTCTAAAATCATTACTAACTGCTAGAGGGAGAGGTTCCTGCTGCTCATGTGAGGGACAGTTTATTGTTCTAAAATCATCACATACTGCTAGAGGGAGAGGTTCCTGCTGCTCCTGTGAGGGACAGATTATTGTTATAAAATCATCGCATACTGCTATAGGGAGAGGTTCCTGCCGGTGCTGTGAGGGGCAGATTATTGTTCTAAAATCATCACATACTGCTAGAGGGAGAGGTTCCTGCTGCTCCTGTGAGGGATAGATTATTGTTCTAAAATCATCTCCTAGTGCTATAGGGAGAGGTTTCTGCTGGTGCTGTGAGGGATTATTGTTCTAAAATCATCTGCTACTGCTATAGGGAGAGGTTCCTGCTGGTGCTGTGAGGGACAGATTATTGTTCTAAAATCATCTCCTACTGCTATAGGTAGAGGTTCCTGCTGGTGCTGTGAGGGACAGATTATTGTTCTAAAATAATCTCATACTGCTCTAGGGAGGGGTTCCTGCTGGTGCTGTGAGGGACAGATTATTGTTCTAAAATCATCTACTACTGCCATAGGGAGAGGTTGCTGCTGGTGCTCTGAGGGACAGATTACTTTTCAAAAATCATCTCCTATTGCTATAGGGAGAGGTTCCTGCTGGTGCTGTGAGGGACAGATTATTGTTCTAAAATCATCTCCTACTGCTATTGGGAGAGGTTTCTGCCGCTCCTGTGAGGGACAGATTATTGTTCTAAAATAATCACATACTGCTAGAGGGAGAGGTTCCTGCTGCTCCAGTGAGGGACAGATTATTGTTCTAAAATCATCACATAATGCTAGAGGGGGAGGTTCCTGCTGGTGCTGTGAGGAACAGATTATTGTTCTAAAATTATCTCCTAGTTCTATAGGGAGAAATTCCTGCTGGTGCTGTGAGGGACAGATTATTGTTCTAAAATCATCACATACTGCTAGAGGGGAAGGTTCCTGCCTGTGCTGTGAGGGACAGATTATTGTTCTAAAAATCATCACATACTGCTAGAGGGAGAGGTTCCTGCTGCTCCTGTGCGGGACAGATTATTGTTCTAAAATCATATCCTAGTGCTATAGGGAGGGGTTCCTGCTGGTGCTGTGAGGATCAGATTATTGTTCTAAAATCATCTCCTACTGCTATAGGTAGATGTTCCTGCTGTACTGTGAGGGACAGATTATTGTACTAAAATCATTACTAACTGCTAGAGGGAGAGGTTCCTGCTGCTCATGTGAGGGACAGTTTATTGTTCTAAAATCATCACATACTGCTAGAGGGAGAGGTTCCTGCTGCTCCTTTGAGGGACAGATTATTGTTATAAAATCATCACATACTGCTAGAGGGAGAGGTTCCTGCTGGTGCTGTGAGGGACAGATTATTGTTCTAAAATCATCACATACTGCTAGAGGGAGAGGTTCCTGCTGCTCCTGTGAGGGACAGATTATTGTTCAAAAATCATCTCAAACTGCTATAGGGAGAGGTTCCTGCTGCTCCTGTGAGGGACAGATTGTTGTTCTAAAATCATCTCCTACTGCTATAGGGAGAGGTTCCTGCTGGTGCTGTGAGGGACAGATTATTGTTCTAAAATCATCTCCTACTGCTATAGGGAGAGGTTCCTACTGGAGCTGTGAGGGACAGATTGTTGTTATAAAATCATCTCCTAGTGCTATAGGGAGAGGTTTCTGCTGGTGCTGTGAGAGATTATTGTTCTAAAATCATCTGCTACTGCTATAGGGAGAGGTTCCTGCTGGTGCTGTGAGGGACAGATTATTGTTCTAAAATCATCTCTTACTGCTATAGGGAGAGGTTCCTGCTGGTGCGGTGAGGGACAGATTATTGTTCTAAAATCATCTCCTACTGCTATAGGGAGGGGTTCCTGCTGGTGCTGTGAGGGACAGATTATTGTTCTAAAATCATCTACTACTGCTATAAGGAGAGGTTCCTGCTGGTGCTGTGAGGGACAGATTATTGTTCTAAAATCATCTCCTACTGCTATAGGGAGAGGTTTCTGCCGCTCCTGTGAGGGACAGATTATTGTTCTAAAATCATCACATACTTCTAGAGGGAGAGGTTCCTGCTGCTCATGTGAGGGACAGATTATTGTTCTAAAATCATCACATACTGCTAGAGGGAGAGGTTCCTGCTGCTCCCGTGAGGGACAGATTATTGCTCTAAAATCATCACATAATGCTAGAGGGGAAGGTTCCTGCCGGTGCTGTGAGGGACAGCTTATTGTTCTAAAATCATCTCCTTGTTCTATAGGGACAGGTTCCTGCTGGTGCTGTGAGGGACAGATTATTGTTCTAAAATCATCACATACTGCTAGAGGGAGAGGTTCCTGCTGCTCCCGTGAGGGACAGATTATTGTTCTAAAATCATCACATAATGCTAGAGGGGGAGGTTCCTGCCGGTACTGTGAGGGACAGCTTATTGTTCTAAAATCATCTCCTAGTTCTATAGGGACAGGTTCCTGCTGGTGCTGTGAGGGACAGATTATTGTTCTAAAATCAACTCCTACTGCTATAGGGAGAGGTTTCTGCTGCTCCTGTGAGGGACAGATTATTTTCTAAAATCATCACATACTGCTAGAGGGAGAGGTTCCTGCTGCTCATGCGAGGGACAGATTATTGTTCTAAAATCATCACATTCTGCTAGAGGGAGAGGTTCCTGCTGCTCCTGTGAGGGGCAGATTATTGTTATAAAATCATCACATACTGCTAGAGGGATAGGTTCCTGCTGGTGCTGTGAGGGACAGATTATTGTTCTAAAATCATCTCCTAGTGCTATAGGGAGAGGTTCCTGCTGGTGCTGTGTGGGGCAGATTATTGTTCTAAAAGCATCTACTGCTATAGGGAGAGGTTCCTGCTGGTGCTGTGAGGGACAAATTATTGTTCTAAAATCATCTCCTAGTGCTAACATTTATTAAAATGAACCAGGCATGGATCCCTCAAGACTTGTCTATACCTTGTGCAGAATAAACATTTAGACCGGCCTCACACAGCCATTGGTATACTTGTTTTTTTTTAATACGTCTCAATATTTTGGGGGCTTCCCCAATTAGAAAAAAAACATACAAACAAACAAAAACAGTGTTGGCTATCTCCTCCTCCTCCTCCTCCACCGCCACTTCCACCTACACTGCCTAGTCAACCTCTAGGCTCCTACTCCACATCCATCTCCTCCTCCTTTTTTTTTTTTTTATGTGATTTTAAGTTATTTCCCTATCCACATTTATTTACAGGGCACTTGCCATACGCTTACCCCCATTTTGCTTCCTTTTTCAGCCCTCTAGTCCTTTCCAGGACTTTTTTACAGCCATTTTTGTGCCCAAAAGTTCGGGTCACCATTGACTTCAAAAAGGGTTCGGGGTCTGGGGTCAAGTTCGGGTCAAGTTCAGTACTGAACCCAAACTTTTCTGCGAGGTTCGGCCGAACCAGATGAACCCGAATATCCAGGTGTCCGCTCAACTCTAGTCATAATACTTATTTTTCTCTCATATTTACAGTAATTGATTATTTAATGCTATAAAGATACATTCTATGGGGAAGCATACAGTATACTTACAGATAATTATAGATACAGATCTCCGACCCAAATCCCAGAAGGGATGGGTGGTTTGAATGTGTCGGTGGTAAGAGGGGGGAGAGCATGATATAATCAATTACTGTAAATATGAGAGAACCAAAAGTCCCATTTTTGGTACAAGATGATGTTGTTTCAACTTTTTCCCATAGCCCTGTACAATTCCTTTGTCTGCTTCCAAAAAACATCCCAAGACCCATCCATCACCTACCTCAAATATATTGAAGATCTTCTCATTGCCCTCATTTACCAACAAGGACCCGTACCAAAATTCATTTGCTCTGATAGTGTTAGCCGGCTTCATGAGCAACATTTTCCCTACAACATCACCCCCACAGAATCTGAAAGAAGATGCCAGAGGAAATGTCGTATTTGCAGCAAAAGAGGAATTAGAAGAGATATGAGTTTCTATTGCCCTGATTGTCCCTCCCAACCTGGCCTGCACATTGGAGATTGTTTCAAAATTTATCACACATCTGTCAGATATTAGTTCCCCTTATTTTTAAGATTATAATTTCCCCGTTTCAACCTTTTGGGATCGTTTGCCTGCTACCACATTTTTACCTTCCACATTAACTGACCCTGGCCTGTTTACCGACAATGCATTTGCCTGCTGTTTTAAACCACTTTTCTGACATCCACATGCACCAACCTCGACCTGTTAATTGACCATGTCTTTTGCCTGCCACTTGGACTGATCTTTTGCCCTTCTACTTTAGTACACAGGGGTCTCACATATGTGATGGGCTCCAGAAAAAGCGTTCGGAGTAGAGAAAACCAGTTTTTGGTTTTCTGTGTTCCCAGAACAGGGTCTGGTTTCCCGGAGGTTTCAAAGCATATGGGTAGGAGAAGCCTCTATCCCGTCCCCCTGGCCCTAAGCTTGATGTCCTCCCTGCTGCCTGGACCAATACTTTGGCTGTGCTGACCATATAGCTGCCTGTAGTGACCCAGGACTTTATGATTAAGCACACAACTGGTGTGTGAAACGTGTCTATGGACTTCTTGCTGGTATTTGTGGTGCCCTTGACCCAAATAAAGCCTGGAAATCATCTAGATGTGCCGCTTCTTTCTTCTATTGGTGGATTCACGCTGGGTGAGCCGCAGCAGGCACTCCAGAGCTTCCAACTAGTGTGTGAGCCATTACACCTAGAGCAGTGACTTTCTCTTTGGTTTACTTGGCTGTGCTGACCATATTGCTGCCTGTAATGACCTAGGACATTATGGACCATGTTCCTTCCTGCTGCATGGACCAATACTTTGGCTGTGCTGACCATGTTGCTGCCTCTAATGACCCAGGACTTTATGGACCATGTTTCTTCCTGCTGCCTGGACCAATACTTTGGCTGTGCTGACCATGTTGCTGCCTGTAATGACCCAGGACTTTATGGATCATGCTTATTCCTGCTGCCTGGACCAATACTTTGGCTGTGCTGACCATGTTGCTGCCTGTAATGACCCAGGACTTTATGGACCATGTTTCTTCCTGCTGCCTGGACCAAAACTTTGGCTGTGCTGACCACATTGCTGCCTGTAATGACCCAGGACTTTCTGGTCCATGTTTCTTCCTGCTGCCTGGACCAATACTTTAGCTGTGCTGACCATATCTCTGCCTGCTACCTCTACTTACTATGGACAGTATTTCTGTGTGGACATCTCTGCCTACTACCCTGGAACAATGCTTTGGCTCTGCTGACAGTATCTCTACCTGTGTGAACTATGGACAGTATTCCTGCCTGCTGCCTGGACAATTGCTTTTGCTGTCACTGACCACATCTCTGCCTGATGCCTGGACTGATTGCTCTCCTCTGTCAACCACTGCACTACTAAAATGACAGGTAATCTTTTGTTATTTAGTATGTACATGCTATGTGTTAGAAATATGAAGGGTCTTCAAAAATGTGATCAGTGGTCAGAAAACGATATGTGTAATTTATGCTTCTAAAATGCCTGAAGGTGCTACTTCAATGTTGGGCCTCTGTATGTGGCCAGGCTGTGTAAAAGTCTCACACATGTGGTATCGCTATACTCAGGAGGAGTAGCAGAATGTATTTTGGGGTGTATTTTTTGCTGTGTACATGCTGTGTGTTGGAAATATCTTATGAATGGACAACTTTGTGTAAAAAAATGCGTTTTCATTTTTTTTTCCACATTCTCCAAAAACTTCTGGAAAAAAAATGAACCATTCAAAAGACTCATTATGCCTCATAGATTATACATTGGGGAGTTAGCTTTCCTAAATGGGTAATTTTGATGGTTTTCTTTTGTCCTGGTGCTCCAGGGCCTTCAAAAGTGTAATATGTAGTTGAGAAATGAGATGTGCAATTTATGCTTGTAGAATGCCTGAGGGTGCTACGTCAATGTTGGCCCTCTGTATGTGGCCAGGCTGTGTAAAAGTCTCACACATGTGGTATTGCTATACTCAGGAGGAGTAGCAGAATGTATTTTGGGGTGTATTTTTTGCTGTGTACATGCTGTGTGTTGGAAATATCTTATGAATGGACAACTTTGTGTAAAAAAAATGTGTTTTAATTTTTTTTCCACATTCTCCAAAAACTTCTGGAAAAAAAAGAACCTTTCAAAAGACCTATCATGCCTCATAGAATATACGTTGGGGTGTTAGCTTTCCAAAATGGGGTAATTTTTGTTGGTTATTCTATTGTCCAGGTGCTCCAGGGCCTTCAAAGGTGTAATAGGTAGTTAAGAAATGAGCTGTGCAATTTATGCTTGTAGAATGCCTGAGGGTGCTAGGTAAATGTTGGGCCTCTGTATGTGGCCAGGCTGTGTAAAAGTCTCACACATGTGGTATTGCCATACTCAGGAGGAGTAGCAAAAAGTATTTTGGGGTGTCATCCTTGCTATGTACATACTATGTGATAGAAATATCTTATAAATGGACAACTTTGTGTAAAAAAAATGTGTTTTCATTTTTTTCCCACATTTTCCAAAAGCTTCTGGAAAAACATGAACCATTCAAAAGACTCATTATGCCTCATAGATTATAGGTTGGGGTGTTAGCTTTCCAAAATGGGGTCATTTTGTTAGTTATTCCATTGTCCTGGTGCTCCAGGGCCTTCAAAATTGTAATAGGCAGTTGAGAAATGTGATGTGCAATTTATGCTTGTAGAATGCCTGAGGCTGCTACGTCAATGTTGGGCCTCTGTATGTGGCCAGGTTGTGTAAGAGTCTCACACATGTGGTATCGCCATACTCAGGAGGAGTAGTAGAATGTATTTTGGGGTGCTATTTTTGCTACGTACTTGCTATGTGATAGAAATATCTTATAAATGGACAACTTTGTGTACAAAAAATGCGTTTTAATTTTTTTCCACATTTTCCAAAAACTTCTGGAAAAAAATGAACAATTCAAAACATGAAGAAAAATAGAGGCAGATTTTGCTAGTCGTGTCGCTACATCCTGGGCAAAAAAAGTACAAAAAAAGCAGGAAAGAAGAACGAGAATGGAACTTTTGAGGCCGTCACTAAGAATTCCCAATTAGGAAAACACAACAGTAGATTTCAATAAGATCAGTGTTTATTACAAAGCATCATAAAAAAAAATCCACAACATATGGAAACATTTAAACATGTGTAGAATACTGTGGTCATTACGTAAGTAGAAAAGACCTAGTTCCCAATCACCGGATCAAGGTCCCTTAATAAAGCATTGTAAAAATCACACCAGGTTCGCTATGCGTTTCGCCAACTGCTTCTTCAGGCGATCCTGGTAATTTGTCAAGCAAAAAGAATGAATTACTACATGTAGACCACAGAAAAAGAGTACAAAGAGAATTTTTCCAAAAATAATTACTATTTTTACCACTGTCTTGTGAATGTCGAAAGTATAATCCTATCCTGTATGGCTGGTATAGGTGTATGTGATAGGAAGCATGTGGTTCAGAATATTAGATAGGAAAAACCAGAGTAAAAATATATGATTGGTATGTCATAATTTGAAAGTTATTGATTTTAAACAGATACAATTTTTTCCTTTCGTGTATACCCCCATCATCCCCACCCACATGGATATATACATCGAATGGCAGAGGAGGTAAGTAGATAGGAGATAAATACATGCCAGTGGTTTTGTGCACAGGCAACCCACATATGTCTATGAAGGGGGGGTTCTGGTATGACCACTGACTGAGTAGATCTAGAGGAGGGACAGAAGAAAAAAAACCCTTCATAGAGATACGTACTCTATTTCTGTGGTCTACATGTAGTAATTAAGTCTTTTTGCTTGTCAAATTACCAGGATCGCCTGAAGAAGCAGTTGGCGAAACACGTAGCGAACCTGGTGTGATTTTTGCAATGCTTTATTAAGGAACCTTGATCCGATGATTAGGAACTAGGTCTTCTCTGCTTACCTAATGACCACAGTATTCTACACATGTTTGAATGTTTCCATATATTATGGATTTTTTTAAGATGCTTTGTAATAAACACTGATTTTATTGAAACCTACTGTTGTGTTTTCCTAATTGGGAATTCTTGGTGACAGCCTCAAAAGTGCCATTCTCGTTCTTCTTTCCTGGTTTTTTGAACCATTCAAAACACTCATTATCACAAATAGATTATATGTTTGGGTGTTAGCTTTCCAAAATGTGGTCATTTTGTTGGTTATTCCATTGTTCTGGTGCTCCAGGGCCCTCAAAAGTGTAATAGGTGGGTGAAAAATGAGATGTGCAATTTATGCTTGTAAAACGCCTGAAGGTGCTATGTCAATGCTGGGCATCTGTATGTGGCCAGGCTGCGAAAATGTCCCACACATGTGGTATCGCCATATTCAGGAGGAGTAGTAGAATGTATTTTGGAGTGTAATTTGTGGTATGCATATGCCATGTGAGAGAAATAACCTGTTATAATGAAAATTTGGTGATTAAAAAAAAAAATCTTGATTTTGCAAAGAATTGTGGGAAAAAATTAAACCGTGAAAAAACTCACCATGCCTCTTACTAAATACCTTGGAATGTCTACTTTCCAAAAAGGGTCATTTGGGGGGTATTTGTACTGTGCTGGCTTGTTAGGGTCTCAAGAAATGAGATTGGCTGTCAGTACATCATATGTGATCAGATGTGATAAATTTTCAGTGATTTGCACCATAGCTTGTAGACTCTGTAACTTTCACACAGACTAAATAATATCCACCAATTTGGGTTATTTTACCAAACATATGTAGCAGTATACATTTTGGTCCAAATCTATGAAGAAAAAAAAATTTTTTGCAAAATTTTACGGTAGAAACTAAAAAAAAGTGTTTTTTTCAAAATGTTCGCTGGTTTTTCGCTTATACCACAAAAAATAAAAAGCCCAGCGGGGACTAAATACCACCAAAAGAAAGCTCTATTTGTAAGAAAAAAATGATAAAAATTTTGTTTGGATACAATGTAGCATGGCTGAGTAATTGTCACTCAAAATGTGAGAGCACTGAAAGTTCAAAATTGGTCTGGTAGGGAAGTGCATGGTATTGAAGTGGTTAAAGTAATTCTAAAGGCTACACCTTTTAACTTAATGCATTCACAGCCGTAAGGCAAAAAATTCCAGGTTCTTTTACCACCCCCATGTTCCCAAACACTTACCCACTGTTCTTGTTACAGCCTCTGCATCCAGGATCCATCAGCATAGCTTCTTCAACTTTCTGGATTCTCAGCAGACACAGGGGTTATGCTAACTAGTTTACATGTATATGTGCATTCACTTCAATCATTGTAGGCATATTTACATATACGAAAAAGACCGAAAAAATTGAAAAACTTGGGATCCTGATGGATATTGAATGAATGAGGGTACCGCCATAGATTAATGGAAGGTGGTGTTCACTGTACATAACTACCACAAAAAGAAAAAAAGAAAAAGACGTGTATTCACACCCAAAGGTTATCTTCTCAAACCATAGTTACTGAAGTATGAACAGCAAGACATGATATAACTTTCAAAATGAACCCTGTCCCCCCATTTCCTATAACCCCCAATCCAGTAACCCCCTCCAAACCTGTGTGCTAATGATGGGACCATGGAAAGAATCCCACCTAAAAAGGAGCTAAAACCAGTTGACAGCATAGAGGCTTGGTATGTTACAGGAGGGGGGCGCTTGCTTGTCCCCTCCTCTTTCCTGACCTGCCAGGCTTAATGCTCGGATAAAGGGCTGGTATGGATTTTGGGGGGACCCCATGCCGTTTTTTTCTTTATTTTTTTTCAATAGCCGGGTGCCGGCAATTGTAACCGCGAGTCATTTTAAATGGGATTTCACTAGTTTTTTTCTTTAGAAATGTAATTTTTGCTGTAGCATGTTTTATGCATGACATATGTGCCACTTTACAGGCACATTAAGGGGACCCCCCAGGCACTATATTTAAAGGAATTGTTCCTTTTTATTGTTGCACTTTAAGCATAATTAAAATCACTGCTCTTGCAAAACGGTTGTTCAAAAATATATATATATTGATACATGTCCCCCAGGGCAGTATCCAGATCCACATACCCATTTTATGGCCAATTATTTCATATAAGCCTTCAAAATGTACACTTTTGATGTTTTCCTGTTTGGCTCCCATAGACTTCAATGGGGTTTGCCACTCAGGTTAGAACATTTCCCCTGTTTGGGAGTTCCGTCGCAAACCGAACAGGGGGGTGTTCAGCCCATCCCTACAATGTGCAAGTATGGAGTTAGTTTACCTCTCAACTTCAGGTCTGGTCATGCTGACTGCTGTGTTTCCCAACACAAAAAGAGTGCACAGCTTGGTGAAAAAGCATTATATCCCCCTCTTCTACTGTACTGTAATGCTCCCTAATCGGTCACTGTACCTAGCAAATGTATATTGGGCACTATGGAGGTTTCAAAGTAGAAAGCTGTTTACAACACATGTGAGATGTGATAGCAAAAAAACAACAAAAAAAAAATTGCCAGACCCTTGAACTAGAAACATGTTTACAGTACCATCAACTGAGAAGCTAAGACTGGAATATGTTCAAATGTACTCAATGATTTAAATACATTCCAATAATAATTCTAATATTATTTACAGCTGTTAATGAAGATTTTACAAAAACACATTATCTAACAGTCAGTAGAGTCAAACTGCTATGAGGAGGGTGCATGAGTGTAGCTTGGTGGGGCTGTGTGTGTTTATGGATGCACACAACTTGGCTCATGGAAGTAGCAGGCACAAGTGTCTCCACAGGACAAGGCTAACTAAGGATACACATACAAACAGGGAGCCAGAAACAGTGGCCTGGGACCCCAAGCTACAAGAGGAAAGGGACATTTCAGAAAAAGTGGACTACACATAATAGGTAAACACAAAGTTTAGTATCACTTTAACTACTTAACAATCGCCCTATAGACAAAAGACGTCTACAGGGTGGTTGCTTAACTCTGGGAGGATGTCTATTGACGTGCACATGGGAACATCCGTGACCGCCGGGTCCGCTGTGAGTGGCCTTTTTCCATGTGATCGCGCCGTCATCATTACGTCCTCACCCCATCCATCCACCACCCACCCAGCCATCCTCACCCCATCCATCCACCATCCACCCAGCCATCCTCACCCCATGGAGAACATCGAACCCCAGGGTCCGGTGACAAAGACCGAGGGACAAACATACACATAGGAATCAATCGGAACAGGACACCTCTGTGAACACGGACGATGAAGGTACTCGGTTCAACACACGTAGGTATTTGTGTGTGTCGGGGTGGTTCGATGTGAGTACGTGG
>BLSH010000511.1:84069-97450 GCA_018402905.1 Glandirana rugosa
ATCAGGGCCAAAATCAATTTCACAATGTGTGTCAAAGGTCTACAAACGTCTTGTCACTATAAACTAAAACCAGGACTAACCCATATCACTGTTCTGCAAACATCTGGAAACTGTGTGTAACACTTTAACTAAAACCGGGACTAACCCATACTACTGTTCTGCAAACATCTGGAAACTGTGTGTAACACTTTAACTAAAACCGGGACTAACCCATATCACTGTTCTGCAAACATCTGGAAACTGTGTGTAACACTTTCACTAAAACCGGGACTAACCCATACTACTGTTCTGCAAACATCTAGAAACTGTGTGTAACACTTTAACTAAAACCGGGACTAACCCATATCACTGTTCTGCAAACATCTGGAAACAGTGATATGGGTTAGTCCCGGTTTTAGTTAAAGTGTTACACACAGTTTCCAGATGTTTGCAGAACAGTAGTATGGTTTGTCCCGGCTTTAGTTAAAGTGTTACACACAGTTTCCAGATGTTTGCAGAACAGTGATATGGGTTAGTCCCGGTTTTAATTAAAGTGTTACACACAGTTTCCAGATGTTTGCAGAACAGTGATATGGGTTCTCCCGGCTTATTTATACTTTTTGACACAGTTTGAAGATGATTTTAGAACAGTGATATGGCTTCTACCGTTAATTAATACTTTTCAGACACAGTTTGAAGATGGTACACTTCAACCTCCATTTTTGATTTTTTTATGAAATTATTTTTTTAAAAATGCTTTTACTTATTTCCCTGTCCCCATTTCTTTGTAGGGCACTTGCCCCACCCTTACCCCCATTTTCTTCCTTTTGCAGACCTCTAGGAATTTCCTGGACTTTTTTATAACCATTTTTGTGCCTAAAAGTTCGGGTTCCCATTGATTATAATGGGGTTCGGGGTCCGGGACAAAGTTCGGGTTCTGTCTGGACCCGAACCCGGACTTTGTCCTGAAGTTCGGCCGAACCAGCAGAACCCGGACTTCCAGAAGTTTGCTCAACTCTAAAGCCGAGTCCACCAGCACCACCAATGAGAATCCTGCCATTGTTGACTGTGGAGGCCTCCACTCTAAGCCTGTATGGTCCACTGGTCATACAACCATGTGTACCCAACCTATCTGGTAAGAGTTCATTTTTACAACCTCCTGGAAGACTATTTGTACAAGTTTACTGCAACCCTTTTAATCCTTCACATTGGGAGACTGGATGTCATTACATCACAGATTTGATTTATTCACATTTCATCTATCTTTGTGCTTAAGTGTACGATTGTATTTTGGACATTTTTGGACTTTAATTTTTTTTTGTTTTGATTTATATGTTATTAACCATCACAGGTCTTATATGGACACTGTCACTTTAAGTATTGACCATCACAGGTTTTAATACATGCACTGTCACTTTGAATTGGTCAGGTGATTTGAATATATTAATTCACCTTTTCACATTTTTAGCGCAACACTTTTTCTATAATCCTTTGGTTGCATTTGGTTTAATGCTGTGTCTGCTGCTCTAAACTACCATTTGCGCAATAGTTTCTACTCTTCCATGTAGTGCTACAGTCTGCAGTGCTTATGCAATCTATACATGTGCCAGAGCTCATCCATTGCAGTTTACCATTCCTAACCAGTTCTTCCAACACTGCCTGCAGGTTATCTGACTGATTTAACTCCACTATCCCACTCCATAGTGATTTAACTCTACTATCCCCTGCTAGGCAGAGTGTTTACTTTAGCCCAAGTTTAAACCACCTAAGGAAGAAACTTGCCACTCAAGTTCAACTTCTCAATTTAAAGCGACACACACCTTATCATCTTCTCCCCCCTCCTTCTCATTTCAAAAAGTGACTTTTACCAGCAATTTAACCACCAAAGTGGCTCTTGCCTATATATCAACATTCTTAAAGTGACCTTTCCTACCAATTCTGCATATTAAGCAAAACTCTGTTGCTTTAACACCAAAATTAATTAATCTGGTTTCCTTAACATCTTAAAGGGACTGCACCCTTTACTGCGTACCAACCAAGGGCCCCATTTAAGCCCACAGAAGACCTTAATACATAGTTTTAGTTGTAACACTTTACTGTGTTGCATTGTTACTTTTTTAGTATTACCTTGCATATCAGTAATTTCAGTTAACTATATTCTTTGCCTGTCATACTATTCTTTGATCTTAATACAACTTAATAATTTATTTTATAACGTGTGGGC
The DNA here is from genome assembly GCA_018402905.1 of Glandirana rugosa. Classification (NCBI taxonomy): domain Eukaryota; kingdom Metazoa; phylum Chordata; class Amphibia; order Anura; family Ranidae; genus Glandirana; species Glandirana rugosa. Next base: position 86,273 of record BLSH010000511.1, read on the forward strand.
ATTAGAGTTGAGCGAACACCTGGATGTTTGGCCGAACTTCGCGGAAACGTTCGGGTTCGGTACCAAACGTTATCCAAACTTTACCCCGGATCCCGAACCCCATTGAAGTCAATGGGGACCCAAACTTTTTGGCACAAAAATGACTGTAAAAAAGTCCTGGAAAGTGCTAGAGGGCTGCAAAAGGAAGAAAAATGGGAGATATTATTAGATCTGCAATCTGTCCCTCAAAGCAGTAGAAATCTCTACCTAGTCCAGTATCAGATCGTTCTGTAATCAGATCATTCTGTAATGCAGGATGAGAGATCCTTCTGCAATCAGATCGTTCTGTAATGCAGGATGAGATGTTATAGATCTACAATCTGTCCCTCAAAGCAGAAGAAGTAATTAGAGTTGATCAAACCTCTTGAAGTTCGGGTTCTGCTGGTTGGGCCGAACTTCAGGACAAAGTCCGAGTTCAGGTCCGGACTTGACCCGAACTTTGACCCAGACCCCAAACCCCATTGAAATCAATGGGGACCCAAACTTTTAGGCACAAAAATGGCTGTAACATGGGAAAATGGGGGTAAGGGTCGGACAAGTGCCCTACAAAGAAATGGGGATAGGGAAATAACTTAAAATAATTTTTAAGCTAAAATCACATAAAAAATCAAAAATGGAGGTGGATGTGGAGTTGGAGGTTAAGGAGGTGGTGAAAGTGGCGGTGGAGGAGGAGGAGGTAGCCAACACTGTTTTTTTTATTTTTGGAATTTTTTTGTTTTTTTTTAACCAGCAATGTAGATGCACTTTTTAATTTTGTGCAAGAAACAATAATCTGTCCCTTTAAGCAACAGTAGGAACCTCTCCCTATAGAACTAGGAGATGATTTTAGATTCTAAAATCATCTCCAAGTTGTACAGGGAGAGCCTCCACCTGTTGCTTTAAGGGAAAGATTATTGTTCTAAAATAATCTTCAAAGTGTGTGGAAAAAGCCTATTGCTGGGGCATAGAGCCATATTACTGTTCTAAAATCATCTTCAAAGTGTGTGGGAAAACCCTGTTTCAGCCGCATGAAGCCATATTAGTGTTCTAAAATCATCTTCAAAGTGTGTTTGAAAACCCTGTTTCAGCCGCATGAAGCCATATTAGTGTTCTAAAATCATCTTCACAGTGTGTGGGAAAACTCTGTTTCAGCCGCATGAAGCCATATTAGTGTTCTAAAAGCATCTTCAAAGTGTGTGGGAAAACCCTGTTTCAGCCGCATGAAGCCATATTAGTATTCTAAAATCATCTTCAAAGTGTGTGGGAAAACCCTGTTTCAGCCGCATGAAGCCATACTAGTGTTCTAAAATCATCTTCACAGTGTGTGGGAAAACCCTGTTTCAGCCGCATGAAGCCATATTAGTGTTCTAAAATCATCTTCACAGTGTGTGGGAAAACCCTGTTTCAGCCGCATGACGCCGAATTAGTGTTCTAAAATCATCTTCACAGTGTGTGGGAAAACCCTGTTTCAGCCGCATGACGCCATATTAGTGTTCTAAAATCATCTTCACAGTGTGTGGGAAAGCCCTGTTTCAGTCGCATGAAGCCATATCAGTGTTCTAAAATCATCTTCATGCGGCTGAAACAGGGTTTTCCCACACACTGTGAAGATGATTTTAGAACACTAATATGGCTTCATGCGGCTGAAACAGGGTTTTCCCACACACTTTGAAGATGATTTTATTACACCAATATGGCTTCATGCGGCTGAAACTGGGTTTTCTCACACACTTTGAAGATGATTTTAGAACACTAATATGGCTTCATGCGGCTGAAACAGGGTTTTCCCACACACTTTGGAGATGATTTTAGAACAATAATTTTTCCCTTAAAGCAACAGCTGGAACCTTTCTCTGTACAACTTGGAGATGATTTTAGAACACTAATCTTTCCCTTAAAGCAACAGCTGGAACCTTTCCCTGTACAACTTGATGATTTTAGAACACTAATCTTTCCCTTAAAGCAACAGCTGGAACCTTTCCCTGTACAACTTGATGATGATTTTAGAAGAATAATCTTTCCCTTAAAGCAACAGACTCTACCTAGTCCAGTCAGATTGTTCTGTGCAGCAGGATGAGGTGTGCAATCTGTCCCTCAAAGCACCAGTACTAGTATCTCTCCATAGTCCACAATCAGATCGTTCTGTGCAGCAGGATGAGATGTTCTGCAATCTGTCCCTCACAGAGCCAGCAGCATCCTGTCCCTAAACTATCCTGAGAGCATATGACATGCAGCACGGTGACTCCAGCCCCATATAGAGGCTGGGTCACATGGTGCACTGCCCAATCACAGCCATGCCATTAGCAGGCATGGCTGTGATGGCTTCTAGGGAAAACCAGTGAAACACTTGTTGATTGGCTGCCCTTGGCAGCTTTTCAACACGTGTAATAAAATACCAGAACCCCAGACCCGAACCCAGACTTTTTTTTTAGGACACCCAAAAGTTCAGTACGGACCCAAACTTTACAGTTCGGGTTCGCTCAACTCTACTTAACAGGTGCATGTTTCACACCTCTATCCAGCACCATTATTTCTTCTGAGGTAAGAGTATGAATATGAAACTTTCAGTGCAGGGAGAGCCAAATCAGTCTACGGAGAAAGGACATAACCACCAAAGAGCTGGACCTTCCCTTGTTGATGATTTCTACTGCTGCCTGATTATCTGAGAAAAATACCACTGTGTTCTCGGACCACAAGTGACCCCATGCCTGAGCAGCAGTGGCTATAGGGTAGATTTCGAATAACGAGGATGATCTGTCAAAACCTGGAATTGAACTGACATCATCAGGCCACGGGCCTGCTAGCCAATGTGTACTGAAGATGGCCGCATAACCCTTAGTGGCTGCCGCATCAGACATCACCCTGGGGGATGACTCCGATGCTGCTGGAATAAATATTGATACTCCATTCTAAAGCTGCAGGAAATTGTCCCACATGCTTAGATCTGTCAACGCAGCAGCATTCAGCTTGACGTGGGAATGAGAATTCGAAGTGAAGCTTAAGAGTGCCAGCAGCCTGGAAACTAATGACCTGCCTTGAGGAATAATCCTCATCACGAAGTTTAACATACCCAGAAGTGACTGTAGTTCTAGCCTGGAGCATAGCTGCAAGACCGTAAACAAATGGATCCGTTCCGTGATCCTCTCCAATTTATCTAACGGTAAACTGGCCTGCATCAGCTGGGTGTCAAGCTTGATACCCAGAAAAACTAACGTCTTGGTTGGCCCCTCAACTTTCCTCTCAGCTAGAGGAACGTTGAGAGCCGAGAAAAGCGAGACCAACTTCTGCAAGTCAGCGGGGGTTTGCTTGGCACTTTCTATCAACAGAAAATCAGCCAAGTAATAAATGACCTCCCGACAACCCTCTCTGTTCGTGAGAATCCAGTTAAGTGCCTGGGCAAAAGTGTCGAACAGCCAAGGGCTGCTTTTGGAAACAAACATGAGCTTGGTTGCGAAATAGTACATCCCCCGCCACTTGATCCCACGCCACTGCCATAGGGTAGGCTGAATAGGCAGCAATTTAAAAGCATCTGATATATCTGCTTTGGAAAGCCAAGCCCCCTCCCCCGATCTGATGATGCATTGAACCGCCTGGTCCACCGAAGCATACTTAAGCGAAAATTCCTCAGATGGAATCAATGAATTAAGGCCGGGAACCTTGGAGGAATGAGGCGCTGACAAGTCATAGATTAATCAGAGTTTATTAGAAAATTTTCCTCTTACAACACCAATAGGACTGACTCTCAAGCTATCGAAAGGTGATACTGTAAAAGGACCAATGACAAACCCCTTGTCTACTTCTGATTGCAGCAAGATGTCCACTGCTTCCATGTTGGTAGTTGCTGATAGCAAGTTACGGCACTTAAACATGTTCTGAGGAAGGGCAATAAGGCCTGTATGAAAACCTGAAGAAAAACCCTTGATCAGAAAATCCCTGACCACAGGAGATGAGTGTGCCGCCAAACAGACCTGTAGTGACGGCACATTCACTTGGCCTAGTCACGACCCTTTAGACTGCTTCAGGGAGCAAGCAGACTTGGGGTGAGCCCTGAAACAATCTGAACATACGTGCAGCAGCCGACATTGGTTGTAGTTGCATGACCCTTGATTGTAATTATTGCACACTTGTGATTTGCCCAAAAAAATGAATCAGGTGGCCCAGCTTGTCACAGGGGGTGGAGCTACCTGCTGTAGTGAATCCACTTGGTCCTGGCCTAGTGACAACGGGTACCGCAGCTGGTTCCGCATTGGGGCACCAGAATGTGGTGAGCGATGAGGACTGGCAAGTCGCACACACTGGAGCCCTTAACCCTGCGAAATGTCTGCAGAATAACTCCGTGTCCACACACATTGCCCCAATAGATAGTGACCTGATGTTGAGTGAAAATAGCCACTGCCTTGGCTGAAAAGGACCGATGATAGTCGTAAAATGCCGACCCACCGTATTTGTGACCTAGCTCAACTACTGTGTACATGTAAAGATCCAACGCCTCCCTCCTCAGGGGCTGCACGGAACAAATTATGTTTCTGTACGTACTAAAGGCCATCACAAACTCAGAAATAGACAGCTTGTGGCTAAGTCTGTGATCCCTGGCCTTCACCACCACATAAACATTCCCACAGACATAAAACTTATTATCTGCCACATCATGGGCTGCAATCAGAAGGGATGCTAAGTTTACATCCTTTCACTCCAAGATGTCCCTAAATTAGCAGCAACGAAATGCACTGTAGTAACTGTAGGTGCACTAGTGCTATTACCTGCCACTGTCGGAACTGCATTCGATACCACGGGGGTACCCTCATTGGGAGGAATTCCCAGCAGTACCAGCACCTCGGGAGCAGGTCTTGGCCGATTCTCCAATGCTTCCACACTAGACCTCAACTCCTGCCCAGATGAAACCAGAGAATCCAACATGGTGGGGCGGCACAGTCGTGTAGTGGTTAGCGCTTTCGCCTAGCAGCAAAAGAGCCGTTGGTTTGAATCACAACCACAACACTATCTGCCTGGAGTTTGCATGTTCTCCCCGTACCTGCGTGGGCTTCCTCCGGGTACTCCGGTTTCCTTCCACACTCCAAAGACATGCTGGTAGGTAAATTAGATCCTGTTTAAATTGGCCCTAGTATAAGTATGAATGTGAGTTAGGGGCCTTAGATTGTAAGCTCCTTGAGGGTAGTGAATGTACAATATATGTGTAAAGCGCTGCATAAATTGACGGCGCTATATAAGCACCTGAAATAAATAAATAAATAAAATATGAAACTGTGACAAGGACGAGGCGACTGAACGCAGCGTTACTTGCTCAGCGTCGGAAGCAGTGGGAAGTAGTAATCTAAAAAGTTCTGCTTTGCGTGCTGACGCTGGATATGAAATGCCTCTCTGCTGTAATTCTGCCATCAGCTTTGGAATGGTCCAAGCTCTTAGTGAAGGCGACCCCCCCCCATGTATGGAGCTCCTAGTCGGAGAAGGGGGAACAGATGGGAACTCTCTGATGGCCTCCGCCTGTGACATGATCTATGTGAGCAAGCAGAACATAAATGAACATGTCTCCTATGATAAGAAATGGCAAACCACCTACTTGGTGACTGACCTTAAACCCTGACACAACCGTGACATATATGATAACAATGAACAGCTAGGTCGAGTCACCTGGGCATCTGCAGGTACTTAAAAACGCTCACTGAGACCTCCGAGCACCTGAATAACGTGACAGGCACCTGTAAGCGAGTAGTGAAATATCATCACGTATGACGTATGAGCAATGGATGAGCAGACTTGCCACCGAGCAAGCCAATTAAAAACGAACAACTCAATCAATTTAACCTGTAGACATGGCAGATGATGAAAGAACTTGGTGAGATGCCAATCTTGACTGCTGCCCTAGCCTTGTGTGTGTAAGTAACGAGTGAAATGACATCCAAACGTACTTACCTGAGCCAGTGATGATCCAGAAAGGCAACCCTCAGCGTCCTATTCAGAAACTAAGGAGAAGGAACAAAACAACACGCTAAACTAACAACCCTAAGCAACCCAAAAGAGAACCTGCCACCCCCCTTTTCCAGAACTCACCAACCTGCTCCTGACTGCTGGTGAACAGAACAACCTTCCTGAACTTGGATGATGACCGGAACGGAGAAGAAAGGATAATAAAGAAGCCACAACCCGATACCTAGCCCAAAACTGCAACCAACCCCCTGAAATCCCACCTCCCCCGACATTGAACTCGTATGAATGTGTCAACAGAAATGACGCCCTTCTCCGTGGCCCTGATGTGGGCGAAGGGACAGCCATGGACAATGGAACGGAAATGCCACCCTCTGCCACTTGACAGCTGGGACATGCCCCCCGATAGACAACGTGAAACATGAATACATTTTTTCTCAACCTCAGGCCAGTGCTGACCTTGAAAGAACCTGTTCACTGAAATGAAATTCTGTTGCCCTCCTCCATGGCCCCGATGTGGGTGGAGGGACAGTCATGGACAATAGAAACAACAGAAATGTCATCCTCAGCAACTCAGCTGCGACATGCCCCCCCCCCCCAATAAAACGTAAACATGAATACATTTGCCCCACTTTTTTTTTTCATCTGTGGCGTGCTCCCCCCAAGACCCTGATAATGCTCGTGGAGGACATGTGACTGCCGGTAAAAAGACCTCTGTATGAACCTGCCCTGGGGTATGCATGACACCTGAATGATCCACCTGTCCCTGCAGGGAGCTGCCCCCTCCCCCAGCCACTGAAAGTCATGCCTGTGGCAGCCATGGACCTGATGGACACCCTGGAAGGGGAGACCCAAAGCCCCCGCAGTGACTGTGGTGGACCCTAAGCCTGTGCTGCAACAAATGCAGCCTGCCTGACCTGCCTGCATGCCCAGGGAAGCCGTGGCCTTCATATCCCACCCCTAGCCTGTGGCAGGTGCCATCATGACAGGCCATGTCTGCAATCCCCCCCACCCCACCCACACTACAGCTGCCCAGCATCTCCACCCCTGGCTGCTTACACTTACATGCATGGATGGGAGAGCCCCCCACCCCATGACGGATGCCGACCCCCTCCATGCCTGGCTGCCCCGCCTCTCCAGGCACATGCCTGATGCTTTCATGAAGCAGACCCCCGTGCCTCCACCTGCCTGAACGGCTGCCGGCCCAACTCCCCCCCCTCCCTCCTAACCCCCTGGCTGTGGTGCCAATAGACAATTAACCCCTGAACAGTATGAGGGTGATTGCAGACTGTTCGCCCGGAAGCATGCGATGGATGGGGCGCTGCTGCTGACGCCGTCGAGCGCCATACTGACCCTTCATGAAGTTGTCCCCCTGTGCTGGCTGGTGCACCCCCTCCTACCTGCGGACCGCTCCACACTGCCGGGATCCCCCACCCGTAGCACCGATCCATGAGTGCAGACGTCGCGAAGCCGGAACTGGAAATGACGCACTGAAACCGGAAACGCCCTTTCCGGAAAACAACGAGATGATGCCAAGAACCCTGTAAGAGGAGGGTGGCTTAAATATGGCCAGACTCCTCCTACAAACTCAGCCTTCCTATTTATATTCCATTTGGGCTCGTTTAGAACAACGCCTGGCCTTGAGTGCATTAATGGAGAAGTCCAGCCAAAGCTGGGCTTCTCCTATGTATCACAGGAGTGCAATTTGTTTTGCACTCCTGTGACCTGTTTTCAGCAGACAGCAGACTAAGGTCCGCTCCCTGCTGATGCCGCTGATGTCCATCCATGTACCGCCATCAGGGCAGGGGGTGTCTCCTGTACCATGTCCACAGCCTCTAACCACCTCCTGTACCATGTCTGCATTTTCTGACCATCTCCTGTACCATGTCCTCTGCCTCTAACCATCTCCTGTACCAAGTCCGCAGCCTCTAACTACCTACTGTACCATGCCTCTAACTATCTCCTTTATCATGTCTGCAGCATCTAACCATCTCCTGTACCATGCCCGCAGCATCTAACCATCTCCTGTACCATGCCCGCAGCATCTAACCATCTCCTGTACCATGTCCGCAGCATCTAACCATCTCCTGAACCATGTCCGCATCCTCTAACCATCTCCTGTACAATGTCCGTAGCATCTAACCATCTCCTGTACTATGTCCGCAGCATCTAACCATCTCCTGTACCATGTTCGCAGCATCTAACCATCTCTTGTACTGTGTCTGCAATCTCTTACCATCTCTTGTATCATGTCTGCAATCTTTGACCATCTCTTGTCTTTTATCATGTCTGCAGTCTCTGAGGGGGTGTTTTGCTTGCGTCTAGCTAGCAAGGTTACTTTGTGGTATAAGCAAAGAAGCTCAGACCTGTGCAGTGTATAAATGTGCTTTTACTGAACAAAAATGCTGTACATTACAAAACAATTACAATATTAGGAATACAGTACAAGACTGGAAGGTATCTATAGCAAGATGCCTAGCAAATAAACAGAAAACGATGGTCTGTAATAGTAGAAATACACTTACAAATTACTTAGCTTCAATTACTGTGTTCCATTGACAACAATTCTTGGAGATCAGGCAACCTTTCTTGTTTGCCGATTACATACGTGCCTCTTCGGTCTTAAGGCATAATGAGTGAGCTGTCCAGCTTATGCCTGGCAACATTTATATAGCTCAGTTTGTGTACATAGCGACCGACTAACAGAAAAAATATCTAAGTGCATTTCTATGAGAGATGCATTCCCAAATTCTACCTGAAGATGGCACTCTACCATGACAAATATAAAATTGTTTACAGTATCTATAGAGACAAGTGTCAAACTGTCAACCTGTTGAATACAACAATGGTAACAAACTAATTTACCTTAACAACCAACTGCCAACTGTCCCATTGTTTCAGGGCAGCCTGTGTTACCAAGGCATTCGATTGAGAAGCATCTTCAATCAAACCAACCTAATCTGTTAAAATTAGTCTGATAGATAAGTCATTCATTCATATAATATATTCTATATCAAACTCAACACATTCCGCCCTTGATTTTTCTCTCAGACTCCACATAGACTAATAACTCATACTAAACATTAATTTTTCTTGAATGCAACCCCTCCCATATTTCTGTCACTGAGAAGGTGTTTCAGTCTTTGGCTAAAAGTTCATTAGAACATCCATTCTAAAGTTCTTTAGAAACAAGTCCAGGGTTGTAATATATCAAAGGCCTTGCTCTTCACAGCTCTTGCGGTCTTCCATCATTCTGTCCATCATGTAACCACTTTTCTTTGGTCTTCCTATGATTCGAATCGGAGACAGCCTGTGGAGTGGAAAACAAAGAAGATTATCTGTTCCTTCTAATAATATATAAACAGTAGACCCCGGCCCTTCAGCTACAATCTCTCCTCTAACTAGCTTCTTGCCTGGATCTTTAACCAACACTTTGCCATCTGCCTGTATCAACTTCTGATCCTCCCAAAGAACATCAATAGAGAGGAGAGTAAATATACTGATATTTCCCAGAAGATCACTGCTGTTTATTTTGGAAGGTTTGATGTTATACAGCCTCACTTTCCACTCTTGCTGAGAAGTATTCACTAACCAATCCGAGTCCCAACTACTATCCTGAAGCTCATCTGCCAATGCAAATATAACTTCAAACCTTCCTGCCAGATTCCCTCTCATTCCTAGATAGGCTTCAGCTTCAGATATGTCACTCTTGGTTTCTATGTCATGGGAAGCAGGAACATGGTACCTGTTAAGCTGTCAGGACCTGTGTACTTGCTCGGGTCTGTTGTAGAAATTTAGGAAGTGTTTATTATGTATTGTCACAGTGTCTCCCAGTGTCGGTTTACCGATATTCGCTGTGTACAGCGAATATGGCTTTAACCGATATTGAGGAAAGGCCATTTACAATGGAAATCTTCCATTGCTTGGTAACCACACGCTACCCGCCCGATCATCCCGGCCAGCAGGCGCCCTGAGCGGTTAATGCTGGAGCAAACGCCGGTCCGGATCTTTGAGGTGCAATGCACGTTCTGTGGCGCGGGTGTATTACCGTCAATCGGGGGGCCCCTGTATTATGTACAGATTGATCTGCTTGGCGGCGATTTACTTGCATTATGGAATCAGTATTGCCTTTCATGTAAGGATAATGATCTGTAAGCTTTCTGTGGCATCTGATCAATGTGACAGAAATCTACAGCTATATTCCTTTGTGCATAATTTACCCTTTAATGGAACAATAGTATAATCGCTATGGAGTATAGTTCATAGAGCTGTATTTGATAGTGATTCATTGTAATGGCAGTTCAAGGTTTTGCATGCATGGAGTTTTGCTTGGAGGGCCTCTGTGAGATAGTGCATTGGTTTCCACATGGCTTCCATTGTTATCTGGAGACAGCTGTTGCTCATACAGGCTGGCCAATCCCCATGCATGCACGCCTCTTCTATTGTATCATTTGAATATAAACAAGTGTGTCCAGGGGCGTAACGATAGGGGTTGCAGGGGTTGCAATTGCAACCGGGCCCCATGGTCCAGGGGGCCCATGTGCCTCCCTTGTACACCTGAATAGGAGGGATGGCGGGGGTGGCATTTAGAGGACCCAATCTCCTCCATTTTCTTCTATCCAGTTTACTTGTCTTCTGCTGTTCCCAGGGCCCCTGTGTGCTTCCCTGGTCCCCCTGGGGCCTGCTGCAGAACTTGTGAAAGGGCCCCACTGCAGTACCGTAATAAAGGGACCCTCAATAGGCGTAAAGGGCCCCAGGATCAGTGGGAAGAGGGAAGGGCCCTGGCCAGGGGTCAGGGGGCCCTTCATAATTTCTTGCACCGGGGCCCTGAAGGTTCTAGTTACGCCTCTGAGTGTGTCATTGGTCGGTGGTTTGCATTGAGCTCATGTCATGTGACCGTGCCTTGGAGGCTGATTGGCTGATTGTGAAGCCATCAAGTCCTATTGTTATCCCTGATTCAACCCTATAAATTAAACCAGCAAGCATTGATAGGCAGGACTGCCCTGCGAGCTTGCAAGATGGGAACAGCTATTTGTGTCTGTCTTATTTTCTTTAACACGAGTGCACTCAAATGCATTATGCAAAAGAGCTGAAAAGTGCGCTTATTAGCGCAGGCAAAATATAATGCATGCAAGGTATTGTAATTGCCCCTACACGGGTGACTGGCGGTGGTCACTGATAGGTCATGGGTGACTGGCGGTGGTCACTGATGGGTGC
>BLSH010000512.1:6675-21898 GCA_018402905.1 Glandirana rugosa
TCCGTTATGACTAAGGTATTACGTTCATTTAGCGACGGTTCGTCTAGTTAGACATGTATTATGTCCCCGAGGGGCTAACTGCCATTATGTGGGCGCGGTGTCTTGCACGTAACGTGGAGTTTCTAGGCCTGGCCGTAAACGAGGTCGCAATTGGCGAGTCCCGCGGACGACCGGCCCTACTAGCCCACCCATCGAACACAAATAGTTTATTACCTTCCAAAGGTGACATTTACCGGAAAGGAGTTATAGCCGTATACAGTATACAGTATACGAGGGTACACAGGGAGCTACTTAGGACTAGTAGAAGATTTGTGCTTGTGGTCGGGTTAGTTTTCCTTTTTTTTACTTTGTAAGTCAGGTACCACATCATGCTTTCCCTCTGAGTCATCCCTCCCGAAGAATACGTGTCAACCATGGTTTTCTTTTGTTCAATGGATGGACTGAATGTTTCATTTTTTTTCCTTTTGATTGGGCTGGTGTTCGTGTTTAGAAGATGATCAGGATTCATCGAGGGACACATGGGAGCATATGACATATGACATATGCCGATATTGAGGAAAGGCCATTTACAGTGGAAACCTTCCATTATTTGATAAACACAAGCTACCCACCCGATCATCCCGGCCAGCAGGCGCCCTGAGCGGTTAACGCTGGAGCAAATGCCGGTCCGGATCTTTGAGGTGCAATGCACGTTCTGTGGCGCGGGTGTATTACCGTCAATCGGGGAGCCCCTGTATTATGTACAGATTGATCTGCTTGGCAGCGATTTACTTGCATTATGGAATCAGTATTGCCTTTTATGTAAGGATAATGATCTGTAAGCTGTATATATATATTCCTTTGTACATAATTTACCCTTTAATGGAACATGGAGTATAGTTCATAGAGCTGTATTTGATAGTGATTCGTTGTAATGGCAGTTCAAGGTTTTGCATGCATGGCATTTTGCTTGGAGGGCCTCTGTGACATAACGCATTGGTTTCAATGGAGGCCATGTTTCCACATGGCTTCCATTGTTATCTGGAGACAGCTGTTGCTCATAAAGGCTGGGCAATCCCCATGCATGCACGCCTCTTCTATTGTATCGTTTGAATATAAACAAGTGTGTCATTGGTTGGTGGTTTGCATTGAGCTCATGTCATGTGACTGTGCCTTGGAGGCTGATTGTGAAGCCACTAAGTTCTTTTGTTGTCTATGTCTGAATGATATAAATTAAAAGACCAAGCATTCAAAGGCAGGACTGCCCTGCGAGCTTGCAATGTGGGAACAGCTATTGTGTCTGTCTTACTGGCTTTAACACGAGTGCACTCAAATGCATTATGCAAAAGAGCTGAAAATTGTGCTTATTAGCGCAGGCAAAATATAATGCACACAAGGTATTATAATTGCCCTTACAGGTCACCTGCTGGTGGCACTGTTTTATGGAGAACCAAAGGGTGTAGTTCTGGTGGCCACCAGTGGGTGTCTCCCAGCAGATGGAGTACACAGGCCGTTAAGCTACACCTGATAGGGCTGCTGGGACTATATAAGTCCGCCCTGCACCCAGTCCCAGTGCTTCAGCGTTTTCCCTGCAAGCCGTACCCTTCCTGAGCCTGACCTGTCCTGATCCGTGTTCCAGACCTGTCCTGATCCGTGTTCCAGACCTGTCCTGATCCGTGTTCCAGACCTGTCCTGATCCATGTTCCAGACCTGTCCCGATTCGTGTTCCCACTGGGAGTTCTGGCCTCCCTGGAACCTGCTTGCTGCTCCCCCATTCACCTTCAGCTCTCAGTATCTGCCTCCCTGTTCTCCTCATCTGATGTCTGCCTGTTTTGCCTATGTGTGTTTTGACATTTGTATTTAGTTAGATAGTTAGGTGTTTATTTTGGGGTTGCTGTGTTTTCACTTTCTTTCACTTGCTTGTTTATGTTACTGGGGTTTGGTGTTTTGCAAGTGTGTCATTTTCATAATAAAACATATTTTTTCACTTATCCGGATAGTCCTGATTATTTTAGGTGCAGCCAATTGATCTGCTTTCCCTTGCTGGATGCTTGCATCCTGGCATAATGCTGAAGCCATACAATCAGATCCGCTGCTGCTGGGAACAAGGGCTAAGCACTTGCTAATTGCTGCAAGATGCACTTTGAGGAGATTCTGAATTTTTTCACTTCTGGTAACAGAAGACAGGGATTACTGAAGCCAAATTTTGAAAGGGCAGACCAGCCACTCATTCAAATGTGTGCATAGTTGGCTTTGTCTGGTGTCCCTAGTGGGGGAGATGATTATACCCCTCCTTTCAGTGCGAATCAGGTTGAGTCCTTGGTTTGGTTGTGGGAAGATGACTCAGCCTTTTTCTTGGAACACTACTCAGGTTGCTCCCAACAGATGCTAGTAGAATGTATTAACTCAGTACAATCTCTGGTCAGACAGTCAGCATGTAAGGTGGATTTTGTGTAACCATTATTACAGGCATGGTCAAATATATTTCTCAAATGTCTTTTCCTCCATCACCCAAAGCAACCACAGTTGCAGCACAATATACCCTGCCACCAAGTAAATATCAGTACCCTGTTTCCACCTGCTGCACCTTCCCTGCCTTTTACCCATCTACCTCCTCTTCTCTGCCTGCAACTATCCCACAGAAATCCCACTCAGAAACTGCTCCCTCTTTTTTACCTTCCTCCCATTCTTCTCTGCCATCAGCTGCACACCCTACACACAGCCCTGCATGCACATTGGAATTTTTTCCCAACCCGCACTTTCCTGCCACTATTCAATCCTGTAGCCACATCAGCCGATGTGTCCCAGTCCACTACCACACCAACCAATCTGTTCCAGTCTGCCTCTAAGCCGGCCACTACAGTCCAACCCACCATGGTTCCAATTGCTCCAGCCAGGCCTGCCACCATTCCTGCCACACTGGATTGGCCCATGGAAATTAAATCTTCTGCTGCTGTCCTGCCTGTCGCTATTCTACCTAACTGTACTGGTCCTCTGTCCATCACCCAGTTTGGCCCTATGGACTCTTTGCCGGCTAATCAATTTGACTTCATTGTTCCGGTTCCTGATGCCCTGCCAGGTAGTCCCGTTCCTGATGCCCTGTTTGATCTCATTCCTGATGCTGCTGTTCAAGTGCCTGCTGCCCAGCCTGCTGTTTCAGTGCTCGCTGCCATGCCTGCTGCCCAGCCTGCTGCTCAAGTGCTCGCTGCCCAGCCTGCTGCTCAAGTGCCCGCTGCCATGCCTGCTGCCCAGTCTGTTGTTCAATTGCTCGCTGCCCAGTCTGCTGTTTTGGTGCCCGCTGCCATGCCTGCTGCTCAAGTGCTCGCTGCCCAGCCTGCTGTTTCAGTGCCTGCTGCCATGTCTGCTGTCCAGCCTGCTGATCCTGTGCCTGCTGTCCAGCCTGCTGATCCTGTGCCCGCTGTCCAGCCTGCTGATCCTGTGCCCGCTGTCCAGTCTGATGATGTGGTGCCCGCTGTCCAGTCTGACGATCTGGTACCTGCTGTCCAGTCTGATGATCCAGTGCCTGCTGTCCTGTCTGATGATCCAGTGCCCGCTGTGCAGTCTGATGATCCAGTGCCCACTGTCCAGTCTGATGATCTGAAGCCCGCTGTCCAGTCTGATGACCCGGTTCCCACCGATCCAGTGCCTGAAGACCCAGTGCCTGCTGATCCAGTGCCTGATGACCCAATGTCCACTGCTCCAATGCCTGATGACCCGGTGCCTACTGCCCAGCCCAATGACCCAGTGCCTGATAATCCTGTGCCCGCTGACCCAGTGCCTGATGACCCAGTGCCTGCTGACCCGATGCCTGCTGATCCAGTGCCTGATGACCCGGTGCCCGCTGATCCAGTGCCTGATGACTCAATGCCCGCTGATCCAGTGCCTGATGACCCGTTGCCCACTGATCCAGTGGCTGCTGATCCTGCGCCTGATGACCCGGTGCCTGCTGAACCAGTGCCTGATGACCCGGTGCCCGCTGATCCAGTGCCTGATGACCCAGTGCCCGCTGATCCAGTGCCTGATGATCCAGTGTCCACTGCTCCAATGCCTGATGACCTGGTGCCTACCGCCCAGCCTAATGATCCAGTGCCTGATGATCCTGTGCCTGCTGATCCAGTGCCTGATGACCCGGTGCCCACTGATCCAGTGCCTGATGACCCAGTACCTACTGCACAGCCTGATGATTCTGTGCCTGCTGATCCCTTGCCTGATGATTCTGTGCCCGCTGATCCAGGGCCTGATGACCCGGTGCCCATTGATCCAGTGCCTGCCTTTTGATGCTTTCCTGCCTGATGCCCAAATGGCCACTGATTTCCCCCTGCTTAATACCCAGACTGCCTCTGATGCCTCTGTGTTGTCTGCCTCTGCTGGTTTCATGCCCGCTGCCCAGCCAGTTTGTGGTACCAGATCCAAACTTTTGGACCCTGGCGGTGGGGCCATGATCTATTACCTAATTCAGGGGGCACACCCCCCAGCAGGTTGAAAGACTCTGACCTTAACAATACAAGGAAGCCTGCAGACATGGATGGGAGACTTTGTTGGACTTTTCCCCACATGGACTGTCATGTTAATAGCAGAATGTAGGATCCGGAGGCCACTCCTTAAGGGGGGGACTGTCAGGACCTGTGTACTTGCTCGGGTCACCTGCTGGTGGCACTATTGTATGGAGAACCAAAGGGTGTAGTTCTGGTGGCCACCAGTGGGTATCTCCCAGCAGATGGGGTACACAGGTCGCTAAGCTACACCTGATGGGGCTGCTGGGACTATATAAGCCAGTGCTTCAGCATTTTCCCTGCAAGACATACCCTGCCCGAGCCTGAACTGTCCTGATCCGTGTTCCAGACCTGTCCTGATGCGTGTTCCCACGGGGAGTTCTGGCCTCCCTGGAACCTGCTTCCTGCTCCATTCACCTTCAGCTCTCTGTATCTGCCTCCCTGTTCTTGTGTGTGTTGACATTTGTATTTAGTTAGTTAGATAGTTAGGTGTTTATTGGGGTTGCTGTGTTTTCACTTTCTTTCACTTGCTTGTTTATGTTACTGGTGTTTGGTGTTTTGCAAATGTGTCATTTTCCTAATAAAACATATTTTTTCAGTTGTATAGTCCTGATTCTTTTAGGTGCAGCCAATTGATCAACTTTCCCTTGCTGGATGCTTGCATCCTGACATAAGCCCTGTTCTTTCAGGAACCTTATGTAAATACTGAACTCTGCACTCCAACTGTGGAATCTGCACCTCAGCCCCTACCATTCTCTCATATGGTGTGCTTTTGGCTAATGGCCTAGAATTTAACAACATGACTGCCTGTGTGAGGACCCGATCCCACCCCCTTAGTGTATGTGTGGGTGTAAGATTGCGTATCTGGTCCTTCAATAGCTCGTTGTATCTTTCAATCAAACCAGCTGCCTGTGGATGGTATGGGATGTGGCACAACCAGTACACTGCGGAGTCTTTGGCCCATTGCTGTACTGCTGATCCGGTGAAGTGTGAGCCGTTATCACTTTGGACTTGTTTGGGACAACCATAAGCAATGACAAGTTTCTGGAGCAGTTGAAGCGTTGCGGATTGATCTGCACATTTGCAAGAATGAACAAGCAAAAGTCTTGAATAGGTGTCGACTACAGTGCAACAATATCTTAGTCCATTGTTTCCCCGTGGTAGGGGACCGATGAAGTTAATCTGCCAGATCTCTGCAGGTCTCTCTCCCCTCTTAATTGACCCAGTGGAGTACTTTTGCAATGGCCATTGTCGCACTTCTCCACAAACTGTACAGTTCCCTATTACAGTCTTTATTATGCCCATGGATATAGGCAATCCTCTCTGCTGTGCCCATTCAAATGCTGCTTTCTGCCCCAAATGTCCAGATTTCTTGTGGGCCCAGTTGGCCAAGTTCATCAAGACAGGATCAATTGGCACAACTGTTTTCACTTTGGCAATTTCATCTACCACTCTGTTATAGTTCTCAAAGTCTGGGACCAAGGGCACATGTGCGTCAACATGCCCCACTTTTATGGTGTGAGAGTAAGCTTCTTTCCAGATATAGTCCCAGACTTCCTTGCCTCCCCACACCACCTTTCCATGAATCATCCAATCATTGGACTTCCACGTGGGCATCCAAGTTGTCAGTCCTTTAAAGACTGCCCAGCTGTCAGTGTAGATAGTGACATGGGAAGAAGGATCCTCCTGAAGAGTCATCACTACAGCTTTCAACTCTGCATACTGACTGGACCCTCTAATTCCAGTCCCCTGCAGGACTGTATCTGTAATTGGGTTGTAGGCTGCTGCTGTCCATTTACGCCCAGACGAGGTAACTATGGCTGAATCATCAGTGAACCACGCCGACTCCTTCATGTCTTCTGACAGAGACTCAAAGGGTGGAGCCTCTTTAATGGGGGATGACTGCAGCACAGGAATTTCTTCTTCTGGCTGGGTGCTGGTAAAAGTAACAAGCCCTTCCAACTGTTTTGAAATGTCTCTGACAACCCCAGCGGCAATACCCCCTCTTTCTTGAAGGTACCACTTTCATTTCATCAGTGTCTGGTTCAGGGCTACAGCTGCCCTAGTGGTCAGTCCATTATCTCTCACCCATCCTGCTATTGGCAATGCAGTATGGATGGTGACTGTGTGCTTTCCTGTTATTGTCTCTACATGTTGAAGTGCTGTATAGGCCCCAAACAGGTACTTCTCTAGGGGTATGTATCTCTTCTGTGCCCCTGTCAGTTGTTTGGACCAAAATCCAATGGGTATTGCTCTCTCAGTCCTTTCTTTTCATTTGGCTGCCACAGACTCCAAGATATGGTACCATCCTGTTCCACTAAATCCAGCTGAAATGGTACTCCTTGTCTCACGGGTCCTAATCCCTCATGCTGCAAAATGGCTTTTTTAGCAACAAGGAATGTGGTCCGCTGCTCTGAACCCCACGAGAACGCAGTATTTTTCCTTGTGACATTGTATTTAGGACTCAGAATCAGTCCAAGATGTGGGATGAACGATCTCCAGAATCCCACAACTCCAATGAACTTCTGTGCCTCCTTTTTGGTAGTAGGGGGCAACAGCGCCTGGATAGTTTACACAACTGTCTCTGGAATTTTCCTCTGCGGCCCAGTCCACATCATTCCTAGGAATTTCACCTCTGTGGCAGGTCCTTGGACTTTGTCTCTGTTGATAGCCCACCCTCTGTTCTTCATGTGCTGTATCAGCAGGTGCAGTGCTTCGGTTACATCTTCTTTTGTTCCAGAGATCATGATGTCATCAATGTAGTGAAACACAGTGACTTTCAAATTCAGGGTACTTAAATCACGGGCGATCAGTCCGTGACAATTCATTGAATAATGAAGATAGCCTTGCGGAAGGACAGTGAAAGTGTACTGGCGGCCGTTCCACACAAAGGAAAACCGGTTCTGACACTCTGGGTCTATCAAAATCGAAAAGAAAGCATTAGCCAAGTCTATCACAGCATGATATTCTCCTGCCTCTTTAGCAGTTTTCTCAACAATTGAGATCATATCTGGTACAGGTGACTTCAATGGAGGTGCCACTTTGTTTCTTTACTGTGAACACGGGAGATGAGAAAGGACTTACAGCAGGTCTAAGGATCCCTACTCTCAACAGCTCTTGAATAGTCTCCCCAAATTCTTTGTGGCCTCCAGGAAGTCTGTACTGCTTGAGACAGACTGGCCTCTCTGGTGGAGGAATGTAGACAGGGGTCCATTTTGCATGACCTCTGACCACAGCCTTCACTGCTCTAACCAGATACGCTTTATCAGGATACCCGAATGTGAATGTACCCCGTTCAGTGTGAATAGACTGACCTTGAAGTACATTCATCCCAAGAATATTTTCGGGTAACTCTGATACCAAAACATTTGTCCAAAATCCTAGTCCCTTGCCAATAGCCAATTTCACCTGTGTCCTAACTGCTGGTGTGGTTTGCCCTCCCAAACCGTCTAAATAAATCCAATCTTCATTGTGATGGGAAGGATTTCCTTGCAAAAGTGTAACTTCAGCTCCAGTATCAACTAAAGCCATCACATGTGTAGGAGAAGATGAATTCCCCACCATACAGTGGCAGGTGCATATGGGCGTCGGTCTCCTGCTGTCACTGCCCTCACTGCTATTACAGGAGACCCACCTTCCCTTCATAAAGTATAAGAAACCTCCCAATCCCCTTTTCTAAGTCTCTCTAACTCCTCTCCATGATAAAGGGATTTGGGTTGGGGTTCATGTGCAGTTTTGGGAATTGGTTTGGGGCTAACAGGAGGGGTCTGTTCTGTGTTCTGTAAATCTAGGTTGATGTTATCTTTACTAGGAGTAGGGTTTCTAAACCTGACAGTTTTCCGCACTAAATGTTTCCACCTCTTCAAGCATTTCTGCAGTAGAAATCCCATCTATCTCATCTTTAGGTACTCCTGCCTTTAGTAGGTCCACCCACATTTGTTTCCTAGAGATAACTGGCCTGGTTTTCTCTTTACCTCCTGTCTTTTCTACCCCATTCTCTTTCTTCTCTGTTCTTTTCTGCTTGTATTCTTCCTGTCTGGCCTTGACCTTATCTACTGCCCTGACAGGTTTTGTTTTAGTCTTCTCTAGCTCCCCCAACAGGCTTAAAAGGGTAGTGGCTTCATGAATCTTGCTGTTTAATCGCAGGCCTCCCAGCAAGGACAATAAAGGAGTCCTGAGATTAAATGGCACAGACTTCATCAGCTTAGAGCGCAGAGCAGACGTAAAGGGTTCCATATCCAGACCCATCCATTCTGGAAACGTATTTAATCCGGTTATACAACCCATCTCACGTAACCTGGAAATACCCTCTCTTATTGATCTCCAGGAGTAGGTATTTTCCAGGACAGTAGGACTAGCGTATACTCAGACTATTCCATCTCTTACTAGGTCTAGCAGTGAAAAATTCACACTAAACTCTCAAGCTTTTTGCATTGCTTGATGCAATTGTGGATCATGGGTTAACACTCCCATAGCCACTGCTTCCTTACCTGACAAAACAACACTATCCGCCCCTTCATCCCACAAACGTAGGAGGCAACTCAATAAGGTTTCCCCAGACCTTTGTTTGTATTGTTTAGCCAGCTCATGGAGTTCAGTTGGTGTAAACTCACAAACTTCTTCAAATTTAACATCTCTGAGGTTGCAATAATGCACCTCCCCATCTGCCATATCCTCTCTATCATGTTGCCTCTTCCTATGCTTAGTAATGAGGTCTGGCACACCTTTTCTTTCCCTCTAGCAGATCCTCATCTGACATATCAAACTCTATCTCCTCATCCTCACTATCATTTGAGGAGAGCACATTCTCATAATCCCAGTTTTGGGATGTGACAATGGCACGTACCCTGGCTTTGCTAACAGGTTTACGGCCCTTCCTTTACCTTAAGGCATTAATTAATTTGGTCATGAGTGCTGCACACCGCCCTTGCAAATCATCATCCCGACTAGCAGTTGTACGAACACACTCTTAAGCAACTGCTAGCTGGTCTTTTAATACCTTCATTTCTGTCTCTGCCTTCTCCCTTCTCTGTGATTCAGTATAGAGAGCATGAGGAAAGTACCAACCCACTATGGACACTGTCCTCTTCTCTTTTTTACTTAAATCCAACCCCTTAAGGCTAAAATCTACAAAATGATCTGAGACTTTAAAACCCCAAGTCTTATTCAAGGGAGAAGCATACCTTACAAACTCTTTAGCAAGAGGCTCCCACTCATCATCTCTGGACCAGATTGGTAAGCTGCACACTTCCTTCTGGCTACCAGGACCCTCTGCAGCCTTGCTTTTCCTAAACATTTTACTTAGCATATTTTCCTAGCACAAGCTACACAACACACCACAGAAAAACAGGTCTGCTTCAGTTGAACTTTAGCGCAGATCATGGCCTGAGCCCCCAATTGTTTCGCTTGCGTCTAGCTAGCAAGGTTACTTTGCGGAATAAGCAAGGAAGCTCAGACCTGTGCAGTGTATAAATGTGCTTTTACTGAACAAAAATGCTGTACATTACAAAACAGTTACAATATTAGGAATACAGTACAAGACTGACAGGTATCTATAGCATGATGCCTAGCAAATAAACAGAAAACTATGGTCTGTAACAGTAGAAATACGCTTAAAAATTACTTAGCTTCAATTACAGTGTTGTTGATCTCTGTTGACAACGATTCTTCTTGGAGATCAGGCACCTTTCTTGTTTGCTGATTACATACGTTCCTCTTCGGTCTTAAGGCATAATGAGTCCAGCTTATGCCTGGTAACATTTATATAGCTCAGTTTGTGTACCATAGCGACCGACTAACAGAAAAAATATCTGAGTGCATCTCTATGAGAGATGCATTCCTAAATTCTACCTCAAGATGGTACTCTGCCATAACAAATATATCATTTTTTACAGTATCTATAGAGACAAGTGTCAAACTGTCAACCTGTTGAATACAACAATGGTAACAAACTCATTTACCTTAACAACCAACTGCCCCATTGTTTCAGGACAGCCTGTGTTACCAAGGCATTCGTTTGAGAAGCATCTTCAAAGAAACCTGATCAGTTAAAATTAGTCTGATAGATAAGTAATTTGTTCATATAATATATTTTACATCAAAAGCAACACGGGGGTGTCTGGAGAAGAGTGGGAGCGCTGCTGGGATGGGGGTCACGGGAGAAGTCAGACGTTTGTGGACTGTCGAGAGGAGACTATGGGATAAAATCAGATTTGCCAGGCTGGAGCCATCTGACTGAGCCCTGCACGGTGCACTTGGGAGCAGGTCAGTGACAGCGCCGCCAGGCCAGTCTGAGGGGGGGTCACTGATGTAAGAGGGAGTGAATACAATAATGTAAGGGGGCACTGATATAAAATATAAAGGTTTCCCCTTATATCAGGCAGGAACCCCCCCCTTACCTTTTCTGTATTCACTCTGCAGAAGGTGGTCTTTGGTCACCAGAGCCCCCCCCCCACATCAGAGTTCCCGGCATTCCCTTTTACATCAGAGTCTGCAGGATTCCCCCTTACAGTGCAAGTGGGAATTCTGAGGACCCTGATTTAAAGGCAAATTCCGATGTAGGGTCAAGTCAAGTCAAGCTTTATTGTCAGTTCTTCCACATGTACGGTACATACATACAGGGAACTGAAATTACATTTCTCTCGGATCCATGGTGCTTACAGATAGTTCTAACAGTGGAGCCTAAAATCTAAATCACATAAATATAAAAATATAAAATACACTATATAATTCAACTATACAATAAAGAGTACTAATAAAAATAAGTAAATTAAAATAAAAAAACACAGCGCAAGGCACATGGCAGATGGAGAGCAAACCAGTACATCAGTGCAGGTAACAGAATTAGTACAAAAATGGCTTATTCAGTCTGGTAACAAATGGCAGAGTGACAGAGGGCTCCAAAGCAGTTCTTTAAATTAAGTTGGCTTATGAGGTGGTAGAGGGTTATAATTCTATGACTGAGGCAGAAGAGGGAAGGGGGGCAGGTTTGGGAGCGAGTTCAGCTTCCTGACAGCCTGATGAATGAAGCTGTCCTTCAACCTGCTGGTCCTGGCCCATAGGCTCCGCAGTCTCCTTCCTGATGGCAGCAGGCTGAAGAAGCTGTGTGACGGGTGAGTGGGATCACCCGCAATGCAGAGGGCTTTGCAGGTGAGACGGGTTCCATAAATATCCTGGAGGGAAGGGAGAGAGACACCAATGATCTTCTCAGCTGCTCTCACTATGCGTTGTAGAGTCCTCCGGCAGGAGGCGTTGCAGGCCCCATACCACACAGTGATGCAGCTCGTCAGAATGCTCTCGATGGTGCCTCTGTAGAATGTGTACATGATGGGGGCGGGGCTCTGGCTCTTCTCAGTTTGCGGAGGAAGTAGAGACGCTGCTGTGATTTTTTGGCCAGTGCTGCAGTGTTGTCGGTCCAGGAGAGGTCCTCTGTGATGTGCACACCCAGGAACTCAGTGCTACTCACCCTCTCCACAGTAGCACCATTGATGTTTAGAGGAGCGTGCTGGGTGAGCACTCTCCTGAGGTCAACAACAATCTCTTTTGTCTTCTCCACATTCAGAGAGAGATTGTTGTCACTGCACCACTCGGCCAGGCGCCTCACCTAGCTCCTGTGGTTTGTCTCATCATTGTTGCTAATGAGACCCACCACGGTCGTGTCACCCGCAAACTTAATGAAGAGGTTGGAGTTGTATAATGGTGTGCAGTCGTGGGTCAGCAGGGTGAAAAGAAGGGGGCTCAGCACACATCCTTGAGGGGCCCCAGTGTTCAGTATGATGGTGCTGGATGTGTTACTGCTGACCCGTACTGCCTGAGGTCTTCCAGTTAGAAAGTCCAACAGCCAGTTGCACAAAAAAGTGTTGAGCCCCAGCCGGACCAGTTTGTGAATAAGCTGTTGATGGATGATAGTATTGAATGCTGAACTGAAATCTATGAACAGCATTCTGACGTGTGAGTCCTTTTTATCTAGATGTGTAAGTGCTGAATGGACAGCCGTTGCAACAGCATAGTCAGTCGAGCGGTTGGACCGATATGCAAACTGGAAGGGGTCCAGGGAGGGGGGGGCGGGGGAGGGCAGACTTGATGTGGTGCATGAATAGCCGTTCAAAACACTTCATAATAATCGGAGTAAGTGCAACTGGGCGGTAGTCATTGAAGCAGGATGGAGACGGCTTCTTCTGGACTGGAATGATGGTGGTGGCTTTGAAGCATGTGGGTACAACAGCCTGACGTAGAGAGATGTTGAAGATGTCCGTGAAGACATTGGCGGGTTCTGTTGCACAGTCTCTCAGTACACGCCCAGGAATGTTGTCAGGGCCCGGAGCTTTCCGTGCATTGATCCTGCTGAAGGATCTCCTCACACTGTCTGGGGTCAGCGTCAACACCTGGTCGCCGGGAGGAGGTGGAGTCTTCTGTGCAGTGGAGCTGTTTTGCTTTTTAAAGCGAGCGAAGAAGGCGTTCACCTCGTTCTGCAGAGAGATGTTGCTGTCACACGTCCTCGGTGGGGGCCTGTAGTCCGTAATGGTCTGTATTCCCTGTCGCAGGCTCCGAGTGTCTCTGCTTTTGCTGAATTGATGGGCTATCCTCCTGGAATACTGTCTCTTAGCCTCTCTGATGCCGCGGGACAGGTTGGCTGTTCTCAGGCCCACCTCATCTCCAGCTCTGAAGGCAGCATTCCACGTCTTTAGGAGTCTGTAGACCTCCCCCGTCATCCATGGCTTCTGGTTGGCCCGTACAGTGATGGTCTTTTTGACAGTTACATCATCAATACACTTGTTGATGTAGGCAATGCTGCAGACACTGATGTAAGTGGGATCTCTCGATATAAGGTGGTCTTTGGTCTCCAGAGCCCCCCCTTATATCAGAGTTCCCCCTTTTATGTCAGAGTTCCCTTGCACTGTTAGGGGGAATCTTGCAGATTCTGATGTAAGGGGGAACTCTGTGCTGGCAAGCTTTGATTAACCTGACCTTCATGTAAATAGTGACGTTTTTTTTTTTTACTTTCGTTTAACTTAAACACATTGCTAATAGCTTTAGCTACATGTTTATAGCTTAAATATTGATATTTGCACTGTTTAGCACTAAAAAAAGGCAATTTTAGATACTTTTTTGCCATGTCAATAAAAAATGTGAGGGGGGAGATCTTGGGTGAGTTCCCACACTTTTTTCCCAGGACTTGACCCCTGGACAACAGCCATGCAGACCAATTTGATGCAGTGTGCGGCGTATGGTCTGAGAACTGACAGGCTGACCCCCACCCCTGCGATCTCTGCAGCAATGCTGGCAGCACTCATATGTCTATTTCCCAAAGACAACCTCTGGATATGATGCTGAGCACATGCACTTAATCTTTGATCGACCATGGCAAGGCCTGTTCTGAGTGGAACCTGTCCTGTTAAGCCTGCTGTATGGTCTTGACCACCGTGCTTCAGCTCAGTTTCAGGGTCTTGGCAATCTTTTTATAGCCTAGACCATCTTTATGTAGAGCAACAATTCTTTTTTTCAGATCCTCAGAGAGTTCTTTGCCATGAGGTGCCATGTTGAACTTGCAGTGACCAGTATGACAGAGTGAGAGCGATAACCCCAAATTTAACACACCTGCTCCACATTCACACCTGAGACCTTGTAACACTAACGAGTCACATGACACCGGGGAGGAAAAATGGCTAATTGGGTCCAATTTGGACATTTTCACTCAGGGGTGTACTCACTTTTGTTGCCAGTGGTTTAGACATTAATGGCTGCGTGTTGAGTTATTTTGAGGGGACAGCAAATTTTCACTGTTATACAAGCTGTACACTCACTACTTTACATTGTAGCAAAATGTCATTTCTTCAGCGTTGTCACATTAAAAGATATAATAAAATATTAACAAAAAATGTGAGGAGTGTACTCACATTTGTGAGATACTGTATGTTACAGCAGCACAGGCAGTTCTACCTCAGCCAAATTATGTAAACCAACTGTACATGTAGATGAATATTGATGTGAGATGTACCTTTAATTCTCAAGTTCGTCACTAAAAGGAACTTTAACTACTTCAAGTCAGGGCACTTTCACCCCCTCCCAGTCTAGACCATTTTGCAACTTTCAGAATTGTCACACTTTGAATGACAATTACTCAGTCATGCAACACTGTACCCAAATGAAAGTTGTATCATTTTTTTTTTTTTTTAGATAGATAGAGCTCAGGGCAGATTTGCAAATGGTCTGGGGGTGGTGGACACTGAACGATTGGTAAGGTGGATGAGGCTGGCAGCAGCGTTCATGATAGATAGAAGAGGTAGGCCTATGTAGCACCCTGGTCCTAAACAGGGCTAACAAATTTAGTTATGCTAGGTGGTAACTAACCTGGCTAATTGGTAGTTGGATCCACTGACTGTTGCCGTAAGCTTGAATCTGGTGCATCTCTCTCTTCTGTCAATAGGTGGCACTGCTGCCTTTGGCATTAGAATGACAAGATCACAGTGAGTTCAGGTTATGAATAGACATATTTTCTCAGCCAGAGTAGCTACTTTGCATGCTGGGATAGTCTATATAAGGGGAAGGAGTCAGGTGATCAGAGTTCTTTTCTACCTAGGGGCTGTATGTGTAGCAGCAGCTGAAGGTTAGGCCTGAAGCCTGAGGCCTAGCCACGTGTGTAGAGGCTCAGCCTGAGGGGAGCCTGATCATTGCAGAGGTTCAGATGGAAGGTGAACCAAGTGTTGCCAGAGGTGAAGGAGAAGCAGAAAAAAAAAAAAAAAAAAAAAAAA
>BLSH010000513.1:0-14997 GCA_018402905.1 Glandirana rugosa
GGAGGCTCCGGGGCATACTCCATGCTCTACCCGGCTCGTTTGCGGGTAGAGGAGGATGGCAAAGCCCACTTCTTTGAGACCCCTGAGTCCGTCATGGATTGCATTGACCGCAGACCAGGACATGCCTGAATACACTGGGGCTCCATTGTCTTCAGTCCCCAATGTCGTGAGTAACCTGATTTTCTAACATACCCCTTGGCACTAACTCAATCCCCCTTCCTTGAGAAATTTTCCTTCTCCTCCGGTTCCATGACTGTGACTCGAGGGGGGATGACATGCTGATATATAGCCCACTACCTCTATGGTTCGGAGTCTGGACGGTTAATATCCTTAATGCCCCGGCGAGACTAGAATCCCGATCAACAAACGAACCAGTGTGGTCCTCACCCACCGGGCATCCCGGTATCTTGCTGGGGCTGATACGGACAGTGCGGGGCTCTCCACTTGGAGGTTCCGCGCGTTTATCGCAACAATAAGAACGCACGGAAGGAGCACCGCATTCAGCGATATATCGCCCCCACCACTGGGACATACTGTCAAGGTTTCTTAAATTTTTTGTTTTTTCTTGGTTTCTCTGTGTTTTTCTTTTCGTTGTGTAGTTGCACATATGCTCCCCCTATAGTTTCACCCTGCCGGTGGCCTCAGATCGTGACCTGGAGAGGTCCCTCTGGGTCACGGCGGGGCTAAGTTCAAGATTTGCACCTCCAGGTATGGACACACACTGGAAGACTGTTACTAATTCAGGGGTTACAGGATATATGCTTACATCGTGTTGGGGTGATGTTAAGCCGGGTGGGGGGTGGGCATTTGGGAGTTGTGGACGCGTTCGTCCTCTTGATGCTATGTTGTCAGATATCATACAGCTACCAGAAATACAGCACAATCCGCAAAATCTAATATGCTTTCTGCAAATCCTGATTAATGTATATGACACTATTGTTTTAGTATTGATGTGTGAGATGGACGGGCCCGAGGTGTCCGTCCGTGCAGAGGCCCTCCGCACCATGTATATTACTTCCCCTGGATGACATGGGTATGCTCAAATTCTTGACATGGAACGTTAGGGGTATTAGAGACAAGGTCAAGCGCTCTGCAGTTTTGGCCTCCCTCAAGACCCAAAAAGCTGATGTTATTGCACTAGTTGAAACACATGTAACAGGACATATGCAAAGGGCTCTTAAGAAATCATGGGTGGGATGGGCTTTCCATTCAAAATATTCCCAATATTCAAGGGGTGTCACTCTGCTCATTGGTAGGAACGTGCTGTTTGAGCCACATGTGGTGCGGACGGACCCTCTGGGCCAATATATCTTCATTTATGCCACTCTGTGTGGCTCCCCCATTCTACTATTAGCCTGTTATATCCCCCCCCCCCATACAACTCGGTGGTCGTGAAAGAGGGTTTGGCGTTCGTCGCCCATCACCCGGCTGTCCCAGTTGTGTGGATGGGGGATTTCAATATGGTCCTGGTCCCGGCCTTGGACAGGATGGGTGTGGGGGTAACCAGAGAATTATCCGGGATCCCTACCAGATTCTGCCGACTAATGTTGGAGTTTGCTATGGTAGACTCATGGAGACATTTCAGGCCCAACACCAGAAAGTACTCTTGCTTTTCCACCACACACAAAACAATGTCAAGAATTTATCTAATTTTTTTAACCCCGACCCTCTTGCCCGGACTGCGGGATGCGGGATTCACACCCAGGCACCTATCGGACCATGCCCCGTATTGGGTAACTTTGCAGCTATCCGTGGACCACCCTGAGCCACAGTGGAAACTAAATCCGTTTTGGCTAACGGCGATCGAGGATCAGTCTGGTATAGCTAATGAATTTCAATTCTTCTTACACACAAATCTGGCATCCTCCTCGGTCGGGGTGACATGGGAGGCTTTCAAACTCCATGCTAAAATGGTGCTCTCCACCCGTATTAATCGCCACAAATCTAACTCCAAGCTAATGTTGCAACAGGCGACAGACCATCTCCAGCACCTTGAAGCCACTTTCACACAAGATCCCTCTCCTCAGAATTGCGAGGCTCTAAAAACACATACCAGATTAGTTACACACCTTCAGTTGGAAAAGGCTAAGCAACATTTATTTTTCCCTAGACAGCGAATCTTCGAACATGGTGAGAGAGCCGGGAAACTGTTGGCCTATCTCGCTCACCTAGACACATCCCCCCCGGTAGTGGTGACTGTGACTAAACCCAACGGAGATCGAGTTAGCGCCCCTAAACAAGTTGCAGAAGAATTTTGTAGATACTACACTGACCTGTACACATCCCGATGCACTGCTACGCCCCAACAAACAGATGAATACCTTAAAGACATACATCTCCCGCAGCTCTCTGAGATAGAGATTACATTACTTGAGGCCCCCATCACCTCGGAAGATGTCTTGGAGGCCATCTCACAGATGGCCAGGTCTAAGGCCCCGGGCACAGATGGTTTACCCATTGAATTTTACTCCACATATGCAGAGGTTTTGGTAGACAATCTAACTAACCTATACCGACACATATTTGATTCTGGGTCCTTGCCGGAATCTATGCAGGAGGCTAGGATTGTTGTGCTCCCGAAGCCGGGAAAAGACACCCACTCCCCAGAGTCATATCGGCTAATTTCCCTCCTTCAGGTGGATGTGAAGATCTTAGCTAAAGTGCTCGCCCTCCGCCTGAACCAGGCGATTTTGTCCTTGATCCATAATGACCAAACAGGTTTTATGCCAGGCAAAAATACCGCGATGAATATTAGGCGCCTTTTCCAAAACATCCAGGCTACACATGATAACGTTGGGACTAGGTCGATAGTGGCATTGGACGCCGCTAAGGCGTTTGACTCTGTGGAGTGGGAGTTCCTGTGGGCTTGTCTGCGTCGTTTTGGGTTCGGCCCTAACTTTATTAAATGGGTTCAGTTATTGGATCAATCCCCTAGAGCCAGGGTACTTGTCAATGGATGGCAGTCAGATAGTTTTCCACTCGGCCGGGGAACCCGACAGGGATGCCCCCTGTCCCCCTTGCTATATTAGCCGTGGAGCCCTTGGCTTCGGTGCTGAGAGCCAACAGCAACATTAAAGGCCTGTCGGTTGGGAACTTCGAGGAGAAAATAGGGCTGTATGCGGATGATATGGTCCTCTACCTAGCGGATTCCCAGGGATCCCTGGTGGAGGCCCTGTCCGCCATTGAGACCATGGGATTCCACTCTGGCCTGAAGATAAATTGGGATAAATCTCTTATATTACCGCTAGATAATTCCCCCCCCCCCCCGTGTCAAACCACCACTCTCCCATTGCGTCGAGTCTCTGCTCTCAAATACTTAGGGGTAATGGTTACAAGATCCCTTTCGGAATATAACACTCTTAATCTGGAACCTTTATTTAACTTACTCAAGGCGAAAACCCAAATCTGGGCCAGACTCCCGATAGGGGTGTCTGGACGTATAAACCTCATTGAGATGATATTACCCAAGATTCTTTATATGCTCTGGCACGCGCCCCTCCCGGTGCTTTCCAAATTTTTTAAGACCATCGATGCCATCCTCATCCCTTTTGTCTGGGGTTTGTCCAGGCATAAACTCTCCTGGCAAGTCCTCAAGAATCCCACTAATATGGGTGGCTGTGCCCTTCCCGATCTTCGGGCGTATTATCTGGCTGCCCAGTCCTCGCATATATTCTATCTCTTAAAATCAGATTTGGGTAGGTATCAGGCGTTGGTCTCCCGGAAGCCAAATCATCCAGCATACACTCCCCTACAGGAATCACTCAGACATACAACTTGTTCCTCAGGGACGGGACCTAAGGCAGACATGGTCTCTCATGGCCAATATGTCTGGAACCGTGTTGCTAAGCTCACGAAATGCCCACTGCACCATTCACATACACCCCTCTGGTTCAATAGAGATTTACCAGAACTGCTTACTGTCCCAGACCCTAAAATCTGGATAGACCGGGGGAATTCTCTATCTACACCAGGTTTTAACTTCAACAGGCCCCAAAACCTTCCAGGATTTAAAATCAGAATTCTCCCTGACCAATAGTTTCCTTTTTAGGTACTTTCAATTAAGACACGCCATTACCACTCAGTTCCTTGCGCAACACTTCGTTATACACCTCGGACGTGATTACCATTCTCACCGGGGAGGACCCTACCAAACTTATTTCCAATCTCTATGTTGCCATCCGTACTCCTAGCGTCACTGCTCTGGCATATGGTATAAAGGTAAAGTGGGAAGCAGATTTGGGGAAGTTGGAGGATGAGGAATGGGAGGAAATAATGGACGGGGTTGCTCTTGCATCCCCAAAGCTCCCAGACCATTTAACACAACTTTACATACTACATAGGTTATACCTTACCCCTCCGAGGCTGGCTAGGTTCCAACCAGATAGAAGCCCGAATTGCCCTCGATGTGACCTTGAAACAGGCACACTTTATCATATGCTATGGCTGTGCCCTCGGGTTCAACCCTTCTGGATTCAAATAACCCGCTTTCTGCATGACGAAATGGGTTCCCCAGCAACCTTAGACCCTAAGCTATACCTACTCGGCCTGCTACCAGACGTTGACACTGATAAATTTACAGCTACGTTTCTAAGGGAGACTCTATTTACTGCTAGGAAAACTATTGCCAAGATCTGGATGCAGCAAGCCCCCCCTAAGATGAGTGACTAAGTGAGAGAGATTAATGTAGTCCTTCCATATAAAAAACTTATATATGAACATAGGGGGTGCCCTTCAAAGTACCATAAGGTGTGGGATAGATGGCTGTCCAGCTCAGACACTTACTCCAATGACTAAGGGCCTAGATACAGGGATCTATTACTGTACAATGCTGAATGATATGTCATGTACTGCTCAGTAATGTAATGCTAATGTTGATTGTATTCCACTCTCCGCTTCTCTTGTTTTTTTTTTGTTGTATGACCTACAGCTTTTATTCCAAATAAAGTTGGTTTTTTTGATTAAAAAAAAAAAAAAAGTAGAGAAGAGACGATGGATGACAGAGTATTAATGAGAGTGACAAAGTAGGCTTTCTTCATACATTTAGGTCAAAATGTATTAGGCTACTTTTCTGTGGTAGAAAATAACCCAAATCAATATACAGTAAAACCTTGGATTGCGAGCATAATTCCTTCCGGAAACGTGCTTGTAATCCAAAGCACTCGTATAGCAAAGTGAATTTCCCCATAAGAAATAATGGAAACTCAGATGATTCCTTTCACAACCATTTATTCATAAGTCCTTTAGTCTGTAGTCCATGTAAAAAGATTATGGCTTTGGGGGGGGCGTGGCCGGATGGTGAGCTGAGCAGATGTGCCTGCTTGGAGCTCCTGCCATCCTGAAAGAACCCTGGGCATCCTGATCTGCATAGACATCCTAACTACACCAGCGGGGTGTTGGGCACCTCCGACCTGCCTTTTGCGCTCGTCGGAGCGGCAATTTGGGTGCGGGGAGCTGGTGATCTGGGTGCGGGGACCGCCGCTAGGAAACACCGCGGCTTCGGCCTAGTCCCGGACGCGGTGGCCATCTTGCTACACCCACGCGGCTCTGGAGGGTCTCTCCTGCCCGCTCAAGACACCTACAGGCCGGACATCTGCACCCCAGAACTGATGCTGGACACCTGCAGCCACAGGAGGTGAGAACTGGGAATATACAAGGCTCTGGGTCGAGACGGCGGCCATATTGGTACTCCAGGCGGGCCTCCACAGACTCCATCTCTCCCCAGCTCTACTTCAGGGGTCTCCCTAAACAAAATACACTTCAGCCTGGGTGCCATCTGCACTACAACTGGCACGGCCGCACAGCAACCCCCTCATCCGCCGGTTTATTGACACACGGCCAGTGGCGGAGCGGCCCGCACCTGAACTGTGAAGACCGAAACTCATCAGGGGCCTGAATCTAGTCGAGGGTCCCCCTGGTGCAGAAATATCCACTACACCCCTCCAGTCCACTACTGACTGTTGCCACTCTCTTCGAGCCTGCGTGTGACCCAGCGGAGGGGTGCTGGTTGATGTCTCCAAAGAAACGAGCCGCGGCCAAACAACAACCCGAGCCCCGGTACACCTGCCCGGCCTCCACTACGAGTATAGACTCCATCCTACTACAGCGCCTTCAAAACCTGCTGGCGACTATGGAAGGGGGTTCCTCAGAGGACCCTTCTACCTCTCATACACCTCAGGCCTCAACCTGGGACACAACCATGATCCTGGCAGCAATCGAAAGCAGCAAGGCATCTGTGCTAGTGAGGATTGACCATCTAGCAGAAGAATGCAACCTTATCCGAAATGATCTCGATAAAATACTGGGACGTCTCTCGGAATCCGAGCACCGGATTTCTGAGATCGAGGATCAAACTGGACAGCATGCTAATCAACTCACTGAACTGTAAAATACGATCAAATATCTAGTAGCAAAATCTGACGACGCCGAAAACTGCATAAGGCGTAATAATGTCCGGGTGCTGGGTCTTCCGGAGGGAGCCGAGGGGGACCGCCCGGCAGACTCTGCGGAAACCTTATTTAAAGACCTGCTGGGACTCACTGCAGTCTCCTCAACATATGTAGCGGAACGAGCCCATCGAGTCCCGATGGGCCGCCCTATCCCAGGGAACCTTCCTCGTCCCTTCCTGGTGCGGTTTCTGAACTACAGAGGCCGGGATCGGATGCTCTCAGAAGCCAGGAAACACCCTAACCTACGTATCATGCTGTTCCCGGATTTCTCAGCTGAACTTCAAAAAAAACGGAACACCTTTACCGAAGTCCGCCGGAGACTACGCGACCGCAACATCAAATACGGTATGCTATATCCAAGCCGTCTGCGAGTCCAGCATGAGGGAACAACTAAATTCTTTGATACTCCTGCTGCGGCGGATGCCTGGCTAACCATGCTACCCTGAAGATGGGGTGAACAGCGCCTCACCTGCACCTAAGAGTTGCTTGGGATTACCTCCCCCCTCCTTCCTCCCTTCTGGGGCCACCACCATGGGTCCTATTGTTGAGGACACCACCACACACTTCCTATATCCCTGTTTTCTTTTTTGTTTCCTTTTTTGAATGCCAAGTTACATCCCGTGCTATTCAGGAGCTCGGACTTAGAGCGAACAGTTCCTACAGGGCTCAACCGGGGACCCTTGCTGCCCCACCCCCCCACGAGACCCCCCTTGGGGGACCACCAGAACAAATACTGGGCTTTCCAACCCAGCCGGACTACACTGGTGCCGAACCAGACTGTTGGGCGGACTGTAACTAACCTGGTTGTCGCCAGGTTAATGTTTAGCAGGGTACTCTCAAAGTTTTAGAGTATGCAGTGTAAGTATTATTTAGGGACTGAAGCTGGCCTAGTTACTGTTGGGGCTTCATGGTCAGCAGGGCGTTTACCAAAGTTTTGCTTCGGTTAGTAGTTATTAGTTTAGCTGAATATGCTCCAGAACAATATGGTATGGCTCTCATTTTGGTATGTAATGGTCATAGCCTCCCCTTATTTGCCGTTGCCTGCTCCCTCTTGCACAGGTCATTGACCCCCTCACTTACCTTATGAGTCTAAAACTGCTGTCGTGGAATGTTAGGGGCCTCAACAACAAGTTCAAGAGGGCACTGATGTTCAAATACCTAAATGGTCATAGACCCCATGTTCTTTTTTTACAGGAAACCCACCTAGTGGGAAACAAAATTTTGGCATTGCGCAGGTCATGGGTTCAACAGGCATTCCACGCTACCTAATCGAGCTACACTAGGGGCGTGGCGATCCTCTTGAACAAATCCCTGGCATACAAGGTATTGCATGTAACCACAGATGAGTTGGGTAGATATATTATCTTATTGCTGGAAATTAATACTACAGTTTATGCATTTGTCAATGTCTACATACCTCCTCCCTTCAACCAGCAGGTTCTGTACACCATATACGCTAAGCTGGGTTACCTGACCTTCTCCTGTCTTTATATGGCTGGAGACTTTAATTCTATATTGGATACGCAGCTAGACTCCTCCAATCCCTGTAGACCCCATTTGCCTGATCTAAATAACTGGGCCCAAGCCGTAGAGTACACTGAAATCTGGCGATGGAAACATCCGGACTCTAGATACTATTCCCGAATCGACCTAGCCTTTGGAAATGCACAGGCCCTGAGCACAATTCAAAATGTGAATTATCTTCCCTCGGGCCTTTCCGACCACGCCCCTCTGGAGCTCTGCATAGCCTCGAGGGCGGCCGGGGGCTCCAGATGTTGGCGTCTGACGCCCAAATGGGTGCAGGACCTGAGGGTAGGGGAGCTGGTCTCTCCTAAAATTACCCAGTACTGGGAACACAACGAGGGCTCTACCTCACAAGCCATGGTATGGGATGCCTTTAAGGCACTTACTCGGGGAGAATACATATCTGCAATTAAAACGGTCAAGTCAGAACTGCAAACACAAATTAAACACCTCGAGGACAACGAAGTGAGGGCCACTGAAGCTTTTTCCGCCTCGCCGACTAGTGGCAACTTTGGGCTACTGGCACAGGCGAGACGCGAACTGGCTTTACACCTTACCTCTGCCACTCATCTTGACCTGCGCTGCGTGGCTGGCAGGGTGTTCGAGTCGGGGGATAAGAATGGGAAGATGCTGGCTAATCTGGTAGCGGAAACTAGGTTTCAAACTGTGATCTCGGGCATAGGCTGTCCGGACGGTACCATAACAACGGATCCCAATGCTATCCTGCAGGAATTCACAAACTACTTTAGTCAGCTATATTCAGCAATACCAGGGCCGTCTGGGGCGGACATCCGGGATTTCCTGGGCCCTTTGGACCTCCCTGTTCTTGCTGCCGAAGAAGTAGTGTTTCTTGCTAGGCCCATTACGTCCGAGGAGATAGAGGCTGCTATACACTCCCTCCCCGGCAATAAAACCCCGGGCCCGGATGGTTTCCCGGGGGAATGGTATAGGACATATGCTGCTGCCCTGGTGCCCAGACTCCAGGGTGTGTATGCGGAGTCACTAAAGCAGATGCAGTTACCCCCCTCTATGTACCAGGCCCACATAGTGCTCATTCCAAAGCCAGGTAAGGATCACTCGAAGTGTTCCTCTTACAGACCCATCTCCTTATTAACCGGTTCCCCACCGCGCGCCGCCTTTTTACGGCGGCAGTCGGGGAGCCCTGCGCGAATCGCTGTAAATAAGCGGCGATCTGCAATCAGCCACCAGGGGGCGCGCGCACCCGCCGCACTCCTGGGGAGTGTGCCGGCGGCTCGGGCGGACCCGATGTCCGCCGGCGAGCCGCGATGAGCGGCTACAGGGAAAGAACGGGGAACCGCCGATGTAAACACGGCGGTTCCCCGCTCTGTTAGTAGGGGCATGAGAGATCTACTGATCCCTGTCACTGGGATCAGTTAGATCTCTCATGCCCATGTTAGCCCAACCCCCCCCACAGTAAGAACACGCCCAGGGAACACAGTTAACCCCTAGCTCTCCCCCCCAGGTTAACCCCTTCACTGCCAATGACATTTATACAGTAATCAGTGGACATTTAAATTTCTGATCACTGAATAAATATCATTGGTCCCAAAAAAGTGTCAAAAATGTCCGACATGTCCGCTGCAATATCGCATTACCGCTAAAAATCGCAGATCGCCGCCATTACTAGTAAAAAATAAAAAAAAAATAAAAACCCCAGAAATGAATTCTCATCATCCGTAAACGTGGCCACTTTTGCGCAAACCAATCAATAAACGCAGATTTCGCTTTTTTTTTTATCGCAAATATGAGGAATTGTATAAATCGGCCAAAAACGGTGAAAAAAATGTGTTTTTATATTTTTTTTTTGGATTTGAATTTTAGCAAAAAGTAAGAAATTTGGGTTTTTTTGCAAAATGGTCGCTCTTCTTTTGTTTATAGCGGCGATTAGAAATGACGCAGAGGCGATCAAATACCACCAAAAGAAAGCTCTATTTGTGGGAAAAAAAGGACGCAAATGTTGTTTGAGTGCAACGTCGCATGACCGCGCAATTGTCAGTTAAAGCGACGCAGCGCTGAATCGCAAAAAGTGCTCTGGTCCTAAAGCTGCAAAACCTTCCGGTTGGTAAGTGGTTAAACTATGATTTGAAGATTCTTACAAAGGTCTTAGCAACTAGATTGATGAAAATTGTCCCAGATCTGCTTAGTGTGGATCAAACTGGCTTTATGCCGGGGAAATCCACGGACATCAATATCCGCAGAGTGCTCACCCATCTGCAACTGTCCTCAGCTGGCTCTGCCTCTAGGATCCTGGTGGCTCTCGACATAGAAAAAGCTTTTGACTCAGTAGCCTGACCCTATATGCATACAGTACTAGAGACCATGGGGTTCAGGCCTGAATTTCTGAAATGGGTACAGATCCTATACTCCTGCCCGTCGGCCAGGGTCAAGTTGGGAGATGAGCTGTCGGGATCCTTTATAATCGGCAGGGGCACAAGGCAGGGATGCCCGCTGTCGCCAGCCCTGTTCGCAGTCGCGATGGAGCCAGTGGCAGCGGCCATAAGGAGGAGCTCGGCTGTGGAGGGCATCCGGGTGGGTGCCTTGGTTGAAAAAATCACGCTCTACGCGGATGATCTCATATTATTCCTAAATGACCCGGAGCCATCCCTTAAGGAGGCACTAAAGATTTTGTCGGAATTTGCCGTTTATTCAGGATTACAAATCAACTGGGGTAAATCGCAGATTCTACCAATTGACAGCAAGGCACGGGCAGTTGCTGACCCCACTCTACCCTTACAATGGGCATCCAAGATTAGATACCTAGGTATAGACATATCCCCTAACACTTCAAATTACTGCACCCTTAATTTAGTACCATTAATGGACAATATGAAAACTAAATTGAAAGCATGGTCAAACCTTCCCCTGTCCCTCATAGGACGCATTAACCTCTTTAAAATGAAGTTGCTACCTGGCTTTCTGTATGTGCTCCGGCATGCGCCAGAGTGGATCCCCAAAAAATTATTCAAATCAATCAACTCCAACCTGATTGCCTTTCTTTGGGGCTCATTGCAACCAAGGTTTAAACTGACAGTCCTACAACGCCCATGGTTACAGGGAGGACTGGCTTGTCCAGAGCTCCACAAATATTTTCTGGCAGCCCTGCTCACTCATGCCCACAACTGGTTCCTACAGGATAGGACGAATGCAGTGGTGGCACTGGAGGCCGCATATGTGGGCTCTTTTGAGGCCCTCAAAAATCTATTGTACAGGAACACTGTGGCTCCCCAAGCCTCAACCACAGCCATGAGAGCAGTGCTGAGGGCCTGGTCATCGGCTCAGGCTCTCAGACCTGGTCCTTCCGGCCACCACTCACCACACACTCCTCTCTGGCACAATCCAACATTATCGGAGTTTGCCACCGTACCCGACCCGCAGATTTGGGCAGTGAAGGGCATAAAGTACCTTGAACAGCTCTGCTCTGCGGGGGAGTTGAAGTCCTTTGACACCCTAAAATCACAGTTTGACCTTTCCAATACCTACTTTTTTAGATTCCTCCAGCTGAGACATGCCTTTCGCACACAGTTCAAGCACCAGCCCGTAGCCTTCTATACCTCAGCTCTAGAAGACACGATTAGAGATGATACCCTCACTAAACCCCTTTCTAGCATCTACAAGACTATGGCCCCCTCAGTTCACAGTGGATTAGAGTCCCTCAGAGATAGATGGGTGCTGGATGCCCCTGAGCTAGATAACGAGGACTGGGAAGAAATGTGGGAAGGCCCCTTCCTCCAGATGGTATCTGTGAAAGATAGACTGATCCAGTTTAAAATCCTACATAGGATCTATTTAACACCGGCACGTCTACACAGAATATATCCCGCTGTCCCAGCTGGATGCTGGAGGTGCGTGGCGGACTCGGCAGACTTTCTCCACATATTTTGGACATGCCCCAATATACAACCCTTCTGGGCGGGGGTGGCTTCGGCCATACAATCCGTGACCACTATTCAAATTCCCCAGACGGTGGGGGTCTGCCTGCTGGGTCTGGTGGGCGCCCTGGCACACACCCGGGCCTCTAGAACGTTGATAGGGTTGCTCCTGTTCTATGCCAGGAAAGACATCCTCCTACACTGGAAATCCTCGTCAGCTCCAACCCTGGCATCCTGGAAAAAATTAATTAATGTTAACCTGCCGCTATACAAGGCTACCTACTTGGCGAGAGGATGCCCAAAAAAATTTCATAAAGTTTGGGACATTTGGGTGGAGGACCTGTCTACCAATTCTGATCCCGAACCCTCCAACTAGCCCAGGGCAAAGTAGGGGTAGAGATACGTGTAAGAGCATGACAAACCAATGCTCACCCCGTAAACTATGTAAAGGGGTCTCTCTCCTGAACGATGACCGAAGTGCCCTGTGGATGGCTGCTGCCTATACTTTCCGACAATTCAAGTGCCTACTGGAGCGATGTGTGTTGTTAGTATAGAGGTTGTGGTTAGATTGTTGTGATGTGTTAACCCGAGCCTGGGTATGCCCGGTAGGCTCTGTTTTGTAACTAAAGTGAAAATCAATAAAAAGAATTAAAAAAAAAAAGACAATGCAGGTTGGTGTGTTCTGCGATCCCTTGTTGAGTATTGTGTGTTAATGGATCCTTATGATTTCTGAATGATTCCTTCTGTATATAGACTATTTTTAAAATACAGTCAGATCCATAAATATTGGGACATCTACACAATTCTAATCTTTTTGGCTCTATACACCACCACAATGGATTTGAAATGAATCGAACAAGATGTGATTTAACTGCAGACTTTCAGCTTTAATTTGAGGGTATTTACATCCTAAACAGGTGAACGGTGTAGGAATTACAACAGTTTGTATATGTGCCTCACACTTTTTAAGAGACCAAAAGTAATGGAACAGATTAACAATCATAAATCAAACTTCCACTTTTTAATACTTGGTTGTAAATCCTTTGCAGTCAATTACAGCCTGAAGTCTGGAACGCATAGACATCACCAGACGCTGGGTTTCATCCCCGGTGATGCTCTGCCAGGCCTCTATTGCAACTGTCTTCAGTTCCTGCTTGTTCTTGGGGCATTTTCCCTTCAGTTTTGTCTTCAGCAAGTGAAATGCATGCTCAATCTGATTCAGGTCAGGTGATTGACTTGGCCATTGCAGAACATTCCACTTCTTTCCCTTAAACTCTTTGGTTGCTTTTGCAGTATGCTTCGGGTCATTGTCTAGCTGCACTGTGAAGCGCCGTCCAATGAGTTCTGAAGCAGTTGGCTGAATATGAGCAGATAATATTGCCCAAAACACTTCAGAATTCATCCTGCTGCTTTTGTCAGCAGTCACATCAATAAATACAAGAGAACCAGTTCCATTGGCAGTCATACATGCCCACGCCATGACACTACCACCACCATGCTTCACTGATGAGGTGGTATGCTTTGGATCATGAGCAGTTCCTTTCCTCATCCACCACAGTTTCTTTTGGTGTTGCTGAGCTCACCGGTGTGTTGTTTCTTTTTAAGGATGTTCCAAACAGTTGATTTGGCCACACCTAATGTTTTTGCTATCTCTCTGATAGGTCTGTTTTGTTTTTTCAGCCTCACTGCTTCACTGATAGTGACAACTCTTTGGATCCCATATTGAGAGTTGAAAGCAACAGATTCCAAATGCAAATAGCACACTTGAAATGAACTCTGGACCTTTCTCCTTGTAAATGGGATAATGAGGGAATAACACACACCTGGCCATGGAACAGACGAGCAGCTAATTGTCCCATTACTTTTGGTCCCTTAAAAAGTGGGAGGCACATATACAAACGGTTGTAATTCCTACACCGTTCACCTGATTTGGATGTAAATACCCTCAAATTAAAGCTGAAAGTCTGCAGTTAAAGCACATCTTATTTGTTTCATTTCAAATTCATTGTGGTGGTGTATAGAGCCAAAAAGATTAGAATTGTGTTGATGTCCCAATATTTATGGACCTGACTGTATGAACTGTGGGTAGAATAAAGTTTTTAAACCATCAGCGGCAACCAATAGGACCATTTGTCTGACCGATTGCGGTCTTTTCAGTACTG
This sequence comes from Glandirana rugosa, assembly GCA_018402905.1. NCBI lineage: Eukaryota > Metazoa > Chordata > Amphibia > Anura > Ranidae > Glandirana > Glandirana rugosa. The sequence continues at coordinate 14,023 of BLSH010000513.1, forward strand.
GTTCGTATTCGTAATACATTTTCAGACAAGGTTCTGCCCTGGCCGGGCTTGGCGACTATAGGTTACAAAGCCTACTCTAACCGACTCTCATTTCTGACATCATTAAATAAGATTTAAGAGCAGTGTTTAATATGCTCACAGAGGGTTCTGAAATGTCTGCATATTGTGTAGGTCTGTATTTTTTTTCACCCTCCTCCCAGTGTTCCCTTGATGTCTGGAGAAGAGGAACAAAGTAACTGTGGGGATGAATAATGTATGGCGTCTGGTGTGGTGCCCATATAGCATGAAATTCAGTGTATACTGGCAGAACAGAATGAATATATTAATATCAAATACCACTGATGGCATTAGGAAGCAATTTATACTCATGTCAATTACTTAACCCATTCAGCATCAGAAATTAAAAAAAAAAAAAAACACAACCAGTCCCACCATGCCAATGTGTGACTCTACCCTCCAGACTCAATCGTGAAAAGCTCACAGTGTGCAGTGAAATCAGAGTAAGCAATTTCAGTACAGCAGAGAAGCCTAACAGTGCAAGACCTAAGGATTTTTGGTACTGAAATCTCCTGGATCGAAGTAATCATTACATTGGTAAGGGCAGTTTGGGATATACAAATCAGGAATTTTGTCTTTATGGATGTATACTAATTGAAAAATATAATTTGGATAAAGAGGGTTTTTCATTTTATTTTTTTTCAGTTTTTTTTTTTAATGGTTACTTTTCTTGTAAAAAGTAAAAAAATAAAAAGACTTCTATGGCCACCTGGGGGTAGAAAAATCAAACAGGACTATGAACATTACTGAGGTCTTAGTGTATCAATGATGCTGCTGCATTGTTCAGCTATTGGTTTTGCCTGTGACACCAGCATAGCATGGGTACTGCGGATCTATATTACAGCTCCCTCTAGTGGATGACAAGGACTTCAACTGCAAGCTAGTTTGGATTTTTCTTGGGGGGGGGGGGGGGGGGGA
>BLSH010000513.1:32895-45522 GCA_018402905.1 Glandirana rugosa
TACACTCACAAGCGGAGCTTCCACGTTTGGGTGGAGCTCCGGTTTAAGAATGCGGGACGTTCTATGTGCATCCTATTTTTTTTTGCAAAGGTCAAGCTTGGATCTGCTCCCTACTGTCTCTCAAACCTTTCCATTTGCCATTGAGGCTACCTATTACATTGAAGCATAATTCAGGTCTCATACTTTATTTATCTATTTATAGTCATGTACCCCCGCACGTAATGCTCTGTAATTGATTTTTGCTTGGAAATCTCTAAAAATTACCTTAATCTTTTAGTTAAAATGCTGCTTGCTGCCCTCACCCTCCATTGTTGTCTGCTTGCAGAGCTGATGCGTAACCACTATACTTCATACTGGGATCCTCACATAGGCTTGAATTGCGGAAGATGAGAATGGGGTGTCTGACCAGGTCTATTACTAGGTGCTGATTACTATGTGCACAAAGCTTTACAATGATGCTTATTGGACTGCACAGTCCTATTCAGACACCCTGCACAGCTGCTATAAAAGGAGGGAAGATAATGAAAATGGAGGTCTTTGGTTTTTATCTGACTCTGACAATTTGTGTATTCATTTGGGCTTTAGAGACTATGTTGAGAACTTGGGAGGACAGACTTGACTTTTACATGACAGTTCTGCTGCGTATATATGTAGATCAGGGGGCGCCAGACTTTCTAAACAAAGGGCCAGTTTACAGTCCTTCAGACTTTAGGGGGGCAAGACTGTAGCCAGTGGGAGTAGAGAATTTCCCTGGCATCTGTGGGTGTAAACAATTCATCTTTGATATTAGGGGGAGGAATAGTACCCCATCATTGGTGTCAGTGGGAGAAATAATGCCCCATCGTTGGTATCAATGGGAAGAATAGTGTCTCATTGTCTGTCAGTGGTAGGAATAGTACCCCATTGTTGGTGTCAGTAGAAGGAATCGTTGGGGTCTGTGGGAGGAACAGTGCCATATCATTGGTGTCAGTGGGAAGAATAGTGACTCATCATTGGTGTCAGGGGAGGAATAATACCCCATTGTTGGTGTCAGTGGGAAGAATAATTCCCCGTCATTGGTGTTTGTGGGAGGAATAGGGTCTCATTGTTGGTATCAGTGGGAGGAACAGTGCCCCATCATTGGCGTCAGTGGAAGAAATGGTGCCCTATTGCTGATGTCAGTAGCAGGAATTATACGCCATTGTTTGTGTCAGTGGGAGGAATAGTGCCCCAAAGGCCAGATAAAGGCAAGCAAGGGACTGCAGTGTGGAGACCACTGATCTAGATCTACTGATATTTTGGGGATTTCACTGAAGGTTATCTTTGCTTTATGTGTTTCTCGTAATATTCTTGGTTTGAACAGACCATCATTGTCTGGTTCATGTGACTAGTTGAACTATTATTGCATTTACATTCATTGGACATGAATCGAATCTGTACATTTCCAATTCTAGAAAAAGATTAGTGAGTTCTCTAGTAAATTGTGTTATTCTGATCACACTTTTGCAAATGGTTTACACCCACAGAAGCGCCTTGGTCTATTTTTGATGTGTCAGAGAGATGTGTTGGTGTGAGCTGTGCATTAAACACGCCCAACTTTTGTGTTCGAATGTCTCTTGATTACAATTTCTGTTCTGCTTTTGTGATTTTACCTTTTATCTTTTTATTGCTTTATGACAATTTCAAGTTCACCATAAACTTCTGGTATCTGAAAGTGGTGGGTTCCTTAAAACTGGATAACTCTGAGTTTCAAAAGTGACGTTTCAATGCATGTCTCCAGTGACCAGAACTATTGTCTCTCTTGGTAGATTTATGTTATTTAGAAGAATACGGAAGCTCTTCGAAATATAAAAGTACTTTTATGGCCGTATGTCCTTGCAAATTATACTGTATATTGTCTCATGGTAAGTCTGTGTGGTCCGGGCTGTATTCACACTTCATGCTATCTTAGGCATCCCTGTGCCCAAAATGAAGACTAGTCATCAGTATTGTCTGTGGTCTCCCAGTTGATCTTTTTCCCATTACTTTCTTGTTCTGCACTGTGTCTCAGTGTGTAGGTGACCATCTTGGTAGAAAAGGACTATGCTTCCTTATGTCAGAGTTACCCTACTGATTACCCTGGCAGTCCATCAGATAGCCAGTAAAGTAGTAGGAACTGTGCAGAAAGCATAGATCCATAGAATGAAAGGGGAAAAAAACAGGACTGTTCTTGCCCTACAGGCCCTCAGGTATATCTTCCTCTCCAGCAAGGTGAGCAGTGAGCAGCACAGTAGTGACATCACCATATCTCCTGAGACTAGCAGTCAGAAGCAGCAGTGTTTTAGATGATCTCACACTGCAGATATACAGTTATAAGGCTCAAGAAACAGGGTTGCCTAGACAAAGGAAATACAATATTTTTTTAGGGGTACTCAAGACCATATTATTGCCCCCATCATAAAATGTCATTAACCTGATAAAAGCTTATATGAAGAACTAGCGAATAGCCTTATCATTTCATTAAAGGGTTGCAGTATTTGTGGTGATTACACTCTACATATCATTATAGTTTTGTTATATTATTTATATATATATATATATATATATATATATATAAATTATCATTTTTTTTTTTTTTTTTATGTGGACCTTAGAATTGTGAGGGGAAATAGTAACATAATGGCTATGAAGGTGTTTTTTTTTTTTTTAAATCAATTGTTTTTACCATTTCTAATGTCACAGAAGCAATTTTGCAATGCGAACGGAGTTCCTTTTATGGGCCAATTTGCTCACCTCCTTCCAAAATTGCTAGTTGTCTGGCTGGTCACTTGCTATAATACTTTACAGACACGGGGGCTGAACATGCAGATAAGTCAGAAGATCCAATTACAAGGTAATTCTTCCAAATTACCGATGCCACATTTTATATTCCTCTTAACAACATTACTAAAGTTCAGAGACAAAAAAAATCATAAAAATAGAAAAAGGGTAATAAACAGCAGAGAAACGGTAAGCGAGCATGAAAGAAATAAACCAAAACTATTCAACTAACAGAAGCCAGTCTAATGAACATTTTCCTTATTTGAGTAAGCACCAAAGAAAGGCACTCTGTAAGGTACATCTGCCAATGCCATAATGTGCAAATAGGCTATGCATACCTCCACAAGATTTCCTGGGGACCCCAAAACGTTAGTTTCGGTTTCAGCACCCCTATTATTCGACACATTACTGACCACGCATTTTTTTTCCTGTCATAAGTAGAAATGGTCATCTTAGATAAAGTTATTTACACATCATCGTATCTATTACTGTAGATTGAGCAAGAACCAGAAAAACAAATGGTGCAATCTACTGAAGAAGTCCTGGTTTTGGACGTAACGTGTATAGGAGCGGAGCATTACTGATTAGGGCATTATGTTATCTGCCTGTGAGCCGGTGGTGAGTTGGAATATTGTTATCTGATATGCAAGTTTTTATCTAATTATATGAGTGTCATTTCATCCTTTTATTGGAATGAAAATATACAGTGGGCATTATTAGTCCTCTGTTCCGTTTCATATTGTTAATGCGGTTTTGGTGTGTGGAGGATGCATGTCAAGAGGAGCAGTAGCTGAAGGCAAACCATTTAGATAGATCCATACGTTGGAAAATTTGTTTTCTGTTCCTCTTAGGAAGCTTTGAAGTCCAATACAGAGGTGAGCAGATCTACTTCACAGGGTGGAGTGCATTTTCTATGAGGAGAAGTGCGATCACTATTATTAAGGATTCTGGCACTTTATGTTACGGGTGTTTTTTTTGTTGGACTGCACTTTATTTAAGGACTTTTATTCCATTTTTTGTTCTTTTTAATTTAATTTTTTACTTTTTTTTTTTTTTTACAGGGCGGGACTATAAACTGTATATGTATATGTGTTTTAAAAGTATTATATTGCGCCACTTTATGATTCTGGTTATACAACTTTGTGTGCGATTATATCACATATGTTTTAGGTGGCGCTGCACTATTTTGCTTATTTTGATTATTTAGAGGTGTTGTGGAATCGCTTTGTTTAGTGTAAGCGTGCAACCCACACTTGGTAGTTGATGGACTGCGCAAATTGGGTTTTGTTTCATTCCGTTTAGCTGCCTTTGTAAAAAATAGAAATCTTTATGTCCAGGAGCAGATTAGAAACTCGTTCAGTGACCTAGAACAGTGTTTTTCAACATTTTTTCAGTCAAAGCACCCTTTAAAATCCTGTACAATCTTGAGGCACCCCATTCTAGGAGGGATAGAGGGGATTTATTCCTTCACCTTTGCACATTGCTACTGACTACTATTCCAAACTTTCTCTTCTCCCCCTCACTCTAATGCAACCCCAGTGCTAACAGAGAGCAGCAGGAAAGGGGCAAACAAGGACGGCGTCAGGCGCCCAATGCAATTTTCAACCTATGGCGTCATCCGTTGTTAGGATGCCGGCAGCTGGCCCTCATGGTGTTAAAGGTTGTAATTCTGCACAACAAAAACCTGACGCTTTGTCTAAAAGGCAGACTTTATCCACCCACTAGTTTGTTTTGGGGCAGTTTTAGGCACCTCTAAAGAACCCAGATGGCACATCAGGGTGCCATGGAACCCTGGTCGAAAAAGGCTGGCATACTGCAACACAAATTCATGTTGCCTCTTGATAGGCATTGCCTTGCCCTGAATGTGGTGCCTCTCCTGGAGAAAGGAATTACTTTATCTATGACCATGTACATTGTCCCCCCACATTTTTTGGACAATTGGGAACAATTTTTAGGTGTTTAGGCACCCGTGAAGAACCCAGAAGTCACCCCGGAGTGCCACAGCACCCTGGTTGAAAAAGGCTAACCTAGAATGTAATAGACTGTGGATCAGCATTAAAGCCCAGGAACTAGCATTTTCAGAGGAGCATATCGGCTGTCACGCACCTGATGGTGGAGTCTGTCTTGTGCAGGAAGCAACCACTCTTACGACCCTGGTTCGGGAACCCCTGATAGAGCAGACAGAGGGTTCCAGAGCACAGAGGGGCACGAGGGCTGGACTGGAACACTGGTGGCAAGATAGGTCCGTCAGAGGCTCGTGCAGGTGTAGAGTAGTGAGGCAGGCAGAGGTCAGCAACTGGCTGGCAAGCGGTACAGAAGGATCAGGCAAAAGGGTCGTCAGGTGCAGGCAGGGTCGTTAATGAGCAGGCAGCGAGGTACAAAGGGATCAGGCAGAGGAATGGTCGTGGGCAAGTTGGGGGTCGGTGCAGGCGGAAGTCAATCAAAGGTCAAACAAGCCGGGTCTCAGGAACAGATCAGGATACAGATTCAAAGGATAGGTAGCTCTCCAGATACACTGTAGAACGGACAGCACTTGCTATAGGAAGCAGGAAGTTTAAATAGGGCTATACAGGGTCGTAGAGAATGATCCTTCTCTATGAAAAAGATAGCTGCTCCTGCGGGGGATGTGGAGGGTCAGATAAATCCTTTTCCTAAATTGTCATCAAGATAGGCCTTGAGGGCCGCCAACTCTAGCTCTGACAGAGGATAAATCCTTCCGAACGGCACCTCCGCTCCGGGTAGCAGCTCGATTGGACAGTCGTAGGAGCGGTGAGGCGGGAGTTTCTCAGCCCCCTTTTTACTGAACGCATCCAGGTATTCATGGTAAACGGATGGAACAGCCAGACGGGTCTCAGGGTCAGAGTCCATGTTCAGACAACCCAATGTGGGCGCAACTTCCTGGACCCGTGTTAGGCAATGCTGCCTGCAGTATGGGGATTGGAACCGGATGGTCCCAGTAGTCCAATCTATGTCGGGACTGTGGGCCCGAAGCCAGGGTAGGCCCAAGATGATGGGGAACAGAGGGGATGTGATCACATCCAACAAAAGGAGTTCCTGGTGGCCGTCAGCGGTGGTGGCAGGTAGTGGGACGGTCTCCTGGGTCACCACACCCAACTTAATGGGCGATCCATCAGCCAGGCGGATGGTGAAATTGTGTGTCTTTGGTCGAAGGGGAATCTGTTGCGCTGCTGCAAAGTTTTCATCCAGGAAGCAGCTACACGCTCCAGAATCAATAATGGCTGCCACTTGGATACTCCTTCCTGGAAGCTGCAGAGAGAGAGAGAGAGCACAAGGTGAGAGACAGGGTGATGAATACTAGGCACATCGCTGAAGGAGGCTGGTAAACACTTACCGCGCTTAGCGGGACAGGATCTCACCATGTGACCGGGTTCTCCGCAGTAAAGGCACAGACTTAATGTGAACCTCCGCTGCCTCTCTTCAGGGGTCAGAGACGGGCGTAGGAGCCCTATTTGCATGGGCTCAGTGGTGTCTTGTGGAGAGGAGGAGGAGGTTGCTGAGGTAAACTGAGTTGGCCTTGGGTAGGCAGGGACTCGGAAGCATCCAGGTGGGCCGTGAGAGACCTGGAGCCCTTTCAGCACGGCGCTCACGGAGACGCCGGTCAATCTGTATTGCCAGATTGATGAGGGCATCCAACGTAGCGGGCACCCCCACCCGAGCCAGCTCATCCTTGAGAGGGTCAGATAATCCAAGACGGAACTGACAGCATAAAGCGGCATCATTCCATGCCGTGTCAGCGCCCCAGCGTCTGAACTCCGCTACATAATCCTCCGCAGAGCGGCGGCCCTGCTGAAGGGCGTGCAGTGCGGCCTCTGCTGTGGCTACCTGATGCGGATCTTCATACAATCAGGCCATGGCTTGAAAAAACAGAGCTGCAGAAGATACTTTGGGGGCTCTCTGCTCCCACAAACGGTGGGCCCGGGCCTGGGGCTCTTCCTGCAGTAAGGAGATAATCAACCCCACCTTAGTAGCTTCTAAAGAAAACGTGCGAGGCTGGAAGCTCACAGGAGTTGCGGAAAGCCCGGAACTTGCGGCGGTCTCCCGAAAACTTGTCCGGCAGGGGGACCTTGGGCTCTGATGGCAGGGCCACAATGGTGCGGCTAGTGGCCTGAGTGCCTCCAGAAGCGGTGGGTGCCGAGAGCTCCAAGACCCGTTCTTCCAACCGGGTGTAGCCATCTTGAAGGCTCTTGACTGCCTGTGTCAGGCCGGCTAGATGAACACACAGCTCATCCATGGCAGAGGGTGCTCCCTGCGCAGACTCAGACATGGCTGTCCGTTGCTGTCACGCACCTGATGGTGGAGTCTGTCTTGTGCAGGAAGCAACCACTCTTACGACCCTGGTTCGGAAACCCCAGATAGGGCAGACAGAGGGTTCCAGAGCACAGAGGGGCACGAGGGCTGGACTGAAACACTGGTGGCAAGATAGGTCCGTCAGAGGCTCGTGCAGGTGTAGAGTAGTGAGGCAGGCAGAGGTCGGCAACTGGCTGGCAAGTGGTACAGAAGGATCAGGCAAAAGGGTCGTCAGGTGCAGGCAGGGTCATTAACGAGCAGGCAGCGAGGTACAAAGGGATCAGGCAGAGGAATGGTCGTGGGCAAACTGGGGTCGGTGCAGGCGGAAGTCAATCAAAGGTCAAACAAGCCGGGTCTCAGGAACAGGTCATGATACAGATTCAAAGGATAGGTAGCTCTCCAGATACACTCCAATGCTGTAGAACGGACAGCACTTGCTATAGGAAGCAGGAAGTTTAAATAGGGCTGCTCATCCAGGAAATAGAGGAAACCACAAAGAAATGCAATCAACCCTTAGCACAGTCTTTTTCTAACATCGGCAAAGGCAGCCTTTCTGTGGGTGATTATGCGGCCAGTTTAGATGTAAACAAACATCAGATGCCTGTGGCGTTTGCTGTGCCACAAATTATGACGTTATGTTATGTATACCTGTTTATCCAGTTACTGCTTTGCTAAAGAAGAACCTTATTTTCATAAAACGTTATATTGTTTCCAATGGACTCTGCAGCCTGTGAGGATAAACAAATGCTCTATTCTCCTCCCGTCCTCTTAATTAGGATACACATGTTGACATTGCTTGTTATACCTCTGAGATGTCACAGCAGGTACCTTTTGTTGTCTCAAGGGGCTCCAGTACACGGGTTATGCAACCATCACATGTATAATGGGTATCATTTACATATTTCGTGCTGTTGATATGAGAAAGCTAATTTGCAGCTCTACTACCTCACTAGAATGTTGGTTTTCTAGCAGACATTTCTTTTTCAAACACTTGAAGCCCTTAGCTTCTCATGTTAATGTAGAGCTATGTTAACAGTCCTGCTGTAACGAGTATATAAAGTGTAACAGAGGGCTGATATGCATGCCTTTCCTGGGGAAAACGCTGCTTTAGATTCCCAACAGTGCTTAACACATAACCATATAACCAAGACCCCTGGAATTTGATCATGTGACCTCTGACAAACAGTGTCAAAGTTCACAATGGCTGGGACACCTGTTTGGCAGGGATCATGTGACCAAAAATCTAGACTTTTTACTCATGTGGAGATCCAGTGGAATGAGCTTAGATCAGCATCAGGAAGGGTATTTTAGCTTTTCTGAATAATTTATTTACCCTAGCGCAGTGTTTCTCAACCTTTTTTCAGTCAGGGCACCCTTAAAATTATACACACTCAAGGCACCATTTAAAATTATGGGCAGTCTCGAGGCACCTCATTCTAAAATGTAAAAAATGTTTTCTAATAGTTTTACACAATGCAGCAACATCCATGCATCGGACACCCAATGTTTGAGGTGATTTATTCTTCCAAAGATAATACACTTTTGCACACTGGTACTGACTAGTATTCCAATGTTTCTCTTCTCCCTCAATTTCCCTCCATCAGTCAGTTAATGAGATCCCAGTGCTGAGGGAGAGAAGCAAAGGAGGGTCAAACAAGGATGGTGTGGAGACAACAGATATCCTCCTTCTCAACTGATGACGTCATTGGTTGTTAGGATGCCAGTGTCTAGTCGTAATGGTGCATAATGAAGAACCGTGGCTTTGTGTAAATAAGGGGCAGGCTTGATCCACCCACTGGCTTGCATACAATTTTTGATCAATTTTTAGGCATTTTGTCAAGGCACCCCTGAAGAAACCTTAAGGCACCCTGGTTGAAAAAGATTGCCCTAGCGAAGTAACACGACGTTACAAGCTGGCTCCAGCCAAAATGAGGAGGGTTACAAATTTGCATTAAAACACGTAAAATAGTAAGAGGAAATCTCCTTAGCATGGACACTGAAAATCATAAAACCTGGGAAGAGGTTTTGCTATAAAAAATGTAAAGAGGGTGCATCTGGCTGGAGTTGGGTGCTCTGTGTTGACACATGATACCCTGAGCATTATTAACCACTTGCTGACCGTCAATCGGCAATTGACGGCGGCAAAGTGGCTCTGTAACGCGGATCGCCGTCATATGACAGCGGCCGCGTGATCGCGCCTAGTAAGCGTGCACGCCGCCGGAGGCGCGCCCGCGCGCTCACTGTGTCCGGGGAGGGCCAGGGAGCGGGTGCGGCGGCTTCGATTGCCACCGGCTACCCGCGATGGCCCCCCCCGGAGCGAAGGAGCGGAGGTCCGTGTAAGTAAACACGGACCTCCGCTCTGTGAAGAGGGAAGGGCTGTGATCACAGCCTTCCTGTACGTGAAGGCTGTTACCACTTCCCTTCCCCTGTTAGGGCAGTCCCCCCACAGTTAGAACACGCCCAGGGAACATAGTTAACCCTTAGAGCGCCCCCTGCAGGTTAACCCCTTCACTGCCAATGGCATTTACACAGTAATCAGTGCATTTTTATAGCACTGATCGCTGTATAAATGCCAATGGTCCCAAAAAAGTGTCAAAATGTTCCGACATGTCCGCTGAAATATCGCAGTACCGCTAAAAATCGCAGATCGCCGCCATTAATAGTAAAAAATAAAAAAAAAATAAAAACCCCAAAAATGAATTCTCATCATCCGTAAACGCGACCACTTTTGCGCAAACCAATCAATAAACGCAGATTGCGATTTTTTTATCGCAAATATGAGGAAGAATATAAATCGGCCAAAAACGGTGAAAAAAAATGTTTTTTTATATTTTTTTTTTTTTATTTGTATTTTAGCAAAAAGTAAGAAATTTGTTTTTTTTTTGCAAAATTGTTGCTCTTCTTTTGTTTATAGCGGCGATCAGAAATGACGCAGAGGGGATCAAATACCACCAAAAGAAAGCTCTATTTGTGGGAAAAAAAGGACGCAAATTTTGTTTGGGTACAACGTCGCACGACCGCGCAATTGTCAGTTAAAGCGACGCAGTGCCGAATCGCAAAAAGGGCTCCGGCCCTAAAGCTGGAAATCCTTCCGGTCCTTAAGTGGTTAAGACCTTTAACATAGTGGAAATTGGACATACGTTTGTAGCCCTCTTTGAGAAATGGCCCTTCCTAACAGGATGTTGCACTAAACCTGCAGGTAAGTAAGAGCAGAGGTCCCCAACCTGTGGGCTGCAGCCCAACACTGGGCCGTGGCGCCTCTGCTGCCTGGGCCGCAGATGAGACAATGCACTGTCAGCGGTGCAGCGGCGAGCAGAGAGATGCCATCATCTCTCATTGCCCGCACCGATGTTTCACACTTTCTTACAGGGCCACGAAGGCTGCTCTACACAGGAGTGCAGCCGCGGTCGAGAAGAGAGAGAATGTCATCTCTCACCGCCCGCCCTCACCTCTAACTCGCATGTGCCTGCAGCTAGTTTACACACGCTGAGGAAAGGCTGACAGTGCACGAGTAAGTAGGCTGCAATGCTGGGGGAAAAAAAGCTTGATTTTACATGTAAATTAGTGACAAGCTGCTATTTTTTTGGTGGCCAGTAAGTGTGACCAATCCACATCTGGTGGCCGGTAACACTGGCAATCCACATCTGGTAGCAGGCCGCAGCAGTGACAACTACATCTGGTGGCACAATAGTGACAATCCACATCTAGAAGCAGGCAGTGTGGCAAGTGACATCCCCATCTGGTAGCAGGCAGCGTAGCAAGTGACAAGATGCATCTGGTGGCAGGTGGCAGTGGCAAGTGACACGCTCAGGGCCAGGGCTGGTGCAAGGATTTTTGACACCCTAGGCGAAACCTCATTTTGCCACCCCCCCGCTCCACCCCTCACTCCACCCACTTTTCCATGCCCAGCCTGATCAGGGCCAATCAAATGCAGCCTGATCAGCGGCAATCAAATGCAGCCTCACCAGCGCTCATCAAATACAGCTTCACCAGCGCCAATAAATACAGCCTCACCTGTGTCCATCAAATATAGCTTCACCTGTGTCCATCAAATACAGCTTCCCCAGCGCCAATAAATACAGCCTCACCTGTGTCCATCAAATACAGCTTCACCTGTGTCCATCAAATACAGCTTCACCTGTGCCCATCAAATACAGCCTCAGGGGGGTGGGAGAGGAGGGGGGTGGGGGTATTTGGCAGATCAGTCACTATTTCTATATACACTTGCAAATGGCATGTGATAATACAATCTCATTATCTCAGTCAGACAGTGTCAGTTTTTACATGAATCAATGCAGAGCAGCCAGTGACAGATCAACAGTGGCCCGGCGCCCTAGGCCGCCTACTCCGCCTAGTGGTAGAGCCAGCCCTGCTCAGGGCCCCCACTGATTCTGCATTATGTTGAGTGGAACTATTTAATTTCATTTTACAATGTAATAATAGAAATAATGCGCTTCAACCATCCTGCCACCATACCAAACATGGTGTCGGGATGATTGAAGTGCTAACACCATCCGTTTCCTGTGAAAAATCGCTTGTCCCCACCCCTGGGCCTTGGCACAAGTTTCTTTCACGAGCCTGTCCCCGGTGCCAAAAAAGTTGGGGCTGAGTAAGAGAACCAGAACCCTTTCTATGTGGAATAGTGGATTTGCTAATAGAGTTGGTAGTATCTCTGCCCAGGACAGGGCCTCTGAACAGAGGGGAATCCCTTCCTGGGAAATTAAACAGTAATCTACTCAAAGTAATTGAGAACAGAGGAACTATTGCAACTAGCATATAACCAGAAGTACACTGATGCACACCAGTATAGAAATAATACAAGCTTTATATAAGAAGAGATTAATAACCGTGCAGGTACATCCAATGTACCAACAGGAATTAACAGTAAAGGGTCCGATAGGAGTCTTGGTGGAATTGTGCACATATACCCAGGTATATTTATAGAGATACCTCCAGATGACTGTTGCAGTAAAATACAAGTGCAGGGGCCCCTGAGAATGATGTGGATTCTATCTTTGTATCGGAGACCTGAAGATCAGCAGTCACAGGGGATAAGTGTAGTCCAACCTGCCTGGAACGGAGCTTCTCACCAGAAGGAACTGAAGTGTGGCAATAATAATCTTGGTTTCTGATCTGGGAGAAAATACAGTGACAGTTGCAGCCCCTGTGTGTGTATAAGGCCATGCAGCTAATTTCTCTCTCTGGCTTCACTTCCTCCTTCTGGTATTTTCAAGGCCACTCCTTGAGACAGGAAGTGTTTAATACCTAATTATACATAGCACTGTGATATTCGCAGCTAACAGTAGAGGGCAGCAGATCCCTACACATTATTTTACTGAGACAGCATGCCATAATGCAACACAGGTGTGTAGTATTAGAGAGCTCCGGTGCCATTTAACAATAATAGCACTGCAACGTGCACAATGCCTGAGAGCCTTTTGTATCAAATAATCTTGGAAGTGTATTTTTACAAGGCAGGTCACTAAGTTTTTTCATTGGCTTGGTGTCAGCATGCAGAATGTGATTACATAAATAACCTAC
>BLSH010000513.1:45532-56156 GCA_018402905.1 Glandirana rugosa
TTTATAAAAAAAACAGGTTACACAGTGCTGTAAGGCATTCATGCTCATCACTCTACCACTTTGCTGCCTGATTAGGTGTGAAGCAGACCTAAAACTCTTGATAAAAGTATTAATGAAAAACCAACACAAAATCAAAAAAAAAAAATGTTCACAATCTGTCATTGCAATACAATACATTTTTCTTGAATGATGTCTGCAAAATAAATAGCCAAGCATATCCATGCTCACAACATTTCGATGATTTTAGTAGGTGTTTGAGGCTATCTAAAACCAAGAAAACCAATAGGAGACATTTGTCCATACTGTAAATTAATCCTGTGCTCTTTGAGATCTTCTGAACATGGCATGTGCCAAGGCAAATCAAATGTTATACAAAGCACATTGGACAAAAAAAATATTTTTTTTTTCTCTTAATGATTTAGTGGCGGGACTATAACCTCTTGTCACATGATTCTGTATCACCCACTTCTCCCAGTGAAATGCCAAGGACAGGACTAGGGTAGGAGGCAACCCTGGCCTGGTTTTTTTATCCAGGACCAGAATACCCCTATTCCTTTGCAGTGTCCTATCCAGGACCATGACAAGTGTAGAATAGATGTTCCCAACAATAACTAGTAGCTAGGCCATCCCCCTCAAACACGAGCTAGATAATAAAGGAGACCACCAAAGTATGGAGACAAAATGGCCACTGCAGCCTTTTATTAACAAATACAATTAAATAACACAACCTTCCTTAAAACAGAAACAAAGGAAGAAAGCTTGCTGATCTTTGAAGGCACTAAACACATCTTATTAGTATACTGCGAAAATCCTTTGTATATACTAGGCCCACAGTCCCAACACACCGGAAGAGTAGTCTGGGTCACAAGCCGGGTTGTCAGGAGGCAGGCAGCGAGGTACAGAGCGGCAGGCGGAGAGTAGTCGGGGTCACAAGCGGGGGTCGGTGCAGGCAGAAGATGATGAGAAGTAACAAGCCAGGTCACAGGAAACAGGAAGTCAGATCAAACAGGTCACACAGGAACACGGATACGCTGTAGACAGGACAGCACTTTCTAACAGGAAGCAGGAAGTTTAAATAGAGCTGCTCATTATGGAATTAGAGGCATCCACAAACAAATGCAATTAACCCTTAGCAGTCTTATCTAACATTGCCCCCCCCCCCCCAAGGGGCAGCCTCCGGATGCCCAAACGGGCTAGTTTAGCAGGGTTGTTCTTCTTGAAGGATCGGATGAGTTCATCCACATGAAAGTTATCTGCAGGCTCCCAGGAGTTTTCTTCTGGGCCGTAGCCCTTCCACTTTACTAAGTATTGAATACGGCCTCCTCTCTTCCTACAGTTTAAGATGGATTCCACTTCGAATTCCTCTTCACCGTCTACTAATACTGGTTTTGGAGGGCCTGTCCTCCGTTTTGGAAAAGGGTTAGGGACCGCGGGTTTGAGCAAAGTCACGTGAAACACTGGGTGTACCCGCAGCGAATTGGGTAGCTCCAGTTCATAGGCCACCCTATTGATTCTTCTCCTGATGGGAAAAGGGCCAATGAACCTAGGACCCAGCTTTCTTGATGGGCAAGCCATTCTGAGGTTTGCAGTTGACAACCAGACCTGCTCCCCGGGTTCAAGATTTAATTCTCCGTCTCTTTCGGTCAAAGACTCTCTTATTGTACTCCTGGGTCTTTTGCATGGTTTCTTGAAGCAGCCGGTTGCTTAGTGGCAGAGTGGATAGAGTTGTTGTAAGCAAACTCTGCAAGGGGCAACAACGGGACCCAATCATCCAGTGAGAAAGAGGAAAAACACCGGAGATATTGTTCTAAGGTCTGATTGGTCCTTTCGGTTTGCCCATTCGACTGTGGATGATATGCAGAAGAGAAGGATAGTTCAACCTTGAGTGACTTACATAATGTCTTCCAAAATCTTGAGGTAACCTGCACACCCCGGTCTGAGACAATGTTCGCTGGAACCCCATTTAGTCTTACAATTTCTTTTATGAATACCTCTGCAGTTTCGGGGGCCGAGGGTGTGCCCTTCATGGGTATAAAGTGGGCCATCTTGGTCAAACGGTCGATCACTACAAAGATAGTGGAGTACCCTTGAGAAGGGGGTAATTCTACAATAAAGTCCATAGCTATCATCTTCCATGGTCTCTCCGGAACTGGAAGCGGGTTCAGAAGACCCCAGGCCCTGGCTTTGCTGCTCTTGTTCTGTATACAAGTCACATAAACTCTACAGTCTCTTTCAAACTGGGGCCACCAGAAAGTACGCTGCAAGAGATCAATTGTTTTAAGAGCCCCAAAGTGCCCTGCCAGTTTATGGTCATGGCATTGTTCGAGTACCGCTGTGCGTAGTTCCTCAGGCACAAAGATTTTGTCGTCATGCCAGAGTAGCCCCTCCTTGGCCTGTAGTGAGGTGTCCAAAAGGTCGGTGTATCCCGTTGAAGCCCGCTTGATTCGTGCCATGAGATCTTCCTGCATCAGTAGGAAGTTTCCAGAGGGAAGTATTGTGTCAGAAGGTATAGGGTCTCCAGGTTTGCAGAACATGCGCGAAAGCGCATCGGGTTTTGTATTCTTTGATCCTGGCCTATACGTAATATGCAGAGAGAACCTCGAAAAGAAGAGTGCCCATCTGGCCTGCCGTGGCTTCAGCCTCTTAGCTGCTCATAAGTATTCGAGGTTCTTGTGGTCAGTATAAACCAAGATCGGATGTGTAGCCCCTTCCAGGAGGTAGCGCCATTCCTCAAGTGCTGACTTGATGGCCAGAAGCTCTCTGTCCCCTACATCATAGTTTCTTTCAGGTACGGTTAGCTTGCGGGAGAAGAAAGCAACAGGGTGGAGTAGGGCCTTTGTGCCTTGTCTTTGAGAAAGCACTGCTCCCACTGCCGTTTCTGAGGCGTCCACTTCAAGGACGTAGGGGAGAGCTGAGTCGGGATGTTTAAGGACAGGTGCAGATGTAAACACCTTCTTGAGGGTCTCAAAAGCTGCCTGTGCCTCGGGGGACCAGCAAAACCGGCTTTTCTGTTTGGTCAACTGTGTAATAGGTGACACGATAGCCGAAAAACCCTTAATAAATTTCCTATAGAAATTAGCGAATCCGATGAAACGCTGGATTCCCTTTTTGTCGGTCGGCACCGGCCACTCCAGGATGGCTGAAACCTTCTTGGGGTCCATCTTGATGCCAGAAACTGAGATGACCAATCCCAGGAACTGAATGCTCCTGCGTTCGAACTCGCATTTTTCGGGCTTGGCATAAAGCCCGTGCTGACGGAGTCGGGTCAAAACACACTTGACGTGTTGACGGTGCTCCTCCAAAGTTGGGGAGAAAATCAGGATGTCATCCAAATACACGATAACGAATAGGTCTAGGCAGTCTCTGAAAATATCATTAACTAAGTGCTGGAACGTGGCGGGCGCATTACAAAGCCCGAATGGCATCACTAAGTATTCAAAATGGCCGAACCGGGTACGGAAGGCGGTCTTCCATTCGTCGCCCTCCCGGATTCGGACCAAATTATAAGCTCCACGGAGATCCAGCTTGGTGAAGATAGTGGCCGTGCCTAACCTCTGAAACAATTCAGGCACCAGCGGAAGCGGATAACGATTCTTTACCGTGATGTTGTTTAATTCCCGATCATCGATACAGGGCCGTAAGGAACGGTCCTTCTTTTCCACAAAAGATACCCGCTCCTGCGTGGATGGCCGGATGAACCCCTTTTTTAGGTTGTCATCGAGGTAGATTTTGAGAGCTTTTAGCTCTAGTTCTGTCAAGGGGAAGATTCTTCCAAAGGGGATCTCTGCCCCAGGGAGGAGCTCGATAGGGCAGTCATAGCGCCTATGAGGAGGAAGGAGCTCAGCCCCCTTTTTGTTAAAGACGTCCAGAAAGGCATGGTACTCCGGGGGGACCAACTAGCAGGGATCAGGTTCAGGGTCAGAGTTCAAACCTAGTAAGGTAGGAGTCGTGTCAGGCGCCTCTGGCCGACAGTGTTGGAGGCAGTAGGGGGATCGGAATTGCATTCTTCCTGTAACCCAGTCAATGCTGGGATTGTGTGCCCGTAGCCATGGCAGGCCCAGAATAACAGGAAACAGTGGTGATGCAATTGCCTCCAGTCGGAGCAGTTCTTGGTGGCCATCGGGCATAGTGGCTAACAGTGGAACAGTTTCCTGGGTGACCAGACCAGATTTCAAAGCGGTTCCATCAGCCAGGTGCACCATCAAACCGCGGGCCTTGGTTTGTAACGGAATCTGGTGCTGAGCGGCAAATAGCAAGTCAATAAAGCAACTACATGCTCCAGAGTCCACAATAGCAGAAACTGTAATGTTCCCTCCAGGAAGTTGTAGCGAGAGAGACACAGCGATGTGGAATGGGTTGCTGGGTGGGGCTGGTGCTACAGCTGTAGCGTTGGTGAGGCATCTGCGTTGCTTGGCCGGGCAGGACCTCACATAATGTCCGGCTCCGCCACAGTATAGACAAAGGTTGCTATACTGCCGGTGTTGTCGCTCTTCAGGAGTGAGCATAGAGCGAGGTGGCGCCCGGCCGGACCGGACCTCTCCGATACGTTCCCTTAAACGCCGGTCTATTTGAATGGTCAAGTCTATAAGACCGTCCAGGGAGCTTGGAACACCAATTCGTGCTAGTTCGTCCTTCAGGGACTCGGAGAGCCCAACACGAAACTGGTGCCGGAGGGCGGCCTCATCCCAGCCATTGTCAGAACTCCAGCGCCTGAACTTGGAGACATAATTCTCTGCGGGTTCATGCCCCTGTTGCAAAGCATGCAGTGCGGCTTCTGCGGTGGCCGTCTGGTGAGGGTCCGCATAGAGC
Source organism: Glandirana rugosa (assembly GCA_018402905.1). Classification (NCBI taxonomy): domain Eukaryota; kingdom Metazoa; phylum Chordata; class Amphibia; order Anura; family Ranidae; genus Glandirana; species Glandirana rugosa. Next base: position 50,342 of record BLSH010000513.1, read on the forward strand.
AGGAAAAAGGAGGTGAGGTCATTCAAAGATGTCGCCTTCCGTTCCAGGAGGCGATGAGCCCAGGATTGTGGTTCTCCCCGCAACAGGGATATCACAAGACCCACCTTGGTGGCTTCACGAGCGAACGTGCGTGGCTGAAGGGTGAAATATAATTCACACGCACTCCGGAAAGCCCGAAACTTGCTGCGATCCCCCGAGAACCTCTGAGGTGTGGGGACCTCGGGCTCCGGAAACATCTCAGCTGTGATCGTGGCCATGGTAGGAGATGAGAGTTCCTGTACACTTTCCTCCAAACTTTGGTAACCCTCTTGCAAGGTCTGGATGGCCTGTGTGAGGCCGGTCAGATGTTGGCAGAGTTGGTCCGTCGGAGAGGGTCCCTGCATAGACTCAGGCATGGCTGTCCTGTACTGTCACGTACCTGGTGGTGGAGTCTGTTGTGCAGGGAACAACCTCTCTTACTATCCTGACTCACGGACCCCTGGAAGTGGGGACAGGGAGCCCGGGAGTACAGGGCGGCACGAGGGCTTTAGCAGAGTGGCTGATGCTGATGCAGGAGTCTTGCAGCAGTTTGGTTGAAGGTTAGCGTTAGCCACTGGTGGTCTCCAGCGGAGGGGCCAGGAGCCCGTGCAGTAGATGGAGGGATGATAAGAGGCAGGCCGGGTCGTCAGGAGGCGGACGGTGCAGGACCAAGGGGGCAGGCGAAGAGTAGTCGGGGTCACAAGCCGGGTTGTCAGGAGGCAGGCAGCGAGGTACAGAGCGGCAGGCAGAGAGTAGTCAGGGTCACAAGCGGGGGTCGGTGCAGGCAGAAGATGATGAGAAGTAACAAGCCAGGTCACAGGAAACAGGAAGTCAGATCAAACAGGTCACACAGGAACACGGATACGCTGTAGACAGGACAGCACTTTCTAACAGGAAGCAGGAAGTTTAAATAGAGCTGCTCATTATGGAATTAGAGGAATCCACAAACAAATGCAATTAACCCTTAGCAGTCTTTTCTAACACCGGCGTCTGCCCCGCATGTAGATTTGGGGGCTGGATTGGGGGGGGGCAGCGAAACTAATGGATGGACGGGCCCCAACTAATCGCCATGGCAATTTTTCAGATAGAGAAGCATAGTTGCCCGATGTCCCTCTTTCTGCAGGACAGTCCCTTTTGAATGAACCCTTCGAGTTCGAATTCTTGCACCCAAGATGAAGGTTAGCACCAATAAGCAGGTTGTACGTGTCTCTTTTCAATGGATAATATTCATGTTTGGCTTGAATAAAGTTTTTTATCTATTCTTAGTCATGTGCACTGATTTCCATTGCCTCCCATGTTTAAGTAATGTTTGGGTACATTGATGACATGTGGATAGAAGCAATGGCCATGTTGCCCTAAGCAAGCACTTTGTTCTGTATGTGCAGTTTCTATTGTGTTCTAGAAATTAGCTGTATCCTTGGTGATTACTGTGATGGACACAGAGCCTTTTCTTTTCCCAAGGACAATGGCTGAAAGAACTGCAAAGTAACCTATAGTGGGGAAAATCTATTACGCCATGATAACTATTGAAAAGCAGGCAGTGAGTGGTTAATGCACATGCATTTAGTTTTCCATAAATGGCTTTCAGCCCCAAGCCAGAGCCCGAAGCTGCCATTTTCTGCCTCTGGGATGATCATGAAGATGGGAGAGGTACGTGGATGTCTCTGTTGGTGCCGGTAATCCACTAAATGTTTAAAATAAAAGCGTATTTAAAAATGTGTACCAGATAAAATGGCAAACTAGTGCTCCATGACACTTTAGCTCCCTTTGCTTGCAAATGTAGAATAGGTAATATGTAGAGCGGTTTGACATTGTGGGAAAACCTTGTCTTTCTATGCTACCCATCGCCTGCTGTTTTGTTTCAGATGCTGATATACTGTAGGCAATGACCTTCTCAAGCCAGTCTGTATGGACAATATGGCGACTTGCTGACTTGGCAGAATCTAGAGACAACTTAAAGCCGTATTAAACCCAAAACCAAAAATGTAATATATTGCAGCTTACCAATCATTAGATGTGGTGGCTGCATTCATTTTATTTTTTTAGACAGCAGATTTAGATACACTAACAAATTGAAGCCAAACTCCAGCTCCATAGTTTATAATCAGTTACAGCAACTGTTTTATTTTCCTTTTTGGAATAAAGACATGAATACATAAAAGCTGATCATTGTAAGCACCCCTGCCCTTGTTAAATGGCTTGTCTCATCTCTGTAACTGATACATTCGCTGGAGCGCTTGTTCTTTTGAAAAACAGGCTTACTATCTGGATCACCAGATGAAAATAGAAAGAAAACCTAAAGAAAACAAATGCAGTCAACGCATCTAATAATTGGAAAGCTGCGATATAATACATTTTTGTTTTTGGGTTTAACCCCTTTGCGACTGCACGATGGCTACAGCACGGCCACACTTTGCTGGGAGGATGTCATATGACGTCCTCCCATGCTCACGCTGCCTGCGCGCCCCCTGCAGCACGCATTGGCAGTGATCTGTGATCACAGATCGGGGTAAAGAGCCAATCACGGCGGCTCTTTACCACGCGATCAGCTGTGTCCAATCACAGCTGATCATGGATGTAAACAGGATTTGACAGTTATCAGCAATCCTTCCTTCATGCTGACAGCGAGTGAGGAGAGGAGAGCTGAAAACTGGCAAATGCACACGGGGGACATCTACACTAATTATCAGTGCATCCCCAACAGTAGAGGAGGAGGAGGTGTTGGACAGCTGCAACATTGGACTGATAGTGTAGTTTATACATGTGAGTATGTGTTTTTTTTTCATTTCCACACTTTTCTTTAAATAGACCAGAAAAAGTTAGTTGCCCAATCAACTTATATCTAGCAGGGGAATGGGGCATCCAAGTGGGCAGTTGAACGTTTATGAATAAGACAATTAGAGTATCCTTTTTTTTTTTTTTTTGATGGATATAAAAATGTGAAAAGACACATGCAGTATTGATATATTTCATAACTGCCTTTTAAGGAAACCAGAGTCTCCCTAAAAGTGTACTTCAAGCTAGCAGAGCTAAATTTTGGTTGTTAAAGCCTTGCACTGCTCACCACATCATTGTTGACTCTTGTTTTGATGCACAGATTAAAAATTTAGAAATGGCTTTTTGCTGCATTAGTCAAAGTTTCGAGAAGCCATTCTGAATTTGCTGTTTCAGCTTGCATAGTACAGAGAAGGTCAAGGTATAAAGTAGACCTTGCATAAAAAATGCAAGGTCCGCTTATGTTGCACCCATATGAAAAAAAAATAAAATAGGGGAATGCCAGCTTCCAGCAGGCTCATCTAAGGTGAGGGGGATGTCACTAGGCCTTTTCTTGAGATCCTGAAAGCCCTAAAGGAGTCTAAGTGATTAATTTATAACTATGCTTTTACACACTGCGGCCCATCCAATTCATAAAATTGGATATGTCACAGTGTGTAACTGATGAAGCTCCATGGAGCAATTGTATACAAATGAAGGGAAGTGCCCTTTCGACAGTTGTCCCTAGAACAGGTGCTCCCATTGTTAGATTCCCCCTCACCTATTGTTCTGGGGACATATCTAAAATTAATTTCCCCCAACATGTTTTTCTTGGTGACCGTGATCACTAGTACAAATAGAGGGGTGAATGTCCCCAATGGGGAGTTTTGGTTGATGTGGCCCCCATGAATATTCAGTTATGTTTGGCAAACCATTTTATCGAAGTTGGAAATTAATGTTTCTTTCAGTACTGTTGCTGTGTTATATGTAGCGGGTTCCCTGCGGGCCCGCATCTCCATCTGGCCACAGCCAGGATTATACAGGCTCTCAGGGAGAGAGAGTCTATCAGCTCCTGAGAGTCTCCCTCTCCTCCTCCTTACTGTGCAGTGAGGAGACACACACACACACGTGTACACACACACACCTGCACACTCTGCTCCCTCCCCTGCTTCTTTATTGGCAGGGAGGAAGGAGCCAATCATCAGCCAGAGCTGCTGCAGCAAATGATTGTGAGACATGTAGTCCTTAACACAAACGGCCCAATAGTTTTCTATGGGGGCAGGACTACACACCCCTGCATGCTTTGGAGATAAAGCAGAAAAGGACATTAGGGTCTGACTGGGAGCTAGTCAGACAACACGAGGCAGAGGAGAAGACCAGACCTGGGGAGAGGTGTTGCCTCCCAGGTTGGCATACCATTCTTGCCAGTCATCTACGGCTAGTTGGGGGACATCTTGCCCGAGAGGGGAATCCCAGGTGCATTTCCAGACATACCTGCACTGAAAGCATGAAGCGTTCAGTTGTGAAGTAGCCACCTGAAGAGCCTGCCTGTTCCAGGATGTTTTGCTTGGGCCTTGACTGCAGGATTGGGCACTTGCCCATTTGCAGGAAACGAGACACTGCACGCAGACAGCGTTGTTATTACTTTGCCCACACTTGCCAGAACCTGGGTCACACTGATTCCTTGTTAAGCAGTCAGTGTCTGTCCTGTTATCCAGGCACTGGCAGAATACTGCATTTACACTCTACTGAATAGAAGTTTAAAGTGCACCAACTAAAGTGGCTAGCTAAAGACTCAAGGCCTTCTCCAACAAAGGTTATTGCGGCCATGCGGACATGAACACATGCCCAGGGCACAGTATATGTGATGCATGAGCGGGGTTGTCTGTCTTGGGAGTTTGGTCATTGACCACTGAACTGAGCGTTTATAATTGTGGGCCTGTGGTGTCAGGGGACAGAAGAGAGCGGTCTGACATAAGTGAGGATCATTCCTCTGCTCTCCTCCTGCCTGGACTCATAAAGCCAATTCAAGTAAAGAGGTGACCAATCCGTTATATAGTTTTCTATCTTGTGATCTGTTATTATTAAACTGTTCCCCTCTGCTCTTGGGGTTATTCGCTGTTTTGGAACCCCCTGAAAGCAGCCTGACCGTACCAATAAGTTATATTGCTCTTGATCTTCAGTCATTACTCTTCAGTTAATTTACTTGAAATATGCTAATATTGTCTTACCACTTCACAGAGATTTCACAGTAAAAACAATTTTGGTGTTTTACTATAACTTGTGTCTGTGATCACTGTGCTTGCACTTACACTATTGCCAGGTGTGCCTGAAGGGCTGAGACTGTTCTTGGGGTTGAGCGGTACTGTAGAGAACCAAACATACTCGAGCAGCTCCTTTGGGGGTAGCGCTAAATATATTTCTATGTCTTGCTGCTGTATTGTTCTCCAGTCTGTTGCAGCATAGACCCAGCCTGGCTAATAGGAGCCATGCTCTTCTTGTGGTCTGTCTGAGCACTGAACAAATATCCCTCCATATGTCTTTGCAGGTATGCGTAGTTTAAGCCATCTGGGTGCAGTATTTACTTAAGCGATGACCTCTGTACAGAATAGTTTTCTCTAAGCTGTACAATTGTTTTGTATCCACAGTGAGGTAGATGAAATTACCATTATTTACATTTACATTTGCGACTTATCATGTGCCATTGTGCCTCTACAGTAGACAATGGTATATGCATTGATTGTAAGGGACTTATGTGTGAAAGGATCAGAGTGCAGTGCTAAAGCCCAATCATTTAATTTTTTGTAAATATACCTGTCGCACCCTAGGGGCCTGCTTCAATACTGGGCACTTCACCCCCTTCATGCCCAGGCCAATTTTCAGCTTCCAGTGCAGTCACACTTTAAATGACAATTGCGCAGTCGTGCAACACTGTAACCAAATGACATTTTTATTATTTTTTTCGCACGAATAGAACTTTCTTCTGGTGGTATTTAAAGTATAACTATCCAAAACTAAAAAAAAAAAAAAAAAAAAAAAAAAA
>BLSH010000513.1:67317-86884 GCA_018402905.1 Glandirana rugosa
CCCCCCCCCCCCACCACCAAACGGTGGGGGTTCTTTTTTTTTTTTTTTTTTTTTTTTTTTTTTTTTTTTTTCTTGGGGGTGGCAAACCACCACCCCCCCCCCCCGTTGGATGGTCGGTCGGGGGCACACCCCCATTATCCCCTCCCCGACACTTACCCCATCAGTTGCGGGCGGCAGCCGGGTTCCTGCGGGCAGCTGGCAGATTGCGGGCAGGGAACGGGTTGCGGACTCTGGCGGGCTTCTACGGATGGGCTCCTGTGTCTTCTATGTAACACAGCAGCTTCCACCCTCCTTCTCCTAGGCATCCAATAGGATCGCCTGGTCTTTCAGCCGATCGGGTGACGGGTCTCAGACCCACTTCCTGATTGGCCGGGAGGAGGATAAGTGTGGCGATAGAAAATATTCATTCGCTAGTGTCACACAACTGGGTGGGATCAGGGCACAGTGCTCTGTGCCCCGAGCCCACCTTTTTTTGAAGCCAATTAGAGCCCCCGGCTCTAATCACATGCGTAAAAAAAAAACACTCCCCGCCCCCCCCCCATTGGAGTCCATAGTCCGGTGCCCTGCTATGTACATCAGGGGGCTGGACGCATGGATGGGGGGGCGCCGCCCATGCACCTTTAATGAATGGGCCGCCGCTGATCGGACTGATCACTCCTGTGTCCAATGATAACTAAGCTTAGTAAACCGTGTTTACTATGCTTCAGTTTATGAAAGAACAGCAGCCTCTGTCTCCTGTTCATTAATCTTCAGAGGCTGCAGAGAAAGGAATTGAAGAATCTGTGTCCTCCATTCCTTTCTCTGTCTAAAAGTTGAGATGCCGGGTGTCAGTTTCTCACAAATGCCCCCCTCCAACAGCGTTGTAAAAAAAAATAACAAATTGTAAAAAATGTATTTAAAAAGTTGTGAAAAATAATTAAAAAAATTAAGGGCTCCTTCACACAGGTTCTCTGACCCATACAGTGTGAATGAGCAGTTTGTGTGAATGGATCCCCCTGTTAACTCTGAGGATGCAGCGGCTGTATGATGTGCAGGTGTGGGTGAGTGGCCCTGAATACATACTGTCTGTGTTGGGGCCATACACCTGCACCCATGTATGTCTCAAATTAGGACCTGAGAATGAGAAACACCTGCGTCCCCATAGCATAACACAGGCTGCTTGCACACAGCTCCAGCTACATTTAAAGAAAAAGCAAAAAACGGTATTCTTAGTGAAAATATTCTGTTGATATATTGGGGGAGGGGGGCTCTGCCAGGCTGTATGGGGCCCCGTGATTTCAGCACCCTGCAGGCCTGGTCAGCTTGGTTCCAACTTTAACAGCTAACAAAGAGTTTTCAGATAAGTGATACAGGGGTTCTAGAGATCTACAGTAGATCACTTTTATAGGGTGCTGAAAGTCTAGCTCCCCTTCCCCTGTCAGCTGCGCCTGCAGTGGTTCCCAGGCTCTCCCGTTCCTCCTAGGAGCCTGAGACTGCAAAAAAATGCAGTGTGCATTAACGTGTGCAAAAATGTAAAAAATTGACCCAGTGGGCAAGTGGTTAATGAGAGTATTTACGGAAAAGAAGAAAAAATGTATATGCAATTTTGTCAAAATGAGAAAACATATGGGAAATTTCAAAATGAGGGTAAAGGTCCAATTTAACTTTGCTAATGTCTTTTAATCCTTTGGTAATTTTAATTTACTGTGTTCTAAAGCAGGCTTTTGATCTCTAGTGATATTAGTTGGGCATGCAGAAGTTGCTCTAGCGCTAGCCTAAAGTGGCTTGTGATTTGCTACAAAGTTAGTGTGGCAGTCTGATCAGTGGAAGAGAGGAGACTGTGGAAATGCTTCCCCCTGCATGCAGTACACTAATTACATCATTTCCACCTAGTCAATGCTACTAGACTGGAGCTCAAGGACCACATTTAAATTATGTTAAGTGGAGCTTTTCTTTTTTTTTTTTTTTAGTATGCGTGTGAGTCTGTGTTGGGTTATGGTTGTATGTGTGGTAGTTGCGTTGTATTACCTTTTCTGTTTTATTTTTTTTGTTATTGGCTGATACGGATTGCCAAGATATACAGTGCAGCTAATTGTCAGGGCTGGGTTTTTAGCAGCTCTTCTCAGGCTGCTCAGCTGTCAGATAATTGTCAGCACTCATTGATTCCTTAGTGGCTCACCTGGTTATCCTTATCTGCTCGTCAGTCCCACCTACAGCCAGCCCCTTCTGGCTATTTAAACTCCCTTGTTCATTCCTTTCCTGCCTTCGCCTGGTCAACATATCTGGAGTTTCTCTGCTGTGTTCCTGTGAAAGACTTTGCCTGGCTGACGTCCCTTCTGGTTCCTGATCTTGTTCTTCTGCCTCCGACTACGCTGATCTCTGGTTTCCTGATTACTGGCTTATGTTTTGACCACGTTTACTGAATTGTACCATTTTTTACCATTACATTAAAAGGTGTGATATTTACTGCATTTCTGTATCAGTTTGATTCATGGTTCCCTGACACTGATCCTGCCTAACCCTATTATAGGTTGGAATGTGATATTTTAGGAACGGTATGTAGCGGGTGCCCCGCTATTTCTGCGGTTTTTGCTAAGCGGCCGCTGTAGATAGACATGCTCTTATAGAAGGGACAAATGCACCTGTCAGCCCCTGTGGTAGAACTTCTCCCCCTCCTTGTTTCACAGTCTGAACTTCATGTAATGTGTGTAGAGTAACACAGAATGGTCAAGTTACACTGCCTGTCTCCTGTGTTTCTGTGTGCATAGAGAGAAAGCCAATAGAAGAAGCAGTTACAGGAGCCAATCAACTGGACTTTAACAAGCTGCAAAGCATTCTGGAATATGAAGTCCCTTTTACTAGACGTCCCCATAGCTTTGTATGGAGTATGGAACTACAATCCCATGCATGCTCTGGTAGAGAGGAGGAGAGAGACTCCATCTTGATTGTCTGGGGAGAATTCAGTGAAAGTGTGGGAGAGGAAGAGAAAAGACCTAAGAGAGGGGTGCTGCCTCTTGGGGATCCAGCTTGAGAGAGAGAGAGGATCCCAGGTGCACATCCAGGCTCACCTGCACCGACAAAGAAGCGTTCCAGTGTGAGGTGACCAATCGCCATAACAAAAGCTTGCCTGTCCCAGGAAGTTCGTTTGGGCCTTGATCGATCGCAGGATTCGGTGAGGGGGCTCTTGCCCATTTGCAGGAAACAAGGACACTGCACAGACGGAGTTATATCGAACCCTGTATACAGACATCATTACTGGTAGTCATTTTGCTGACTCTTGTAGTGCATCAGGATACAAGGCCATTTAAGTCAAAAGACACTGTATACAGATGTCATTGTCCTTGCACCCTGTTGAAGAAAATCTTGCATTCTTCACTTACATTTCTGAATAGTAGGCCCCGATAACATAACTGCCCCGGATCATTACGTGCACCAACGAGAGTGGCTAGCTGAAGATGCCAAAACTTATTTAACTTCAACGAGGCTGAAGTTACAATTACCATACAGCCTCACACTCCTATATACAGGGCTCTGTATATGTAGTGAGTGTGTGGGACAGCCTATTTAGAAAGTTAAGATATTGACTGTTGATTTGAATATAGTGTTTGTTATTGGGCCTGTGGTGTCAGGAGACAGAAGAGAGGGATCTGACATAGAGAGGCTCAGTCTTCCACTCTCCTCCTGCCTGGACTCTTAGAGCCAAACTTGAGTAAAGGTAACCAATCTGGTATAGATTGCCATTTTTGTGACTTTGTTGTTAAAGGGTTTGCTTTGCTCTTGGAGTTATTCTAAGGTTCTGAATCCCCCGAAAGCAGCCTAAATGTACTATTGAGCTATATTGCTTATAACTTCAGTTAATGTTCTTCTATTGTATTCCTTGAACATATTGCCAATGGTTATTCCACAGAAATACTGCGGTAAAGACCATTTCTGTGTTTTATAATAAGGTGTGTGTTTCTCATTGATCCTTGGACTCACACTATTGCTAGGTGTGCCAGAGGGGACTGAGGCTGTTATTGGGGCTGAGAGGCAGAGTAAAGGACTGAACATGCGTAAGCGGCTCCTGCGTGGGTAGCACTACCCGTATAACATGTATTACCCTGGTTCTTACTATTACAGCACTCTTCGCAGCCAACATTAATGTTCTCACTTTGCTTTGCATGGCAATTGTTTTGCTCTGTTTTTGTATGTTACAATATAAAAAAACTTAAAGCGGAGGTCCGGGCTAAAAAAAAAAATTAAAAGTCAGCAGCTACACATACAGTAGCTGCTGACTTTTAATATTAGGACACTTACCTGTCCTGGACTCCAGCGATGTCGGCACCCGCCGCCGATCTTCGGATCGGGGGACGGGTGCAGCCGCTTCCATCGCGGGTAAGGGAACCCGGACGTGTAAGCAGTACAGCTTCACGCCGGGCACCTTACCGCGCATGCGCGAGCTCTGCCACGCTCTGCTACTGGCCAGGCGGCCAGTAGCAGAGCGAGCAGGGAGGAGGGAGCCGGCTTCTGACGTCATCTGCCGCGTCCGCCGGCCAGAACTCCCGGAAGTGTGGAAAAGGACACCTGTCTAAAGACAGGTGTCCTCTTCCCCCTCCCCCCCGAAAGGTGCCAAATGTGACACCTGAGGGGGGGAGGAATCCAACCAGCGGGAGTTCCACTTTAGGGTGGAACTCCGCTTTAAACACCTTTAAAAAAGTAGAGCTTTTTTTTTAGAAAAGTAATGCTGCTGTACATTGACATGTCAGGAAGTTATTCATGCAGGCTCATAAAATTATTAAAAGGTCAGTTTTAATGCTGAACTGGGCGTTTATTTACACGTCTTTTAGGACATGATGTAAATTGTGTTCAGTTCTCGGTTATGGCCCAAAGACTCTCCGTTTTCACTTTAATCAAAATACAAATGGTAAAAGCTGTTTCCTGAAACTGTGCTCGGGGTCCAGTAATTTAGTGTGTAGACAGAAGCCAGGTGCTTGTGTCTGACATGTCTTGGAATTGCTTTTCTCCTTCTCTATTTTTGTGGAACTCCAGAAAATGCTCTTCCTGCCTGGCCGGCTCTGCTGTAATTTTCAGTGTCTGTAGAGCATTTTGATGTTCTTATACCTTATAATTACCCCTCTTTCAATACTGTACACAAGGGATAACTGATGTAAGTTAAAGCAACGCTGCTTGACAGATTTACTATCCCTCCATGGATTTAACAGATTCCTTTGCTTTATGAGAGAGCACATCCTTTGGGAAGCCGAACAGACGAGCAAAGTGGTCTAACTGCTCTTAGAGTTTATGAGGTTAATTACTGGTGTTTGACTCAATGTTTATGCCCAAAAGACTGCAACAGTGAAGTGTTAGCTTCTCCCTTTCTCTTGGGAATATTTCAGTAAGGGGGGGGGGGGTCAATTTTTCTTTAACATTTTTTTTTTTTTCGTTCCCCACCTACCAAATACAAATCGGGATTGCAGTGTCAATTCCAAGACATAGAACATGGGTTTACAGGTGACACATCGGCGTAATACTACTGTACTTATAAGCCATGGCTGTTAGGAAAGCCTTTGTGTTGAAGTAAAGACTAAGAGCATAAATATAAAAAATTGTTCTTGCAAAGCAAAAACAAATGAGAGAGTGGGACTTTAAATGAAGCACGTGGGGGATACAAGGTAGACTGATGGATATAATAAAAATTGTTTATTGATGTATAATAAATTTGTGCTATTGCAAATAATCACATACAGGTAATGAATCAATCATCAATGCGTATGGTCACATCCAAACAATGGATGAAAGTATCAACATAGACAATTATACAAAGTCATAATATTAGGTAAAATTGGTAATTAGCACAGTATGTAGCCCCCATCCACCAAATTCAGGTATATACAGACTGGTACAGCTTGCGGACGCTGTGAGCGGGTGGTGCGGTGTGTGCCGAGTGGCTTTCTGTCCAGTGCTTGGCGCCTCCCCACCGCTTTGCTTCCGCGTGCGTGGCGTTGGTGGGGGGCGGGTCAGCGGAGCCTACATTAGGCGTCGCCCTTGGTGGATTCGGGCGTCCTGTTCATGCACCACATGCCAACAGATGCAACACGATGACAGCCTTTCATGTTTGCAGGTATTCCAAACATCACTCTCACTGGTCCCCCACCTACATTAATGGTTCATTCTATTTTGGTTCATGGGTCTCTTTCTTCCCTCATCTTTGTCACTGGCTATTTTCCAAACTTCCCCTTCCTTCCCCTATTAGATCTTTTCACTGACTGGGTCCCTCTGACCCTTCTATGTTGTGCACATTCAGCCCTTCTTTTCCATATGCTCATCCCTATTCATCTGCTTTTTCTATTTGTTTTTCCTCCTTTCCCATACCATGCGCCCATCACATGTACACTAGTTACTCACTCACCCCCATTTTTTCACGGCTCACAGCAACCACCTGTCACCATTCTTGGGTTCATATCCACTACAGTGATGCCCTCACCCACCTGGGGCGCTGCCAGTGTGGGGCTCCTGCCGTTCCTGCCCCCTGCCACAGCTTCCGGCCCTGATGCCCCCTGGGTGGTTCTCTTGTCCCAACGAATTACCACTATCAATCGAGTGTTGTAAGTTGGATGTTTAGCTTCTGTAGGGGTATACACTCCCAATTTTCTATATTACTAACTTTGAATTTTACAATAACTCCTCTAGATTCAACACGAGCCTGCTCCTGATGAGTGGCCACGAAACGCGTAGAGCTACCAGCTGCCATGTGTCACGTAATATATGCGTTCTCATTTTTTGATCATATGACTTACCTTCTCTATAGGAATAGAGAGGTTCTAGGTCATGCAGCTTATACTGTGTATATGTTTGTACCAGTCTGTATATACCTGAATTTGATGGATGGGGGCTACATACTGTGCTAATTACCAATTTTACCTAATATTATGACTTTGTATAATTGTCTGTGTTGATACTTTCATCCATTGTTTGGATATGACCATACGCATTGATGATTGATTCATTACCTGTATGTGATTATATGTAATAGCACAAATTTATTATACATCAATAAACCATAAACAATTTTTATTATATCCATCAGTCTACCTTGTATCCCCCGCGTGCTTCATTTAAAGTCCCACTCTCCCATTTGTTTTTGCTTTGCAAGAACAATTTTTTACATATGTTAGGGATGGAAGCAGATGGCCTTACCAGGTCATGACTAAAATCCCAATATAAGTAATAAATATCCCATATAAAGTCCCAATTTTTTTCCCCCTTTCCTGTCCTTTATATTTATAAGAGCATAAATGCTTTTTATTTTTCTTCTAAGGCAAGGTTTCTCAACCAGGGTTCCTCCTGAGATTGCTAAAGATTTCCCATCGTCGCTGACAACCAATACCAAGGGGTCATTTTTTTTCACTAACCACCAACGTAAGGGGTCACTTCTACACTGGCCACTAATGTTAGAGTGGACGCAAACTATAATCCTTTTTTTTTTAGCAGGGATCAAGGAGAACCTGAAAATTATTTCAAGAGTTCCTCAGTGGTAAAAGGTTGAGAAACGCTGCTCCAAGGTGTTGTTGGGTTTACTTTCAGAGTATACATTATATGAAACTTGATTTTTTGAGATTATAAAAACACTTATTCAGCTAGGAAAACAAAAATTATTTCACACCGGGTTTTGCCTAAAACACCTTCATATTCCAACTTCAAATGTTTCAATTATTGCTAGTTGCTCAGTGCATCAAACTCAGGATCACTGCTAGTATTTCAAGCTGTTTGCCTTTCTGTGCAAAACAAGATAGTGGGGAACAGGCAAAAACAGCATGACTGTCTTCAATGATCCTAAAGTAGATCTCCAACTCAAAAATTGAGGATTTGCTATCTTATAGAGAAAATTGGAAAGGAATTGTGCCTAAGCGGCACCCTGAAAAATGTACCCTGTGATTTTGAATACCTTCTGTACACTACCTTTGCCTAGGTTTCGCTTTCACACTCCTAGCTGTACATCTGCTGTAAGATGATACTGTATATCATTATTACCTTGGACTATTCATACAATAATTGGAGAGATTTGCTCAATACTGTGCTAATCGCTGTTCTCCTTGCTGGAGAGGAAACTATACCTGAGGACCTGCAGTGCAAGGATCCCCTGCTTTTATGCCATTAACCCCTTGGCACTTGCTCCTGCCGGCCCTTTAAGGGCTTTGGACTTCCGGGAGGGTGGGCAGGCTTATGGCCATGTAACCGCTGTGACAACCAATCAGCAACCAGCGACCGGGAGCTTTCTGTGAGCCGCCTTATCACTGTGGAGCGGGAGCACGCAGGACGCACACTCTCGGCAGAGCTCTGTTGGTGCTATTGCACGCAAATATTAGGCCCCTCAGTGCCAAGGCCCAGCTGCTGAGAATCCACATATTTGCATGCGTGCGGTACCAACAGGTTAATTCTGTAGATCTGTTCTTCTTCCACCACTTCCACTGCTTCTTGATTATAGCCCCAGCATCATGAGAACACCAGTCAGCAGGAAGACAGGGGCAGCTGTGACATGAGTAAGCAAAGGCCTACCTTTACCAACATAGACGCCTTCAGAGTGTAGTACAAAGCATGATAGATCAGTTATGAGGAAAGATCAGACACAGGTAGACCACAGACAATACATTGACTAGTCTTTTTTTGCCCTCTGTCCGCCTTTTTTTTGTTTTTTTTGTTTTTTTTTTGTGGGGGGTTAAAGAAGTGTGGGTACACATATAATGATAAACCTACTGCAAAGCTAATTGGGCCATGTGTAGGCTGTGATTGACATGTTGTTGCCCCTCCCAAAAAAAATGACCATTATGGGATTTACTTTTCACTGTCTTTCATTAAAACAGAACTGTTGACTCCCCAGCCTTTAATTCCTTAAATTGTGCTGTTGCAATAGAACCTTGTGTGTAGCATTTACTCTCTCCAGAGCTGCTAATACAATAATACAGTAATTCCAAAAGAATCATCAGGCAAGCATTTATGTGCTGTAGTGTCTTTATATGTGGTGTACTGTCTTATATGTCCTTGGGGACAAGGTTAACACTTTCCAAAATTAAGGTTTTAATAATGAAAAGGTCAAAATTGGTGCAAATAAAATATTTACAGAAAAAGGGTGTTTCAAAGAAATAAAGACAATATGCAGCAACTGAGTAATAAGACAGAGTGAGAAAAGAATACTTGCGCAATGTCCTGGGTTGAACAGAGTTTGGTCGATAAGCCAAGGGTTAATGTTCCTGGTTTGATGATGAAAGAGAACTGCCCAACTGTCCTTGGCATCTTCCTTTTCTTTGGGATCAAAGGGGTGTTGACCGATAGCCTCTTGACCAATTGAGCTTTGGAGGGTTGGTCGCTGGGAGGTCCCCACTTCATGACCATGTCCCAGGTACAGTTTGTGATAAATATTCATTATGGATGGGCCAAACACTCCCTGGTTCGGTTCGCACCAGAACATGTGAACAGACAAAACATTTTTGCAAACATTCAAACCCTATTAAAGTCTATGGGACACAAACATGAAAAATCAAAAGTGCTAATTTTAAAGGCTTGTATGCAAGACCTGGGTACTGCCCAGGGGATATGTATCAATGAAAAAAAAAGTTTCTCTTACGTTCACTGACAGACGCAGCCCTTCATTGACAAGTGGGTTATATGCACATCCTACCAGGAGTTGACTAGGCAAATAGAAAGAAAGCAAGCTGACCCCTCCCAGGGGGCCATCCTCTCTCTCCCATATAACCCCCCCTGCACTGCATAGCATATCCGTTTTATTATGCCTAGTGCAAGGAGTTAGACCTGGCTCCCTTATCGGACCTGCGGTTCACCTTTTTTGCTACCGATTTTTTTATTTTCTCAAGCTATCTGATGAAGACTGCTATCAAGAAACCGGCTGGGGCATAGAGGTTGTCTAGCATCCTGAACCTTCCCCAACGCGGCCCACCAATGCAAGCTAGCCTTAGCCTTGGCGGGGCCCGCAGCATCGTGCCCGTTCCGTGCAGGTGGCCAGTGGGTGACCCCCACTTGCGCCCAGTGACCGTACCTTGTTCCCATCCATGGGCCTGTGGCCTGCAACATCCCTCTCCGGCAGCGGGAGGAAGGTCTGCAACCGGGTGGCTACCCGCTACGCCCGTACGGACTGGTGAGTGACCCCCTTTCTCCCCCCTAGGGGCGCGGGGGGGCTGGGCGACTTTAGCGATTTGAGCCGGCCGGTGGAGGGTGTTTCACTGGGCTAGAGCCTCCCCTGGGTGTTTTTCGCCCCCCTCCTACACCCCCCCGCACCCCGCGCTTCCGAACCGCCATGCGGCGAGCCGCCGCGATCGCCGCCATTTTGCCATAGCCGCGGCCATTTTCTTGGGGTTTTTCCCTCCATTTTGCCGTAGTCGCGGCCTGTATACAGGCTTTGGCCTCTTGTGACCGTTCGGCGGCCATGTTAGATGTGCCTGGAAAGAAAAACGTGCTGCTAGCCGTTTGCTTCCTCTTTCACCCTGGGACAGCGTGGATGGCACAGGCGGCGCAGGCTCTGACTGGCGGTCACTAAGCACTCCTACTGGGATGCAGCGCTGTGAGGCTACAAACAGCAAGTATAGCTGGGCTCTGCCTGGGGCGCTGGTAGCGGTGGGTGCAATCCTCCTGGGGTCTCCCTGGTTGATCTGTGGGACGGCGGTGGGGCTGCCTTGTGGGGGTGTCAGGGCATTTTTTCTGCCTGTCAGGTCCGGTGGCACAATGGTGGATGACCCTGCGGTTCCTTCTGAGGAGGAGTCAGTGGCGGCGCAACCTGCGCTAGGGACCCTGGTGTCCCTGGACCAGCTGAGAGCAGTATTTGGGGAATTCTTTCCCCGGGCGCTGAGCCAGGTTAAGGGGCCCCTAACAAGTGTCCGCCTCCCCCTCTTTCATCGGGTGAAGAGTCCAAACCGGAAGTGGCCTCGGGAGTCACGTGGACCCCCGTGGAGCTCTCAGAGGGCAAGCTGGATCCCTCGGATGGCGAAGAAGACCAGGGGGCCTCGGTTGCGCGCGAGAAGGCACTGGTGGCCGCACTGATTGCTGGTATCCGTGCGTCCTTGCGACTGGACCAAGCAGGAGAGTCGCAGGAGACGGCATACGTTTGCGGGTCTGCTAGGCCACCCAGGTCCCCTAAGGCTTATCCTTGTGATAAATTTTTTGACCATTTGGTCTATCAGGAATGGCAGCGTCCGCAGAATTCCTTTGCCCTGCCAAAACGATTCGCTATACGTTATCCATTTGAGGATAGCTTTGTGAAGAAGTGGGCATCCCCCGCAGTGGACCCTCCAGTGGCTCGCCTGAATAAGGCAAAGACCATTCCCTTGGAGGGGTCTCCCTCTTTTAAGGACCCAGCTGATAGGCGGACGAAGGCAGTGTCCAAAGTACTTTTTCTGCTGGCAGGGTCAGCCATGAGGCCGACCATGGCGTCGGCCACGGCGGCGCAATATCTGTCTTAGTGTGCGACGGAGCTGCAGAATGACTTGGACTGCGGGAGGCCGCTTGAGGCGTCGCAGAGAGCAGACCATTTGTTTCAAGGTCTTCGGTACCTGTGTGACGCAGCCCTGGACCTGCTTGCCATGTTGTCTAACATGTCTGCCATTATCAGGCGGGTACTCTGGTTACGCTCCTGGTCGGGTGTCCACGCGTCTAAGAAGGGCCTTGCGGATCTCCCTTTTCAGGGTGGTCGGCTCTTTGGGGTGCAGTTGGATGAGATCATTAAGGATTTCACTGGCGGGAAGAGTATTTTTCTTCCAGAGCCCAGGCGGCGGGAGTTCCGCCGCAAGCAGGGTCCTACTTCTTCGGGTCAGAAGATGTTTTTTCGTGCCCCCGGTGCAGCGGGCAAGGGGTCGAGGCCCAGCAAGTCTGCCGCGGGGGCCGGTAAACGACCCTGGCAACGCAAGAGTGAAAAGACAGAGGATAAGTCCTCTTCCGCATGATGGGTTGCCCCCACCCGGATGGGGGGCCGATTTCTGGGGTACGCAGACAGGTGGACTGCCCGCATTTCCGACCGGTGGGTGCAAGAAGTGGTGTCCTCCGGGTACAGGATAGAGTTCAGCACTCTACCCCCAGACAGGTTCTTCCCATCGAACTTGAGACTCCCTCAGGGGCGTTGAGAGGCTCTCTTAGGGACTGTCCAGGCGCTCTCCGCACAAGGGGTAATTGTGCCGGTACCTCCGCTGGAAAGATTCCGTGGCTTCTGCTCCAACCTGTTTGTGGTACCAAAAAAAGGGGGGGGGGTCAGGCCGGTGCTGGACCTGAAAGCGCTAAATCACTTTGTGAGGGCGTGAAAATTGAGAATGGAGTCTGTCCTCTCGGTCGTGGCCGCCCTACATCAAGGGGACTTCATGGCGTCTCTGGATATCAGGGACGCGTACCTCCATGTTCCCATTTGTCTCCGGCACCAGCGCTTCCTGCGCTTTGCGGTAGGGGATCTGCATTAGCAGTTCGTGGCACTTCTCTTCGGTCTTGCCTCGGCTCCTCCGGTGTAAACCAAGCTGGTGGCTCTGGTGCTGGCGCTATTGAGGCAGAGAGGCATTGCGGTGGTAGCGTACCTCGACGACCTGCTGAGAGCGGAGTCTGCTTCGGCTCTGGAGGAGAGCATGGCTATCACCATGGCCTCATTGAAAGACTTCGGCTGGTTTATCAATCTGCAGAAGTTGACATTGACACCGTCCTGTCGTCTGGAAAACCTGGGTCTGATTCTGGACACGGAGCAGGCGTAGGTGTTCTTACCTCCGGCCAAGTTGCTGCGAACCCTGCTGTCACACCGGTGGTCCTCCTTACGGTTCTGTATGTGGGTGTTGGGGCTCGTGGTTTCGGCCTTCGAGGCGGTGCCTTACGCTCAGAGTCACACTCGGCTCCTTCAGCGAGTGATTCTGTTACGGTGGGACAAGTCTCCACTGTCCCTGGACCAGCTGATCAGATTGGATCATCAGACCAGAGGATCGTTGGCCTGGTGGCTTCGGTCCCCAGCTCTAACGTTGGAAGTCGTTTCTCCCCCTGAATTGGTCGATAGTCACGACGGACGCTAGCCTATCGGGCTGGGGGGGGGTCCTGGGGCAGCTGTCTGCTCAGGGCCGTTGGTCGCAGGAATCCCGCCTTCCGATCAATGTGCTGGAGTTGAGGGCGATCAGGCTCTGCCTCTCCCACTGGACGGTAAGGTTGCGCGGCCTCCCGGTTCGGGTCCAGTCGGACAACGCCAGCTCGGCAGCGGCTGTGGAAGCGGTCCTCATTCTGCGATGGGCAGAACTTCAGGTACTGGCAATCTCCTCCATTTACATTCCGGGCGTAGAGATTTGGCAGGCGGACTTTCTAAGTCACCAGACGCTGGATCAGGGGGAGTGGTCCTTACATCCAGAAGTGTTCCGCCAGATTTGCCACAAGTGGGGCACGCCTGACGTGGACCTCATGGCGTCTCGTTTCAATCACAAGGTGGAAACCTTTGTTTGCAGAACGAGAGACCCACGGGCGACCGCCACGGACGCGCTGGTGGCGTCTTGGGGTCGGTATCGGCTACTGTACACCTTTCCTCCCATCAAGCTTCTACCGCGCAGGGTAGAAGCGGAGGGGATTCCGACAATTCTGGTAGCTCCGGATTGGCCTCGGCGCCCTTGGTACACCAATGTGGTGCGAATGGTGGCAGATGTTCCTTGGCGTCTTCCACTGCGCGAAGATCTGTTGTCTCAGGGACCCATCTTGCACCCTGCTTTACCCTCGCTGGCTTTGACAGCTTGGCTATTGAGTCCCAGGTGTTGAGGGATAGGGGTGTCGCTGACTCCGTGATCCTAACCATGCTAAAAGAGCGCAAGTGTACTTCACGCAAGATTTATCATCGCACCTGGAAGGCCTATATTGCCTGGTGTGAGGCGGCGGGTTGGAATCCTCGCTCTTATGTTGTGTCCAGGGCCCTGGCTTTTTTGCAGCAGGGCCTGGATAAAAAATTGGCATTGAGTACTCTCAAAGGTCAGATTTCGGCTTTGGCGATTCTATGTCAACGGGCTTTGGCGTCACATTCATTGATACGTACATTTGTACAGGGTGTACGCCATGTGTCTCCTCAGGTACAGTCGCCTTTGGCGCCGTGGGATTTGAATTTGGTGCTTTCTGTACTGCAGAAACCGCCATATGAGAAGATCAGGGATATTCCTTTACAAGTGCTGTCGCAGAAAGTGGCATTCTTGGTGGCCGTTACATCAGCTAGGCGGGTGTCTGAGTTGGCAGCGTTGTCCTGCAAGTCTCCTTACCTAGTCCTTCATAAGGACAAGGCGGTCTTGAGCTCTTCTCCTTCGTTTCTACCAAAGGTGGTCACTTCTTTCCACATTAATGAAGATATTGTTCTTCCTTCATTATGTCCGCACCCATCGCATCCTAAGGAATTTGAGTTACATTCCTTGGATGTCGTAAGGGTGTACTTGGCGACTACAGCTTCTTTTCGGAAGTCTGATGCGTTGTTTGTGCTGACGGATGGTCCGCGCAAGGGGTTGGCGGCCTCGTCGTCTACTGTTTCCCGTTGGATCAGACAGACCATGACTCATGCGTATACTGTTCGGGGCAAGGTACCCCCTTTTCCAGTCACGGCTCATTCCACCGAGGCAGTTAGTACTTCCTGGGCTTTTAGACACCAGGCTTCGGTGTCACAGGTGTGCAAGGCGGCTACTTGGGCCTCGGTGCACACATTTACTAAGTTTTACAAAGTGGATATTTCAGCATCCGCGGATGCTGCTTTTGGCCGCAAAGTTTTGCAGGCGGCGGTGTAGGCGCGGCTGGCGCCTCCTGAGAGGATTCTGTTGGGTACAGTTGTTGTTGTTACCCACCCCTCTTGACTGACACAGCTTTGGGACATCCCCACTTGTCAATGAAGGGCTGCATCTGTCAGTGAATGTAAGAGAAAAAGGGATTTTATTAAAACTTACCGTAAAATCCTTTTCTCTGAGTTCACTGACAGATGCAGCACCCACCCCTCTGTGTTGCATTTGTATGGCTTGTTACGAACAGATATGCTATGCAGAGCAGGGGGGTTATATGGGAGAGAGAGGAAGGCCCCCTGGGAGGGGTCAGCTTGCTTTCTTTCTATTTTCCTAGTCAACTCCTGGTAGGATGTGCATATAACCCACTTGTCAATGAAGGGCTGCGTCTGTCAGTGAACTCAGAGAAAAGGATTTTACGGTAAGTTTTAATAAAATCCCTTTTTTTTAAATCAATTTTTTTCAGGAGCAGTGATTTTAATAATGCTTAAAGTGAAACAATAAAAATGAAATATTCCTTTAAATATCGTCCCCTTGGTCTGCCTGTAAAGTAGTGCATCTGTGTGATGTTTAAAACAGTCCCGCAGCAAAATTACATTTGTAAAGGAAAAATTGTCATTTAACCACTGCAGCCCCGGAAGGATTTCCTGCTTTAGGACCGGAGTACTTTTTGCGATTCGGCACTGCGTCGCTTTAACTGAAAATTGCGCGGTCATGCGGCGTTGTACCCAAACGAAATTTGCGTCCTTTTTTTTCCACAAACAGAGCTTTCTTTTGGTGGTATTTTATCCCCTCTGCGTCATTTCTGATCGCCGCTATAAACAAAAGAAGAGCGACAATTTTGCAAAAAAACCCAAATTTCTTACTTTTTGCTAGAATACAAATCCCAAAAAAATACATAAAAAAACATTTTTTTCACAGTTTTTGGCCGATTTATATTCTTCCTCATATTTGCGATAAAAAAAATCGCAATCGGCGTTTATTGATTGGTTTGCGCAAAAGTGGTCGCGTTTACAGATGATGAGAATTCATTTCTGGGGTTTTTTTTTTTTTTTACTAGTAATGGCGGCGATCTGCGATTTTTTTTTTTTTGCGGTACTGCGATATTTCAGCGGACATGTCGGACTATTTTGACACTTTTTTGGGACCATTGGCATTTATACAGCGATCAGTGCTATAAAAATGCACTGATTACTGTGTAAATGCCGTTGGCAGTGAAGGGGTTAACCTGCAGGGGGCGCTCTAAGGGTTAAGTATGTTCCCTGGGCGTGTTCTAACTGTAGGGGGACTGCCCTAGCTGGGGAAGGGAAGTGGTCACAGCCTTCACGTACAGGAAGGCTGTGATCACAGCCCTTCCCCCTCACACAGAGCGGAGGTCCGTGTTTACTTACACGGACCTCCGTTCCTCCGCACGGGGGGGCCATCGCGGGTAGCCGGCGGCAATCGAAGCCGCCGCACCCGCTCCCTGGCCCTCCCCGAACACAGTGAGCGCGCGCCTCCGGCGGCGCGCGCGCGCTCACTAGGCTCTTGAGCCCGGCCGCCGTCATATGACGGCGATTTGCGCTCACGAGCCACCTTGCCACCGTCAATTTCCAATCGGCGGTCGGCAAGGGGTTAAACTCGATCGTGGCTGTAATGTATTGCCAGCTCCTGGCAATATAGATGAAAATCACTGAAAAAAATTGCGAGGGGGTCCCTCCCTTCGGGTCTGGTGTGGATTTTAAGAGGAACTCCACGCCAACATTTTTTAAAAAAATGGTGTGGGGGGTCAGTGTTAATTTTGTCAACGAAAACGTTTTCGTCAAAGATTTTGTCAGCGGCATTTTTACAGTGACAAAAGTACTGCACATTTTCATTCAGAGACGATAACTATGACGAAAATCGGATCCCTTTTCGTTAACTAACAAACACGGGACCAAAATATGAGGCAGGGACGTTTACTCTCGGGAACTAACTTCCGTTTTTTCACTGAGCTACGCCTACTTCCGCAATCCGTTCCCTGACTCCTGACGAGACGACCACGCTGCCAGATGCCCAGAGCAGAGCTGGTACTGTACAATTACATTAGGCCAGGGGCCTTCCCTCTCCTCAGACCATCGTCTGTCCAGAGCACATTGTGCAACTGTGCATTACAGGCAGGGGCGTAACTACAGGGGTTGCAGTTGCAACCGGGTCCCATGCTCTAGGGGGCCCGTGTGCCTCCCCTGTACACCTTGATAGGAGGGATGGAGGGGTGGCATTTAGAGGAACTGATGTCCTCCATTTTCCTCCTAATGGAATAAATTGGTTCCTCTATATGCTGCCCCCACCGCCCCTCCTATCCAGTTCACTTTTTTGCTGTTCCTGGGTCTGTCTGCTCCCCTGCCCCCCCCCCCCCCCACAGCCCTGCCGTCTCCCCCCCCCCTCCTCTCTCCTGCCAGCTGCTGTACTGGGAGGCTTGGTACACAACTATTCCTGTCCATTCATTCTGTGCAGCTGAGGCTACACAGATGGAGATTGAGGGCTGAGGTTTGTTTAGACCCCTGATATCTCATCAAATCCCCCCAACAAGGCTCCTTAAAAACAAAACTGTATTATGGGGCATTTAACGGCGCTCAAATTTGTCGCGAACGCCCCATGATGTTCGGGATTCGCCGAACGGACGCACGCCCGATGTTTGAGTCGCACTTATGTTCGACACGAACATCGGGTCCATCCTTAATATTTATATCTCTGTTGTTTACAGATTGCTAAAATCCATATTATGGTCCAGCGTGAAAGTTGCTTCAAAACAAATATAAACATGACAGGTTTCCAATGTCTAATTTATCTAGGAGGAAGAAGCAGTACCAGTAGTTCCCCATATGATCTGACATAGGGATGTCTGCACTTGAAACGTTACAAATTTTCCGAGGTGGGGGCAAGGTCACTGTAGTATGCCCTTCACATTTCAACATGGCTTAGGGGAACTGAGACTTCACAAAATGGCTGCTACGCACACAGCTAGGCCTTAGCCCAGTACGCAGGACCGTTACAGTACCATTGAAAGTTACCTGAAATTAATTGCATTTACCCATCCTGACTGATCACTGGTTTGAAAAAAAAAAAAAAAAGCTAAACAAAATGCCCATTTTACTTACCTTAAGCCACAGTCATGTGATTCTCCAGCACCGAGTGTTTCTCCTCTTTGTTTACTTCCTGCTTGGGTTCTTCTTCCAAATTTCCGTGTTGCTGCCTGTGTGACATGGACAGTTCACATTGGGTGTCCAGTGGTGGGGGCCTCTCAGATTTTTGTAAAAAACTACCCTTGCAGTGTGTCAAACCCTTACCCTCTTGGACTGCCAGGGTAATGCTTGTTAAGTCTAGAGGTGGAGGAATAAGTTGGAATACTTGCCTTATTCCTCTTCTGTAAGCTAGTGGTCCCCTCAGATATTCTTGTTGCTGACATAATATGATTGTTCTGCATTATGTCTGTGTGGACCCGGCCATCTTGGTAGAGTTAGAGGTAGCAGAGCCTTAAATTCACACTACAGATATACAGTTATGAGGCTGCAGGCACAGGAGTGCCTAGGCACCCTCACATACCAGGAAGTGCATTACTACTATTTTTCGGGGAATTAAAAAACAAAAAGTCGACTTTTCAAGATAGTGATTAGGCACAATTAATACATCTAGATGTTCCCTATAAAGTAACAATATAAAAGTTCCACTTTTTTTTACCATCTATAGACACGGCAGCAAATGCGAGAAATTCTCTTCAAAGAGATGAAAATGCCCGGTTAGTTTACAAAGCAACCCCATTGGAAGATTTTCCCTTAACTCCTATTCTGGTAACAGCTCAAAATTTTTTGTATTTTTCTATCACTTTCAGTCCTGGTGATTGTGTTGACCGGGGGAAATAGAGAGAATGAATAATAATTGTCCCTGGATGCATGATGCCCTAAGTATAAGTATGACTTAGTGCACTGTCTAGTCCAACCTAGGTGCAACAACTGTCAGCCTCTCATAGAGTGCACATGTACCTTGCACCTGCACCTTAATGCCAGAGCCCCATGCACTGAGGCTAAATGCCAAATATGTATGAGGCCTTTGGATGCATGCAGCCAGGGCCGCCATCAGGGGGGTACAGGCTGTACCGGTGTACGGGGCCTGAGCGTCTGCAGGGGCCCGGCGCCGGGCCCGCTCCCCGCCTCCCCCTCACATGTAAACAGATTCAGAATAATCCTCGGATGGCAGGCAGCCAGGCGCCCGCAGTGCCATAAACAATAGACAAGCCCGGGCTGCTCTCCTCGTCGCTGCGACTTTCACTAGCACCCACCCCCAGCGGTGACAGCAGAGGGGTGACAGCAGCACTGTGACAGAGCCCGGGGGGTGCCCGGGCTGGATGCGGAGCTCTCTGTATCTCCGCGACCGGCTCTGGGTGTCACCCGGAACTGACGGAGCAGGAGAAAAAAAAAACTTCTAAGTCAACCAGCTAATGATTGGTTGCTAGGTGGGAATGGAGCAGAGCATCTGGGGGGGGGGGTGATGACTGTGTAACAGGAGTCCAGAGGTGCAGGGGGCTAATGAATGTAAAGAGAACCAGAGGTACAGGGGGTTGTGTAATGTAAAGAGAACCAGAGGTGCAGGGGACTGTGTAATGTAAAGAGAACTAGAGTTGCAGGGGGTTGTGTAATGTAAAGAGAACCAGAGGTGCAGGGGGCTGATGAATGTAAAGAGAACCAGAGGTGCAGGGGGCTGATGAATGTAAAGAGAACCAGAGGTGCAGGGGGTTGTGTAATGTAAAGATAACCAGAGGTGCAGAGGGCTGTGTAATGTAAAGATAACCAGAGATGCAGGGGGTTGTGTAATGTAAAGAGAACCAGAGGTGCAGG
>BLSH010000513.1:93654-104053 GCA_018402905.1 Glandirana rugosa
ATGTAATGTGTTGGGGGACGTTGAGACCACGCGAAATGTAATGTATTGGGGGACGTCAGGGGGTTATGTAATGTAAAGCGCACCAGAGTTGCAGGGGGTTGTGTAATGTAAAGAGCACCAGAGATGCAGGGGGTTGTGTAATGTAAAGAGCACCAGAGTTTCAGGGGGTTGTGTAATGTAAAGAGCATCAGAGATGCAGGGGGTTGTGTAATGTAAAGGGTACCAGTGGTGCAGGGGGTTGTGTAATTTGAAGAGAACCAGAGGTGCAGGTGGTTGTGTAATGTAAAGAGAACCAGAGGTGCAGGGGGCTGATGAATGTAAAGAGAACCAGAGGTGCAGGGGGTTGTGTAATGTAAAGAGAACCGGACGTGCAGGGGGCTGTGTAATGTAAAGAGAACCAGAGGTGCAGGGGGCTGTGTAATGTAAAGGGGTCCAGAGGTGCAGGGGTTTGTGTAATGTAAAGGGCTCCAGAGGGATGGATGATGCCAGACGGAGGTAGGGATATATTGTGGAGAGGGTTGGATGATGCTGGGCGTAGGATGGGGATATATTGTAAAGAGGGCCCTGGGGAATGTTGGTGGTCAGGCCCCGGGGGGCCTGAAGCAGTGTAAGGGCCGTGTGCAGGGCCGTGGGATGTGGCCCGCAACCTCAAACCTATGGCAACCGGCACAACTTCCTTCGGGTTCACGCTGCTCTACTTAATGATTGCTGGTCCTCCATAATTCTGGCGGCTTTCATACAGTACACAAGCCACTATTACGGCCGGCTCCCCACTATTCTATTTCTTTCCTAACATACCCACTCGAGGAGAGGAGCCTTTGACCAAGTGGATTACATCTAGTGGCATCCATACACTGGTTCTGAATAAGGATGTGCTCGGGCTTGTTCGGAACAAAACGTGCCCGATTCTGCCAGGAAGTGAACCCTGCACTGCGCTAATCACCGGCAGTAAGACATTTCCCCGATGCGCGGCTGCAGTGTTCAGGAAATATCTCACTGCTCATTATTAGCGCAGTGCAAGGTTCACTTCCTGGCGGGCTCGGGCACGTTCGGTTCCAAACATGCCCGAGCCCATTCTTTCGTTCTGTAGGTGGATTCTTAGTTGTGTTATGAGCTTAGTGTCCTTCGGGGAGTATAAGAGTGCATTAGGTGCCATTTTATCTTTGATAAAGAAATTTATTGTACTAATAGGCCATAGGCTTCCCTGTTCTGTTGTTTTTTGTTTAGATCATTTACTGCTGAATTCGGCCCACCAGGCCTGGTCATGTGGCCCTCGCACCCACTATTCCACCACATCCAGCTCTCACCCTCTGCTCCCGCTCCCTGCTGTCACTTGTAAACACAGAACTCTTCATTCTCAGTGGCTCCCGGATCTAACAGATCTCTGCAGACACTCGTGGTCAAGACAGATCTATAGGATCTGAGACAGAGAACAATCTCCCCGCAAGGCAGAGCTGCCTACACAGGAAGGTACTAGAGCTAGGCCAGGTAGGGGAGCGTAGAGATGTGAGGGGAGGGAGTTTGGGGTTGTACACTGTGCACCCCTATACCCTGCACATTGTACACAGCGCACTCCTGAATTCTGCACTCTGTATGTAGCGCCTTCCTGAACTCTGCATTCTGTATACAGTGCACCCCTAAACTCTGCACCCTGTACAGTACACCTCAGAACCCTGCAGTACACTGCACACTCTTGAACTCAGCACTCTGTGTGTAGCATAATCCTGAATTCCGCACTCTCCCCTGAATCCTGCACTCTGTATGTTGGCCTCCCCAGATACAACCAGCCCTTTGAGGGCAGCCACACTGCTGATGTGGCTGACAATGAAATTGAGTTTGACATCCTTGTTTAGATTGTCCACAGTCCTTGTTTTGGCATTGCAAGCAATGGCTGCAAAGACCCTGATATAGTGAAGGCTGCAAAAATGGTTTGGAGCTTCTTTGGGTCATCACATCTGAGTGCAAGGATGGGATTAAAGGTGATCTGGTTAATAAAAAAATTAGATTTTTGTAATTGTGGGTAAACCTCCAACAGGGTTTGGTCCCATGAACAATGATGATCCTGATTGTTTAAAATCTTCATTATGCTATTCAAATTAAAATATTTGAAATTCTGAACAATTTCATTTCATTGCAGCCCACGACCGGTTACCAAATCAAGTGGTCCGTGCTCTCCAAAAGGTTGAGCACCCCTGATGTACATCCATGTGATCCATTCCCTAGACTTCCGAAATCCAGTACACTATATTGTACATTCATACAACTAGCACATTTTTCAAATATTAAATATTAAACCCGTTTAATGAAGAGGCACACTTTTCCTAGTATATAAGAAGTCTAAAAATGTTTAGAAGAAAAAGAAAATTGACCCCCAAAAAACTTAGTTTCCATATAAACATAGAAGGACAAAAAAAATATACCCATTTGCATTGAAGCGGGGAAAGATCTTGTTTTCAAGAGCATCTTGTATTCCTCTGGAATTTCATATTTCATTAATAATGAGAGTTTTCTTTTCCAGGAATCTGAATTATTGATTAACCGCCCCAAAACGCATTTTCATTAGTGAGGCAACCTTGAGTGGCTCCCGCAATTAAAGGATATTTTGTATAACGTGTTTCTGGGGTATTGAACTCCTCCATGTCTGATCGGTTGGGGGATTATGGTGGGGATAACGTACAGGAGGCTGTGCGGTGAGGTTTCATGCTCTGAGGCTCCACATTGACTGATCATGTCTGTAAGGTTAGCCCAAGGCAAAGACAGGCTATTTTCCATTTTACCTAATCTGTATTTTATTTTTCTATATTTTCATTTCAGAAAATTTCTTTCCTTGCTGTAAAGGATTTTTTTTTTTGTTTAGAAGTCTCATTAAAGGTTAATTGTGTATTCAGCCGTGAACTCTAGAAGAATCGGCAGCCTTGTGATGTGTGTTAAGAGCCCACAGGAATTCTGGCTTTATGTAAAGATTGTCCAGGGCTCTATCTTCAGGGATAATTAGGAGGTTGTTCTTTTCTGTACCATGGTACAGATCCATCCTATATGCAGCAGGGTTGCAGCAAAAAGATTCAAATTTAAAAGATTAAATTTATATATATATATATATATATATATATATATATATATATATATACAAGGGAAAGGTTAAAATGGCACAAGCAGTATCAACGGAAATCGAGAACTTCACTGAATTCCATTACTAAAGTGCTAAAGAAGCACAGCAGCAAATCACAGATTTAAAAGAGTCAAGTCTGCCCAAACATGTAGGTTCTATAGCTATAGGTGAAGCCTAGTGGTCAGAGCCAGCTTAGATCAGCCTTTCTCAACCTTTTTACTCCAGAGAAACCCTTCGGGTTGCAGATAACTCCACTAAATCTAAATCATCAGCGGTCAATAGGAAGAATACTCCCCCTTACAGATAGTTAATTGGTGGCGTGCAACTAGCCCTACCAAGTGGCATTAAACTCAAAAATATTCATGCACCTTTAGACTCCATGCACACTGGACGCTCTCTGGGCATAGGATTATGTGGCTAGGGGACGCTGCTTAGAAAACGTGCTTTTAGCAGCGTTCTGTAAGCAGTGTTTTTGCGCGTTTATCGGTGTCAGCATTTTTGAGTTTTGTTTTTTTAAAACTTCATTAGCTTCCATTGACTACAAAAAGCGCTGGACGCCGATAAACGGATGTTTAGTGGCATTCATGAGTGTTTATCGGCGCCCAACGTTTTTTGTGGTCAGAAGAATGATTCCTGAATGCCAATTCAGGGCGTTCAGATAACAGCCCATAAACGCCAATATGTGCATGGAAACATAGAATAGCATAAAGGGGCATTTATGGGCTGTTAAAAAAACGCCCAAATGACCATAAAGGGTCGTTTATCAGCTTCAGCCTGCATGGAGCCTAAAATGGGAGCTCTATCAGCCACATCTCAAGGAACACCTAGCAATCTCTGGAGGAACCCTGGTTGGGATTGGTTGACTTAGATACTCCAATTGCAAACCTCTGCAAGACTTTCCTGCCATTCTTATCTCTCCTATCCTCTCCTCCTCTCCTCGCCTCCTCTCCTCGCCTCTTCTCCTCTTCCTCTCTTTCTTTTCTCTTCTTATCTAACTCTTATTTTTCTCCTTCTGCTCTCTTATTCTTCTTTCTTCCTCTTCTCTTCTCTTCAAAAGGCTTGTTAATACTTGTTGCCAGTGTATTAAAAAGCATTTTATATGCTCTTGATTAGCTGCCATGGCCTTCTATGGGTCTCTTATTGCACTAAAGCTCAGAAAAAGATAAAACGTTGTACTTTTTTTTTTTTTTTTTTAACCTGCTGCCCTGCAGCGCTGAGATGGGAAAGTTTTAGTGCATCAGAATACTTGTGTTTAAAACTCAACAGTGGTAAAAGGGCCCTAATTGTTAAAGCGTAACAATATTCCCCTCTGGGTGATCTATGTATGTTACAGGGGTTATAACAACCTTTGTTGCAGATTCCTACCTTTTTTTTATTCTGAAATAATTCACGTGTGTTTGTCTGTGCCTCTGTACTGAGTGGGTCTAATGGGAGTGGTTTCATAATTAACTGTCAGGTGTGCAACTGCAGGGCACTAATGAGGAAATCTGCTGCACTCTGTGTACAGAACAACTCCAGGTAGCCATATAGCAATGCATACTCAGAAAATTACAGAGCTGCAGATTGAAAAGGAAAGGTAATTTTTAATGGCATTCACTTACAATATGATTAATGTCACAATTATATGCGCTTTATTATTTTTTTCTTTATTTGCTATTTTTTCCCCTACGACAGGGGAGTCACCCTTTAACCACTTGCCGACCGCTGATCAGCATTTGACGGCGACAAGGTGGCTCTATTGCGCGAATCGCCGTCATATGACGGCGGCCGCGAGATCGCGCCCAGTGAGCGCGCACGCCACCGGAGGTGCGCCCACGCGCTCACTGTGTCCGGGGAGGGCCAGGGAGCGGGTGCGGCGGATTCGATCTCCGCCGGCCACCCGCGATGCCCCCCCCCGGAGTGAAAGAACAGAGGTCCGTGTAAGTAAACACGGACCTCCGTTCTGTGAGGGGGGAAGGGCTGTGATCACAGCCTTCCTCTACATGGAGGCTGTGATCACTTCCCTTCCCCAGCTAGGGCAGTCCCCCCACAGTTAGAACACGCCCAGGGAACACTGTTAACCCTTAGAGCGCCCCCTGCAGGTTAACCCCTTCACTGCCAATGGCATTTACACAGTAGTCAGTGCATTTTTATAGCACTGATCGCTGTATAAATGCCAATGGTCCCAAAAAAGTGTCAAAATGGTCCAACATGTTCGCTGAAGTATCGCAGTACCGCTAAAATTCGCAGATCGCCGCCATTACTAGTAAAAAATAAAAAAAATAAAAACCCCAGAAATGAATTCTCATCATCCGTAAACGCGACCACTTTTGCGCAAACCAATCAATAAACGCCGATTGTGATTTTTTTTTATCACAAATATGAGGAAGAATATAAATCGGCCAAAACCGATAAAAAAAAAAATGTTTTTTTTATATTTTTTTTTTTGGATTTGTATTTTTGCAAAAAGTAAGAAATTTGTTTTTTTTTTTTGCAAAATTGTCGCTCTTCTTTTGTTTATAGCGGCGATCAGAAATGATGCAGAGGTGATCAAATACCACCAAAAGAAAGCTCTATTTGTGGGAAAAAAGGACGCAAATTTAGTTTGGGTACAACGTCGCACGACCGCGCAATTGTCAGTTAAAGCGACGCAGCGCCGAATCGCAAAAAGGGCTCTGGTCCTAAAGGGGGAAATCCTTCCGGTCCTTAAGTTGTTAAAGAAATTTCACAAGTAATTTTAAAATATGCAGCTGTCATTAAAATGATACATGGTGATCCTTCCATGTCTTGTTTCTGTTAGTGCCAGTTCACACAGAGGTGACTTGCGTTCCGACTTGAGTCGCCTCAAGTCACCCCAAGTCGCTGGACATCTGAAATCCCATTGAAGTGAATGGGACCACTTAAGGACCGGAAGGATTTCCCACATTAGGACCAGAGCACTTTTTGCATTTTGGCGCTGCGTCGCTTTAACTGACAATTGCGCGGTCGTGCGACCTTGTACCCAAACAAAATTTGCGTCCTTTTTTCCCCCAGCTTTCTTTTGGTGGTAGTTGGTCACCTCTGTGTCATTTCTGATCATCGCTACAAACAAAAAAAAGCGACAATTTAAAAAAAAAAAAAACTATTTCTTACTTTTTTCTAAAAACCAAATCCAAAAAAAAAATCTAAAAAAACAAATGTATTCATCAGTTTTGGCCGATATATTTGTGATCGCCGTTGATTGGTTTGTGCAAAAGTTGCCGCCTTTACAAACCATGAGAATTAATTTATAGCGTTATTACTATTTTTTTTTTTTAATTAGTAATGGCGGCGATCTGCTTTTTTTTATCGGGACTGTGATATTGCAGCAGACATGATCTAGGGGTTTACTGTGTTCCCTAGGCGTGTTCTAACTGTGTGGGGCTGGGCTACCAGGGGCATAAGAGATCTAACTGATCCCAGTGACAGGGATCAGTAGATCTCTGTTATGCCGCTTGACAGAGTGGGGAACCCCCATGTTTACATCGGCGGTTCCCCCTTTTTCTTCTCTGCCAGGTCATCGCGGGTAGCCGGCGGACATCGAGTTCGCTGGACCCGCGGGCATACTGATGCAGAGTGCGGCGGGTACGAGAGCGTGCCGCCACGCTCCCGCCCGCTAGCCGTGCATGAGCGAGCCGCCGTTTATAAATGGCGATTCGCGGGACAGCACCACTCTGCAGCAGTAAATGTACGCGAGGTGGTCGGGAAGTGGTTAATGCACGCTACTGAGTCGCTCCGACTTCAGAAAAGGTTCCTGCACAACTTTTATCCGACTTGTGGCCATAGAATTCAATAGAAATCGCCTTCAAGTCGGATCCCCCATCTACGTGGAAGCGACTTTACAGTGAAAAAAAATTATTTATCTAGGCAACCCCCACCATCGCCTGGCATGAAATTGTGTTGTAAGTCGCACTGAAAGTCGCCTAGCAAAGTCCGCCAAAGTCTGATCGCCCCTGTGTGAATGCAGGCTTAGGCCTCTTTCACACTTGTGCAACGCAATTTTACGGCGATTCTGGATCAGTACAACTTTGTCCTTTTTGGCACAATGAAAACCTATTACAAACTCGTACTGAAATAGTACAGAAATCGCATCTATATTATTCATGTGTGATTTACATGCAACTTTGAGGGTTTAAAATTGAAGTCTATGGACCTCAAGTTGCATCAAAGTTTTGCCAAAGTAATGCAGGGACTACTTTGAAGTCGGCATGACTTGAAGTCGTACAGATACCAACGGTACTCATTGGAAGTAATGGGGAACGACTTGTGATGTGACTTTGCAGTCCCAAGTCGCTGGACAAGTCGCATAAGTGTGAAAGGGACCTTAGGGTGATGACACTGTTCCTGTCTTTTAATCTGCTCCTGTGTTGTCACTCATTTAGACAGGCTTCCCATGGAAGATGCAAGAGTCAAATATTGGGGTTGATTTGCTATAACTGGAGAGTGCAAAATCTGGAGCAGTTGTGCATGGTAGCCAATCAGCTTCTAACTTCAGTTTCTTTAAGCTTTAGCAAAAAAAATTGAAGCTGGCACGTGGCTCAGCCATGTTTAAACTGATTGTAAAGCCTCGTTTTTTTTCAATAAAAATAACAAATTTATTATACTTCCCTGACCTGTGCAGTGGATTTGCACAGAGCAGCCTGGATTCTCCTCTTCTCAGGTCCCTCTCCTGTGCTCCCGGCCCCTCCCTCCTGCTAAGTGCCCCCATAGCAAGCAGATTGCTATGGGGGCACCTGAGCTGAGTCACAGGTGCCTGTGTCCTTTTAGACACAGAGCTGTGGCCCTCTCTCCTGATTGGCTGGCTGACTTTGACAGCAGCAGGAGCCAATGGTGCCACTGCTGTG
The DNA here is from genome assembly GCA_018402905.1 of Glandirana rugosa. Classification (NCBI taxonomy): domain Eukaryota; kingdom Metazoa; phylum Chordata; class Amphibia; order Anura; family Ranidae; genus Glandirana; species Glandirana rugosa. The sequence goes on from BLSH010000513.1 coordinate 101,605, forward strand.
TCTCAGCCAGTCAGGGGGAAAGTCTCGGATGGCTGAAACACTTGTGGACATCGCTGGACAGAGATGGGGCTCAGGTAAGTATTAGGGGGGCTGAGGGGGGCTGGTGCACATAGGTTTTTTTTCATCTTAACCAATTAAGGACCGAGCCTTTTTGAGATTCAGTGTTTTATAGCAAAAAAAAAAATATTTTTAACTTGTAAATTACTTAGATCCCCCACACATTATATATTTTTTTCTAACACCCTAGAGAATAAAATGGCAGTCATTGCAATACTTTTTGTTGCACCGTATTTGCGCAGCAGTTTTACAAGCGCCTTTTTTAAAAAAAAAATAATAATAATTTTTTGAGTTAAAAAAATAAGACAACAGTAAAGTTAGTCCACTTTTTTTCCATAGTGTGAAATATAATGTTATGCCGAGTAAATTGATACCCAACATGTCATGCTTCAAAATTGTGTCCGCTCGTGGAATGGCATCAAACTTTGGGGCTTAAAAATCTCCATGGGCGACGGTTAAAAATGTCTACAGGTTACCATTTTTGAGTTACAGAGGAGGTCTAGTGCTAGAATTATTGTTCTTGTTCTAACGATCGCAGCAATACCTCACATGTGTGATTTGAACACCGTTTTCATATGCCGGCGCGACTTCCGTATGCTTCTGCGCATGAGCTCGGCAGGATGGGGTGTTTTTAAATTTTTTTTTTTTTTCCTTTATTCATTTTACTTTTTTTTATTTTTACACTGTCCTTTAAAAAAAAAAAAGATCACTTTTATTCCTAATACAAGGAATGTGAACATTCCTTGTGTTGCAAAAAAAGCATGCCAGGACCTCTTAAATATGAGATCTGGGGTGAAAAAGACCTTAAATCTCATATTTACACTTAAATTCAATAAAAATAAATAAAAATAAATGTCACTTGAAAAAAAAAAATATATATATATATATATATATATATATATATATTTTCTCCTTTTAAGAGCTATGGGCGGAAGTGACGTTTGACGTTGCTTCCACCCTTCAGTGCTATGGAGCCGAGTGGACGGCATCCTCTGCTCACGCAGCTCACAGGCATTGAGGGGAGAGGACCCGATCGTCTCCGCTGCTACCGGCGGGTCCGGTAAGTGGCGGAGAAGATGGAAAAGTGGCGGGGGGCAACTATCCCACCCCCGATAAAAGTGATCTTGCGGCAAATCCACCGCAGAGACCACTTTTATCTGAAAGCCGGCTGCCCGATGTTTAAAAAATACCGGGGTTATGGTAGCATCTGCTACCATAGCAACAGTATGCAAAGGCAAAGCACCGCCGTATAATGACGGCGGGCAGTCCGGAAGTGGTTAATACACCGAATGCATTAAGATGAAAAAAACCTTCTGACTGTACAACTCCTTGAGGCTGGGTTCACACCTATGCGACTTGTTTTCAATGTGTCCGGTTCACATAGGTGCGGTGCATTCGCACTCCGCATTGCACAGAAAATGTGTGCGAATTCCCAGCCCATTATGTTAGAGTGGAAAGCATCTGACCCGCAGATGTGTTCCGCATTAAACAGGGATCTTTCTCCCTGCTCGTGGCACCCCCCTCCCCGGGCAGCTGCTGCGCTGTGAGAATGGACAGGAACCACCGATTGGGGCTCTGGTCTTTCTCACAGGCAAACAGGCTGGAATTCACACCGCAATGGTGTGAATCCAGCCCTAAAGCCTGAACAGCCGAAACGCGTTGGAATTTTTATGACAGTATCTCATCTTTTGTTGATTTACAGAGATGTGCAGGCTCTTCTTCCTTGATTTTTTTTTTTTTTTTAAAATGGCTACCATATAGAATTAAAAGCACTTTAGCAAACAAAATGTTCTTTATTAAGGCTTGGTGTTGACCGCAAAATTGCAGCTTTACCGACACACACACAGAAAGGTGCTGCGAGCAGACATTTGGAAGCTATTAATTCTTCATGGTACCCCCATGCATCAGCAACCACGGTGCGATTTTACAAAAGAGTTGGGGACGTGCCTGCTCATCATCCAGCACACATAGATATGAACCAAGCCATAAGATGTACATCTACTCAAAACTGAATATCTGGTGTGGACTAGGCTTGTGGAATTCGTTTCGTTTTTACCAAAGTTTGCGAAATTCGGCAATTCGGACAAATTTTGAATTTCTAAATTTTTCCGAATTTTCTGTTTTTGATACGAAAATTCGGTCATTCTGAAATTTGCGAAAATTGGGCAATCTGAAGAGCCGAAAATATGAAATTTGGAAATCCAAAAATTTGAAAATAACAAAGAACATTTGAAATAATAGCTAACTAATAACTATTAAATTATAGGTATTGGACTTTCCTTGAAAATATGGCTGAGTGATAAATTTCATATTTAAGTTCACTAACAGCCAAATTATCACGGAAATTCCAATACCTATCATTTTAATAGTTATTTATTATTATTTCAAATGT